>SJYO01033645.1:12528423-12889759 GCA_006410555.1 Capra ibex
ACGACTATCATCAGAGAATACTAGGAAACATAAAGACACAACAGACAACACTAGAGAGGTAAAAGTAAAGATTAAAATAACTAAACTAAAAAGAGAGAAACGAAGAACTACTCAGACCGATTACCAAACAGTTAAAATAAATAAGAAAGTTTCTTGGTCGAAAACCGAAACAACTAAAAACGATACCAGAGAAAACAAAGAAAACGTAAATAAAGACGGGATTAAAAATTCTAAAGAAAGGAAGATGATTGAGACCCCAAGAGGTTAAGAAGGAAAAGATCAACGAAATCAACATCTCAATCCAATAAATAAACTGAAAAAAGAACAAAGAACTCCATACGGACATAACGATACTTGAAAGGAGAATCGTGACGAAAATATCACAGGGTGTCCAAAACCCAACAACACAGGAAATTTCTATTACAGAAACGGAGACTTTCATTTTAAGAATCATATACAATATTTCTTATAACGTAAAGTAAAAGGGTAAACAACTGGGAAATGTCATCCGTACTACCCTTTGAAACAAAGTTAAAATGTTTACTCTGAACATCTTCACTGAATCCATTCCGGTGTCTAGATGATTCCCGGAATAATTGTTTTCGATTATTGGATTATTCACAGTATCGACACGAAACAAAGTCAAATCTTGACATACAAGATTCCTGTGGGTTCCGCCACGAATACTTCGAGGATGTTCGACTACAAGTGTATTCGTAGATCCCTCAGTGCCAGAGTATCTGACCGGACTCAAAGGTTTGGACTCACAGACCTTCTCAGAACTATGCGAAACCACTCTCGTACCCTCGGGATGAAAACGGGGCGTAGAATACACACATTATGGGGTCTATGACAGACGTAGTTTTCGTGGGGGTCCCATTTTAATGTCGGACCTTCTACTAAGTAGTAATGTCAGGACACACTACATGTAGTCTTGAGATACTTCTCCACAGGTCCGGTCATGTCGTTTTTTGTGACCACAGTCTTTAGTAGAGAGGACAAAATCTAAAAAGAGTGACGGATCGTATGACTCCGTAAACAAAATTCTAAGTTATAGATAGAAGTACCTCTCTTAAAATAAGATCCCAACGATAGTTGTAAAATCTCCCCTATATTAACTCGTGGATGCCCACGGTTCGTAAACCGACCCGTGTAATTTTAGTATAAAATACGTTACAGTTATTATATTGATACTTCTTCAATACAAAATGGATCGAATAGTATACTTTTAATATGGTTCTTCCACTGATAGAGAGAATGTATTCATTTAGTTCAAAATCCTAATCAGTCCTGTTTTAAGAAGGTTTTGGATTTAAGATCCCGAACAGAGGATAATTGGTTATTACCAAATAATTAGTTTACTAAGAAAATAAATAACAATATGGAAGATTGACATAACCTTGAAAACGTTTAAAAATAAAATAAGTAAATGAAAACCGACACCTTCTTCCGTTACCGTTCGGTGAGGTCATAAGAACGGACCTTTTAGGGTACCTGTCTCCTCGGGACATCCGACGTCAGGTACCCCAGAGATCCTCAGCCTGTGTTGTCTTGCGGAAGTAAAAGTGAAAAGTGAAAGTACGTAACCTCTTCTTTACCGTTGGGTGAGGTCACAAGAACGGACCTCTTAGGGTCCCTTCCCCCTAGGGCCACCCGACGGCAGAGACCCCAACGTGTCTCACCCTGTGTTGACTTCACTTCATCGTCGTCAAATCCGACGTAACCTAGAAACAACGAGAAACCCGAAAAAGGTCAACACTACTCGTCCCGATGACAGCCCGACGTCCTGTGACCGAAAAGTGACACCACCGAAGAGGACAACGTCTCGTATCGAGATCCGTGCACCCGAAGTCATCGACTCCGAGTACCCGAGATCTCGTGTCCGAGTCACCAGCACCACGTACCCGAATCGACAGGGTGTCGTACTCCTCAGAAGGACGAGTCCCTAGTTTGGACACAAGGAAGTAATCGTCGACCTAAGGGTTGGTGACTTGGTGGTCCCTTCAGGATTTGGTAAACATTTAGATTGACATAAGTACATATATAGTCAAGTCAAGTCAGCGATTCAACACAGACTGAGAAACACTGGGGTACTTAGCTTCATGCGGTCGGGAGGGACAGGTAGTGGTTGAGGGCCTCAAGTGAGTTTGAGTACAGGTAGCTCAGCCACTACGGTACGTCGGTAGAGTAGGAGACAGTAGGGGAAGAGGAGGACGGGAGTTAGGGAGGTTCGTAGTCCCAGAAAAGGTTACTCAGTTGAGAAGCGTACTCCACCGGTTTCATGGCCTCGAAGTCGAAGTCGTAGTCAGGAAGTTACTTGTAGATCCTAACTAGATGAAGTCTTACCTGACCAACCTAGAGGAACGTCAGGTTCCCTGAGAGTTCTCAGAAGAGGTTGTGACGTCAAGTTTTCTTAGTTAAGAAACCGTGAGTCGAAAGAAGTGTCAGGTTGAGAGTGTAGGTATGTACTGGTGACGTTTTTGGAACCGGAACTGATCTGTCTGGAAACAACCGTTTCATTATAGAGACAAAAATTTATACGATAGATCCAACTAGTATTGAAAGGAACGTTCCTCATTCGTAGAAAATTAAAGTACCGAAGTTGGTGGTAGACGTCACTAAAACCTCGGGTTTTTAATTCAGACTGTGACAAAGGTGACAAAGGGGTAGATAAAGGGTACTTCACTACCCTGGTCTACGGTACCAGAATTAAAAGACTTACAACTCGAAATTCGGTTGAAAAAGTGAGAGGAGAAAGTGAAAGTAGTTCTCCGAAAAATCAAGGAGAAGTGAAAGACGGTACTTCCACCACAGTAGACGTATAGACTCCACTAACTATGAAGAGGACCGTTAGATCTAAGGTCGAACACGAAGAAGGTCGGGTCGCAAAGAGTACTACATGAGACGTATATTCAATTTATTCGTCCCACTGTTATATGTCGGAACTGTATTAGGAAAAGTATATATATATATATATATATATATTAATGGATAATAAAAAAAAGATACTTTGTAGAAAAAAGGAAGAATAGAGTCGGAGTTTCGATCACAATATTAAAACTCCGGGAGTTCAGGTAACGATGCTTAGTATAGTGGTAGAAAAGAGATCAAATAGTAAAGAATTACAAACTCGAAAGTCGGTTACGAAGTCACATTCTTAGGTATCAACTTGTTACCAAAACAGTAGCCACAAGATTATCATCTTGTGAAGGTTATGACCCAAGACATATACAATTGTAAAATTATAACTGAAAAGTACAATATTATCACCCTTAGGTGTAGTAATCTGTTACTTCTACTAATGATTTTAAATTTAAATAACTTGAGGATAATATATAAAAGATTTTAATGTAGTAAATTGTAATAGCTGTTCGGATGTTCTCTTCTTTTCTAATAAACGTAAAAAGCCTTCATCTTAGGTATTGGTCATATTTCAACCCGTCTATTATTTATTACTTCGAGGACAAACTTATGTCAAGACAGACTAAAATTTCAGGCACGACCCAGGTCACTATGGAAGTCAAGAGTCTTAGTTCGTTATAAAAGGCCGTTCCTAAACAGCGACGGAAGAAACAAAATCTTTAAAGTCTAAGGTTATATCTGGATTTGATGTCCGTCTTATAATCGGGACGTCTCCAAAATTTTAGGTTTTTCTATATAGTATATAGATGAAACATTATAGTTTTATAAAAACCATCTAACTAAGGTAAAAAGAAGTCCTCGTTCTTCATCAGGACCTTCTTGACCACGTTTGTTTTTTAAACGGACGGTTCCGATAAAGATTTGAGGAAGATCTATCGGAATGACGTAGGTCATACAAAGACTCGACCTTGTTTTAGAGATCGTTACACCCCTTACGTTTAAATGTAATTACTAGTCTCAGAGTCTGGTTAGATGAGTTAGAGGTTTAAATAGTGTCTGTATAAATTACTTACGACTGAAACTCCTTTGACCAAGGGTCGTGTCCTAAGACGGAGTTTTAAAGTTCTAGGTAAACTCTCGAATCGATTACAAATACATAAAGTTCTGTTCGTAGTCGATATTTAGGACCTAATTATATGTACCTCGTCTCTATCCTTGTTCTCACTTCTTGTGTCGTTCTCGAAACATAAGTCGATATTTTTATAAAGGTACGATCTCCACCTTTCCTGGAATCTCTATTCACCCAGACTTGAAAAATAGTATAAAGATAAGTAATATTATGTAAGAATCCTTTCTTTTGGACTTTTGAGTCTGTTCGTTTGGTCCTTTTCATTAAATGGGAACTACAATTGTAGGTTTGTGTTTGACGTCTTAAACATAGGAAAGGAAATAAAGATACTTTTCTACTAAAAATTGAGTCAAACTTATTTAATATATATGTTAATGTAAGACACATTTCATTACGAGTTTTAAGAGATTCGGTCCGAAGTCGTCATGTACTTGGTACTTGAAGGTCTACAAGTTCGACCAAAATCTTTTCCGTCTCCTTGGTCTCTAGTTTAACGGTTGTATGAGACCTAGTAGTTTTTTCGTTCTCTCAAGGTCTTTTTGTAGATAAAGACGAAATAACTGATACGGTTTCGGAACCTGTCACACCTAGTGTTATTTGACACCTTTTAAGACTTTCTCTACCCTTATGATCTGATGGACTGGACGGAGAACTCTTTAGATATACGTTCAGTCCTTCGTTGTCAATCTTGTCCTGTACCTTGTTGTCTGACCAAGGTTTATCCCTTTCCTCATGCAGTTCCGACATATAACAGTGGGACGAATAAAATGAATATACGTCTCATGTAGTACTCTTTTCGACCCGACCTTCTTCATGTTCGACCTTAGTTCTAATGGCCTTCTTTATAGTTAGTGGAGTCTATACGTCTACTGTGGTGGGAATACCGTCTTTCACTTCTCCTTGATTTTTCGGAGAAGTACTTTCACTTTCTCCTCTCACTTTTTGAACCGAATTTCGAGTTGTAAGTCTTTTACTTCTAGTACCGTAGACCAGAGTAGTGAAGTACCCTTTATCTACCCCTTTGTCACCTTTGTCACAGTCTGAAATAATAAAACCCAAGGTTTTAGTGACGTCTACCACTAACGTCGGTACTTTAATTATCTGCGAATGAGGAACCTTCCTTTCAATACTGGTTGAATCTATCACATAAGTTTTCGTCTCTGTAATGAAACGGTTGTTTCCAGACAGAACAGTTGCGATACCAAAAAGGTCACCAGTACATACCTACACTCTCAACCTGACACTTCCTTCGACTCACGGTTTCTTAACTACGAAAACTTGACACCACAACCTCTTCTGAGAACTCTCAGGAAACCTGACGTTCCTCTAGGTTGGTCAAGTAAGATTTCCTCTAGTCAGGACCCACAAGAAACCTTCCTGACTACGATTTCGACTTTGAGGTTATGAAACCGGTGGAGTACGTTTCTCGACTGAGTAACCTTTTCCGAGATTACGACCCTCCCTAAACCCCGTCCTCCTTTTCCCCTACTGTCTCCTACTACACCGACCTACCGTAGTGGCTGAACTACCTGTACCCAAACTCAACCACTACCTGTCCCTCGACCACTACCTGTCCGTCCGGACCGTACGACGTTAAGTACCCCAACGTTTCTCAACCTGTACTGGAGCGGTGACTTGACTTGACTATACATATAATAAAAATGAATTGTAATATTTTATTCATAATAAGATACTCTAATATGTCAAAAAGTTTACTTTTCAAATCAACAATTACAGATTTATTATAATATGAAACACTTTTGTAGTATTAAATGAATCGATTAGAGTCATAAACCTGTAAAGATGAGGAAAGGTAAATCCGGTAATATGTATTAAGATATTATAAGTATAAGTTTTGATTTCGAAAATTCAAAGAATTGTAATAAAGGATTTAATCTAAGGGTTTGCACATTAATGATCCAATTATAATACATGTCAGTTTAACAAGAAGTTTCTCTAAATGATGATCATTACTTTACTTTTAGAGTTACAGACGTAAGAGACACAAGAGTATCTTGTGTGTATGTGTGTACATACGTTTTGTGTGTCTAAGTTATAAATTATAGTGACGTAATGACGGAAACCTGAATTGTTCTTATCGGGAACCTGAGATAATATCCTGGTGTGACCGGAAGGAGATCGGTAGCGTCAGAGGTTCTCTGTTTCTAAAGTGTCCAGGTCCATCTGTATCTTGTGGTTTGAGCACTGGGTAAAAAATGTTGCGACAGTAATGTAACTTGAGATTTTATAGTACAAGTTATCTCGGATGGAAGTAAAGGTTTCCAAAAACCCTGGAAGAAGGGTCCGGTCATAAAGATTTTTGTTTGACGAGTTCCTGACCCGTTCTCTATCGAGGAACATGTCTGTCACTCCATATCTTCTTAGATCTGTTTCGAACTAGGACACCAGAATCCACATACATATACGTATACACACGACTCACACCAATCTTCTTATTCTTTTCGAGACGATAGTGAAGAGAAAAGATAATACTAGGTCTTATCTTACCACTTCGTATGTTATTAAGATTTGAGTTTAAACTGAAGTATCCAGGAATACCTATATAAAAACAGTTTCGTCTTTTTATTTTTACGAAAAAAAAAGGTGTCAAACAAAACGAACCAAATTTCGAGACTTCATAAATCTTTATAAATCTAGAGGTAAACACAAGAATGGGACCCGGAATGTCTAGTGTCCCCGACTTGACGGAAAAATTAAAAAATATTTAATTTACCTATTGTGTGATCTTTACAAATAACAGGGTTTGAATAATTAAACAGATTTTCTTCATCTCTTTCAATTACTCTGACTTCACTTATATATTCCTTTAAGATGGTTTAGAAATTACTAGTCTATTTCCGGCTTGTTTTGTTCCTTTGAGGTCTGGTCGTAAAAACAAATCAGCAATTCAGTACAGACTGACAAAACGTTAGAGTACCTGATATCAGACGGTCCAAGGAGACAGGTACCCTAAAGGGTCCGTTCTTATGACCTCACCCAACGATAAAAGAAGAGATCCCCTAGAAGGGTTGGGTCCTTCATTTGGAGGTCGAGGACATAATCGTCCACCTAAGAAATGGTGACTCGGTGTGAGGGAAAGATATAAGAAGACGACGACGACGATTCAGCGAAGTCCACATAGGTTGAGACACGCTGGGGTCTCTACCGTCGGGTGGTCCGAGGGGAAAGGGAACCTAAGAGGTCCGTTCTTGTGACCTCACCCAACGGTAAAGTTCCGATATATCTGTATTTATACGTTATTATCATACGTATATAAATATATACATGTGTAAGGTAAATGAAAGGGTGGGTTTAAGATCTTAATACTGTGGAGTCATTATTATTCGTATGGAACTTGGGTCCTGATCCAAAAAAGTATTATTTGTATTTACCCTTTTTCTTCATTTTTTTCTTTTTTGATTATATCTTATTTATTAACTCAAACTCTTAATATTAAACCGTTGGTAGTCTCATTGTTAACTTAATCCGTTTTTAGTAGTTTGACGACCCATTTTAAACAACTCTTTGTCTCGTAAATGTATCAGAGTTTCATAGAAAAGTTTCAATAAATAATTAATATTCCCCCTTTAGGTCATTGAAACGGTACCTCTGGAATTCCTTTGTTAATACAAATGGTGGTAATTACCCTGTTTGTTTACAGTACACGAAAGTATATATTAAGATTATTCCAGTGAAGTGAAAACATTATAAGGAAGAATTTGACTCGGTGGATTTAGAATAGTGTTCCTTTGTAGTTGGTTTGGGGTTTTCTCTCTGATTTTTTTTTTTTCGACAGGACATGAAAAGAGTTTACAATCATAGTACCTTCTGTTTCTTTTAGACTGTTTGTTATCAACTAGGACCTAACCTGGACCCTTATCGTCGTTTCCTTTAATAAAGACTTCTGACTATCTTACATAAATCCTAGATATCTAATCTATTATATAACACGATAATAACCAATGTAATCAAATTATTAATACTACACCGATTTAATCTATTATAAGAAGAAGTTTTTACGTACGATTTGTAATTTGTCATTTCACCGTAATACTGACGTTATAAAACACTTTAATAAGTCTTTTTAATAATATCCTGTTTGTACGTGTGTGTACAATACTATTTCGTTCTTAATGTTTTATAAATGTTGACACCTAAGACCCACTCTCATGGTATTCCAAAAAAACATGATGAGAATGTTCAAAAGACATTCTGACTCTTATAAACTTTCGTTCTTCAATGTCATTGTTACCGTTCTTGTCTAATTCTACTAAGACTTCAGAAGGTCTTTTCTTGTAAGAAGAGAAGTCCAAGACCTTTCGACCCAAAATCGGAGTGACTCGTAGACGTTTACGACTTTATTCCATGAGGTCTTCACTTTCCCTTTTTTTTTTTTTACAGACCACACTACCCTTCCCACTCGAGTAACGGGTCGGAGAATTATTGTCGGAAAGAAGTCTACGATAAATATATCCTGTCGTACTCTCTCTTGGAGGAGAGTCTATTTCCGGATAATTTTGGTCTTACCTAGATTCTTAACTAACAAGTAGTCGGATGTGAAATTCCGTCGGGTACCCAGTACTGTCTCAACCTTCCATATAATGGTCCCCTTCTGATGGTACAACAGGTCAGTTGAGTACCGTAAAATGGTATTTGAAGTAGATATACACAGAGAACCCTCGGTGAGAAAATATTAATGTATTACGTTTGACCCTTACCAACTCAGTGCCGAAAGATAAACTTCAGATTCATACGGTTGCACAAATCTTCTGATACATAGACCCCCGGACAGACGAAAACTCCTTCGGAGTCGTAATGGTGTCAAGATCATGAGGTTCTGGTAGATTTATCTCAGACAACCCGTGAACGGATCGGACGAAGACTACGATTTGGTTCTGTTCTAATTCTTGAAATGGTGAGATTTATAATTTCGGGATTTTAATGGGGACGGTAGAATCGGTGTACGTCATGTAAAGGTTTCGTTCTGTTTCGATATGACATTTTATTCATATTTCAGTTTGTCTCAAGATAAAAAAAATTACTACCAATACAGTCATGATAGCAACAAAAATTTCAATGGTTTGTACCTTATCAAGAAAAAGTATACGCCGTTAATTTTTTTAAGAAATAAGTGAATAAAGACAGACACCCGAGTCCTCAACGTCACGGACCCGAATCAACGAGGTCCCGTACACCTTAGAAGGGCCTGGTCCCTAGTTTGGACACAGAGGACGTATCCGTTCGTTTCCCTTCAGGTCTTATCAAGTAAGTAAAAGAAGAGTGAACACGGATACGAACAATAACCGAAATTGAATATCAAGAAGACGGACAAGTATTCTATCGTGATAAGGTTGAACTCTTGTGTGTCGAGGGACTATCCTCTATGAGTCGTCCCCTTGACCCCTTTCTTCCTTCCTACAAATAAAGGGATTCTACATAGAATTAGTAGACTTCACCACAAAGTTACATGGGTATGTATCGACTCTCGGGTTCGGGAAGTATAGTCTTACTCTTTTGGGATGGGAGGTAAATACGAGAAAATTCTGCTTGACGTTGAAAACTCCGTGGTAATGGTTATTCAAATTTACGTTAAAGAGTCGAGACACTTACGACCCCTTAGTCTACTCCTCTTTCCTATTCCAGATAACAAGATTTCTATGAGAAAATGACGGTTCCTCTCTCATCGACACGTAAAAAGAATATCGTACTCAGAAAACACCCTTGAGACCAGGTCGGGCAAGTCAAGTCAAGTCAGCGAGTCAGCACAGGTTGAGAAACACTGTGGTCCTTAACGTCGTACGGTCCGGAGGGACAGGTAGTGGTAGAGGGCCTCAAGTGAGTCTGAGTGCAGTTAGTTCAGTCACTACGGTACGTCGGGAGTAGGAGACAGTAGGGGAAAAGGAAGACGAGGGTTAGGGAGGGTAGTAGTCTCAGAAAAGGTTACTCGGTTGAGAAGCTTACTCCATCGGTTTCATGACCTTAGAGTCGAAATCGTAGTAAGGAAGGTTTCTTGTGGGTCCTGACTGGAGGAAATCTTACTTGACCAACCTAGAGGAACGTCAGGTTCCCTGAGAGTTCTCAGAAGAGATTATGGTGTCAAGTTTTTGTAGTTAAGAATCCGTGAGTCGAAAGAAGTGTCAAGTTGAGAGTGTAGGTATGTACTGGTGACCTTTTTGGTATCGGAACTGATCTGCCTGGAAACAACCGTTTCATTACAGAGACGAAAACTTATACGATAGATCCAACCAATATTGAAAGGACGGTTCCTCGTTCGCAGAAAATTAAAATACCGACGTTAGTGGTAGACATCACTAAAACCTCGGGTTTTTTTATTTCAGACTATGACAAAGGTGACAAAGGGGTAGATAAAGGGTACTTCACTACCCTGGCCTACGGTACTAGAAGTAAAAGACCTACAACTCGAAATTCGGTTGAAAAAGTGAGAGGAGAAAGTGAAAGTAGTTCTCCGACAAATCAAGGAGAAGTGAAAGACGGTATTCCCACCACAGTAGACGTATAGACTCCAATAACTATAAAGAGGACCGTTAGAACTAAGGTCGAACACGAAGAAGGTCGGGTCGCAAAGGGTACTACATGAGACGTATATTCATTTTATTCGTCCCACTGTTATATGTCGGAACTGTATGAGGAAAACGATAAACCTTGGTCAGACAAAAGGTACAGGTCAAGATTGACAACGAAGGACTGGACGTATATCCAAAGAGTTCTCCGTCCAGTTCACCAGACCATAAGGGTAGAGACAGTCTTAGAAGGTGTCAAATAACACTAGGTGTGTCAGGTTCCGAAACCGTATCAGTTATTTCGTCTTTATCTACAAAAAGACCTTGAGAGAACGAAAAAAATACTAGGTCGCTTACAACCGTTAAACTAGAGACCAAGGAGACGGAAAAGATTTTGGTCGAACTTGTAGACCTTCAGGTAACAAGTACATAACGACTTGGGACCGAACCTCTTAAAACTCGTAATGAAATGATCGTACACTCTACTCACGTTAACAAGTCATCAAACTCGTAAGAAACCGTAACGAAAAGAATCCCTAACCTAACTTTTGACTGGAAAAGGTCAGGACACCGGTGACGACTCAAAAGGTTTAAACGACCGCATAACTCACGTCGTGAAAGTGTCGCAGTAGAAAGTCCTAAACTTTGTCGAGTTGACCTTAAGGTAGCGGAGGTGATCGAAATAAGTATCACTACGAAAGGTTCCGGGTGAACTGAAGTGTAAGGTCCTACAGACCAAGATCCACTCACTAGTGTGGTAGTACTAATAGAACCAACACTTCTAGAAAAAACATATCAAGAAGACACATAAGAACGATGGAGAAGAATTATAGAAGACGAAGAAAATCCAGGTATAGTAAAGACAGGAAATAGCTTGAGTAGAAACGTACTTTAAAAGGGAACCATAGAGATTATAAAAACTTCTCTAGAGCAGAAAGAGGAAAACAACAAAAGGAGATAAAGAAACCAGGTCGGTCTCTCTAGTCATTTTATTTTCACTATAGTCTCACGTTTTTGAGATATTGATTTTATTTTCACTTATTCCGTAAAAATTCTCGATTCTATAAACCTTTGTTTCCTGATATAGATCCGAAATTATACTTTTGGAGGAGACTAAACTTAAGAGAGGTTGGGTCACGGGGGGAAGACATTGGACGACGAAGACGGTCCGAACGTGAACCGGGGACGAGAAGTCATTGGGATACCGACCAAGGGGGTGACGAGGGACGGATCTGTCTGAACACTGAGACACACCCTTAGACCAAAAACTCTTAATCTTTTACTGAACTGTAAATGATCCGACATCAAGGAACAAACAGAAAGACTCATTCATGATAAATTGGACTTCCTTTTATTTTTACTGGTAGAGGGGATTTAAAGGTATAAACAACTGTAAATGATTTCTTAGGGTACCTAGGAGAAAAAATCTTAAATCTTTCAACTAGAAAAGAGGTCTACATAGAATTACTACTGGAATTAATTGTGAGGGTCTAGTCAATTTTCTTGAGGTAACTAAGACTAATATTCGTGACTTTAAAAGGAATTTACATGACTAACTAAGTGATCGGACATGAGAGAACACTCGGTTAATTTAGGTAACACTCGATAACAAAATAAATTAACTCCTGAAGTTATGGACGATTTCACGGTCTATTTGTCTATAAAAAAAAAATTAAACTGTAAGAAGAATTCTTTTTTGAATAATTGTGTGATGTAGTCCTTTAGTTAGGTCCTGTGGTACAAAACAGAAATTACGAAACTTTGACAGAAGTGAAGATTCAGTATTTCATCTTTTAATGAGAAAGGTTTGTTTATTTTACGTCGAAATAAATACTAGTATCCGTAAAAAATAACCCCTTTAAATAAGTAGTTGTTGAGGAATTAGTGACCATTTCTAGGACGATTACAAGAAACCCCAGTTCACTCATGATGTTTAAGAATACTTATGCACTGTTTTGATCTAAATATATTTCTTTGTTTTCCAAAAGACGTCAAACTGAGTATCTTACATTCCAATCACGTTTCTAGGTTTCAAGGTCATCTTTATGATGGTGCTGTAGTAAGAATAAGGCTCTAGATGAACTACAATTACTCATTGCGACTGTCGGTACAACTTAGTCCTCGTAACTCCAAGACTATGTACCTTGAGAACGTCGTCGCTGGAGGTCTGGAAACCGGATGAAATCTAGGTGAAACGAATGTCGTCGAGATTTGTCCAACGACACGCTTCAGCGAAGTCAGTATCGGCTGAGAAACACTGGGATACCTGATATATGTATTGGGTGATCCGAGGTGACACGTATCCTAAGAAATCCGTTCTCTTGGGTGACCTCACCCAACGGTACCGAAGGACGTCCCTTAGAAGGGGTGGGTCCCTACCTTGGTCGTAGAGAATGTCAAGGACGTAACCGTTTGCCCGAGAAACGGTGATCGTGGTGGACCCTACGGGGTATGTGCAACGATCCATATTAATTATTTTCATAAATTTAATAAAAAAAAAACGAAGAGAAAAAGGTAACACTCACGGAGTGGTGTTATCTTGACGACAGTTTTATGTTTTGTAACAATTCTCGAAGAAAAACAAAGATCCGAAAGGGACTCAAAGAAGACCTCTCTTGACAACAACAATAATAAAATTAGTCTGTTCGGTTTTTCATCTTATATTAAACCAAAATTTAGATAAAACTTGAAACTGTAAGGTTTTACCGGAACATATATAAATATTTATCTCTGAACCAAAATAAAAACGCATTCGACATCCCTAAAATAAATAAGAATTTTTTAAGACTATTACTATCATTATTATGGTTGTATGTAGTGTAAATAGACTTCAAATATAAACGAGTAACTGTATTAGTTCGAGGGGTTACTCTTCAAAGATTATTTGACCGTAAAAAAAAGATAGAAAGATGGAAGTTAAATTATCTAAGTTCTTCTATAAAAAGATAATGTTTATAGATTTTTAATCCACCATAAAATCCCTTTACAACTTTATCGTTTAAAAATATCTATTTACTATAGGTATTTATTACCTACGGTAGTTATGTGTTTAGAAAACTCTTTTAGGTCCGATCACTGAGTGACTAAGGTTTGTGAGGAAGAAATAAACGGATATATTAAAATAAGTACGTCCAATAAAAGTGTATTATTCAACATAGGGATGAGTCGAAGAGGATAGGAAGTCCTGAGTTAAATTTAATAAGAAAGTATAAAGTGTTTTAAAGTAGAATGATGGATTAGAGTGTTACCACACTCACTCACTTCAGCGAGTCAGCACAGGCTGAGAAACGCTGGGGTACCTGGTATCGGATGGTCCGAGGAGGTATCCCTAAAAGATCCGTTCTCATAACCTCACCCAACGGTAAAGGAAGAGGTCCCCTAGAAGGGTTGGGTCCCTAGCTTGGACCCAGAGGACTTGACGTCTGTTTGCGAAATGACAGACTCGGTGGTCCCTTAAGGGAGTGTTACCATGTTTCCACAATAACAGACTCGGTAAGAGAAATAAAAATCATAATTTTAGTGTTCAAGACCTCAGTCTAACTAAATTCCAAACTCAGATTCAAAAAGGTGGGTGACGCTCCACTTGGTCCAGAAAATTTGGGAAGTTAGTAAATAAAGGAGAAGACATTTTACTACCACCACTATGAATAAACTCCTATTTAGACTACTTCCTCCATTTCCTAAGTCGTGTTACGGACTCGGTATTTTTTTTTTATTTATAACGGGAATTATAGTACTGACCGAAGGACTAAGATGGTATCATCCTTATTTTATACCCATGGAGAAAAATTATGGGTTTGCTTATGAGGTTCTAGAGATAGAACGAACGTATTTGAATAAAAAGAAACAAAGAATCAGGTGGAGGTAGGAATTAATATATCAAAAATATGTGTTGTCGGTAAAATTGAGTCCTCTGAAAGGTACGAGTGACGTTCTAAACGGACCTTATAAGGGAAGGGACCACAATTTCTCATCACTATCAGTGGGAACCAATCAGTACTCCGGCTGATAAAGGGTAGTTGGTATAAAATTTAAAGAACTTTTATTTTCAGGCGGAACATTGTGCTAATAGTTCATCACGATTAATTGAAATATCGACATTTAAAACGAAAGAAGGGACTACTAGACATTATTAAAATAATAGGGATATTGGGGGTAGTGGAACGTGTATCGTCAACATGTTATTTATAAAATAAAGGTACTAGTAGTCGGATGTTTGTTCCGGAAAGAAATGAAAAAGACAGAGAAGGTAAGAAGAAGAGAGAAACCACTTGGACCATTATTTAACACTTTTCAGGTTTCGACCCTGATTCGGATCCCGAATCTATTCGGTATGACGTCTCCTCTTTAGGGACTCACTAAGTGCTAACTCGAACAATGATAATACTGAGTCGAAGATAAAATAAATAACTGAGACTCAATCCTACCTTAAGATGGAGTCCTTTTTATGGAGTTGAAAATTCCTAATTCACTACCATATGTATAAAAAAGAAAGTTGGGGTTATGATCTGGATTCCCCATTTAAAACAAAAGGTGATACTTCTCTTCTGTTGTCTCAAGTACAAGTGCATCGTAACTAGCACCCATCACATGAAACGACCAAACAATCCTCAGTCTCCGTCTCCGACAATCTTCTGTTTGTGTGGTTTTACAGACTATTAAAAACGACTCAATTTGACAGTACGTCAACGGTGTTTTTCTGTAAATTTTATCATAAAATTTTTAGTACTTTAAAATAATTTTTCCTCTCTCTCAAAATTTTCTGTCCTACCGTCGGACGATAAAAAAGGATATTTCAGTATTTCAAATTAAGTTTTTAAAGGACCTTAAATATCACGGTCTCCGATTCGATTTTTATTAAAACGGAGTAATCTAGAACATCAAATTGGAGACTTCACCTTCCAAACACTGTCGATGTAGTTCTGAGGTCGAGTGTTTTCGTGGTAAGTTTTTCCTCTTCTTACTTTTCCTTGACAACGATAATTTACTGGGTCTCTCTTACCTCCTCTGTTTCTTCTGACAAAGACATCGAAAGACCCTGGTTCGTCTCCCAACGGCTCGACAAGGTCCACCTAGTGACGACAGTCGAGGTTTCCATCGTGCACGATTGGCTCGTGCTTTAAGATAGACCCTCATTTCGTGACCTTCAATTTGAACTGTAACTGTCCTTAGATTCACGCCCCACGCCCACCCCCCTCTTCGTATTCCAAACGAGTCATTGAGGTCACTTCTAATAATCATTAACAGAGGGACAGAGGAAAGGGTTTGTGACTTGTTTTGAAAACATAAAACAGGCACCCTACCTCTTTTTGTCAGTGTTTTTGCATTTGAGGTCCGATGAGAACTTTTAGACTCTGATTCCCTCTCCCCACCCCAAATAAGAACTTTATTTTTGAAGATTTGAAATTACGACAAAAAGACAGAAAGAAATTAAAGTACCAGCTTGTTTCAATTTGTGAATAATATCATAGGACCAGCCTAAGATTATAAGACACAATAGATGAGTTTGTACAAATAGGGCACGATGATTTCCTTCTTCTTTTCTTCTTTTGGTTACCTAGTCAACTAAGTCAGATCACTTGTATCAGTGAAACTCACTATACCTTCTTCCCTTAAACTATATTAGCCTTAATTTGGAATGTGTTAAGACCTTGACCACTTTTTCAAATACCTTTAACGGAGATACAGGTCATCCTCGGATTTCTACGGTGTTTAAGTGTCTTTGTCATTAACCGTTCCTTTTTTTTTTTGTTGATACGTATTTTAATCCTTTTCATCCCTGTTTGACCTTAAAAACTTTTGTTTAACTTTAATTGTGGACAGAGAGTTTTGGAAGAGACGACGACGACGACGACGATTCAGCGAAGTCAGCACAGGCTGAGACACGCTGGGGTCTCTGCCGTCGGGTGGTCCGAGGGGGCAGGGACCCTAAGAGGTCCGTTCTTGTGACCTCACCCAACGGTAAAGGAAGAGGTGTAGTTAGAATTATTGCATCCGTTGAACATTTTCTGTGACCATGGTAACTTGAACTGGGTCCTCAGTCTTTTTGACTTCCTCTCTATACCAATTTCGACTTCTTCGACACCCAGGTGTATGACGGGGTATGGTTCTACTTGGTCGTCTGATTATTTCCACACACAGTAAACGGTGTCGAGGACCGACATGTAGAGACAGGTGTCGTCTTACCGACGACGAAGTGAAGACGGAAGGTCTATAGTTCGTTCAAAGAGAACTTGGGCTGCGATTATTTTTTTTCCTTCTTTCTTTTTATATGTTCGTTCCTTTAAGATCCTATGTGTCAAATCGAATCGATGTATCTGTGTTAAGTTTTTGGTGATCTCAGGTTTACACAAGTTAATGACCAAAAGATCAGTGACTTGGTTAAAGATAAAGTAGATGGAAAAAACAATTTTGTCGGGAGATTTTTTATAGAGTGGGAACTCTTTTTCCTACACAGTTTTCAAGCTACTTGAAAAGATTATGAAGATACTTCACTGTCTTTAGTATAAGTTTGATTCTAGTTCGTAAAATAAAACAGAAACCCATCATTAATTGAGAACTTAAAAGGAAATGATTGAAATCTACCGACGACGAGGACGACAACGACGACGATTCACCGAAGTCAGCACAGACTGAGACACGTTGGGGTATCTGCTGTCCGTTCTTATGACCTCACCCAAAGGTAAAGGGAGAGGTAACTTATTTTCACTTTTCAGTTTCACTTCAGCGAGTCAACACAGGCTGAGAATCACTGGAGTACCTGATGTTGGATGGTCCGAGGAGGCAGGTACCCTATGAGGTCCCTTCTCATGACCTCACCCCACGGTAACAGATGTTGATTTGTGAAAAACGTAATACATAGTCAGTTCAAAGGTTGATACACGGTACTCCTACCGTATGAGTATTACCCAGTACATTCTATATATATATATTTGAAACTTTCTAAACAACCGTCCCAATCCTTTTCGTCACTTTCGATCATTTAAGAGGTCGTGACCGTTATTATCCTACGGTAATGTTAGGGATTCAAACTGCTACCTTCCTACTCTTCATCAATGAGATATGTTCCCCCATCAACACACCACTCCTGGTAGTTTTTCCTCGACCTCGGAAACCATTTTCCTTTGTCGGTTGGACAAAGACCACAAGTCTTTCATCCCTTGTTTCTCTTATTTGTGAGGTTGAAACTAGAGAAAGTCGGAGAATAAAGAACACGAGAGACGAATCACTGGGGACAAGTGAGGTGAGTTGTCTTTTGGTTACTTGATTCCTCAGGAAGACACGTCAGTTATCCTCAGTCTTAGGACCCTCTGTCTCGTCCTACTTTCCACCTCTAACTAGGTGCCTGTGTTTACCTTTTATAGATCGTATGTGTTTAATAAGGTCTCAATTTGTAATTATTATAAAATTCTTTTATAGAACAAAAATAGGTCTGAACATTTATAGGTGTATTTAAAAAGTTCCATTACGGATTTGAAAAGAATTAATGATAGATTGTTTTATAAAGATACGAAAAGTAGTACCTTATCTAAAGTTTAAGACCTATATATTACTTGACCATTTTTCTTGGTTTCATTCTGGTGGCGAAATGGTTGAACACCCCCTACCAACCCTTCCCTACCTCCCTCTAACTAACCGTCTCCATGTAAGGGACCCGGTACTCATCTAGTAGTTTCGCAAACGAAGAAATTATTTTATAGTTTCCGACAACATACGACGTCCATAAAGACTCTGATTTTGATTCCACTTGACGTCCATGAAGTGTCGTCTCTTGTCCCGTCATTTATAAAACACTTAGAAGACCTAAGAAGGACCATTTTGAAAGGGTAAGAAAAGGATTCATAGGTAAAAGGCCAAGAGATGTTACATCTTTCAGGAAACTCCCAGGGAACCTAACGTTCCTCTAGGTTGGTCAGTTAAGATTTCCTTTAGTTAGGACTTATAAGTAAACCTCCTGACTACGACTTCGAGTTCGAGGTTATGAAACCGGTGGACTACGTTTCTCGGTTGAGTAATCTTTTCTGGGACTACGACCCTTTCTAACTCCCGTTCTCCTCTTCCCCTACTGTCTCCTATTCTACCAACCTACCGTAGTGACTGATCTACCTATACTCAAACTCGTTCGAGCTCTTCTACCGTTTCCTGGCCCTTCGGACCGCACGACGTAGAGTACCCCAGAGTTTCTCAGCCAGTACTGGCTCGTTGACTTGTGTCTGTGTGTGTGTATGTGTGTGCGTGTGTGTGTGTGTTACATCTTTCTCGACCCTTAAGTCCTAAAGAATGGAAAAAAAAAAAAAGAAACTACCCTCCTTTCTAAAAACCTACATATTAGTCCTAAGGTTATCATGAAAGGGTTACGAATACTATTCATCTGAAATGTCCATCGTCCACCTTCTTTTCTCTCGTAGACAGAAGAATGGTAATTTCGACTCCAACTCCGAGATTAGGAGGTTACTCAACTGACGGTCCTTTTCTTGTATAATCGTTCCTATTTATAGTCACGATTTAATTCGGGGAGGAGTCCGAGGTCCATTTCAAGTTCTGTCATAAATACAGTCTAAAATTGTGTTGATGTATTGTGTTCCCGAAGGTGACACCACGATCACCATTTCTTGGATGGACGGTTACGTCCTCTGTATTCTCTATACCCAAGTCAGGGACCCCGTCCTTCTAGGGGACCTCCTCCCGTACCGTTGGGTGAGGTCATAAGAACGGACCTCTTAGGGTACCTGTCTCCTCGGACAGCCCCATCTCAGGTCTCGAAGCACTTCTCAGACTGCATTGACTTCACTGAATTGTGTGTACGCACGTGTGTTGTGTTTTAATACCGTATACCAACCTTCCTCTACTTCTTTGACTTCGAAGATCCTGACCTTGGTCACAAAGGAAAGACACGTAGAAACTCCTTTAACGACTTGAAGAATTTTAAAGACAAAACAGTAGATATTTCCTATCTATCGAAAGGGACCATCGAGTCTGACATTTATTAGGTAGACGGATACGTCCTGGACACCCAAACTAGGGACCCAGTCCTTCTAGAGGACCTTTACCTTTACTGTTGGGTGAGGTCCTGAGCGGACCTTTTAGGGAAACTGTCTCCTCGGACCGCCCGATGCCAGGTACCCCTACACTTTCTCAACCTGTTTTGACTCGTTGATTTGTTGTAGTTGTTGTTTTCTATCTATATATCTATCCATCTATCTAATACCGAAGTGGTGAAAAGACACTCCTTATTAACTTTATTGTAGATATTTTGTATATAGTCTCCCATCCGTCAATTTTACCCTCGATGACTCCTTAATACCCTCCCACCCTCATACCGCAAGTACCCGACCTGTGAAAAACGACAGGTCTTTATGTTTCTTTTAGGAACATAAAGAAAAAAAAAGAAAGAACGTAGAAATAAAAAAATTATGTATATATATATATATAAAAGAAGATGACCAAACTTTTGATCTATGATTCAAAAATCAAAGTATGACTAAGTAAATCCTTAATATTGTACTTATGAAGAGTCACAAATTTCAATTAGTTCAATAAATGGGAGAGGGATTATATGTTCCTACTTATACACGGATGGAAACCGGTACACAAATTGAGAAAGAACCGAGTGACAAGACACAGATCTTAGTGAGAACGAATTTTATGTAAAAATTATTAAAGGTATATCATCAAACACAGATGGTATACGTTTTGTAAAGACAAACGGGGAAAAATTTCCGTCAAAAAATATTACAAACAATATGTACTGACGGTCGATCTTCTCCGTCGAGGTAAGGTACATATTATTGTCTTAAACACGTCTACCAGGGACTGAATAGCGCCGAACTGAATTGTTAAAAGTTGAAATATAACCACGTTTTCGTCGTGCGTAAACCATCTTTGGAATCAAGCTTAAGACTCAAAAATAGAAAAGGACTCGATCGGTATACTCCAAGTCATGAGAGAACACTAAGACCCGTCCGTCTCGGGGGTCAGTCGGTACACTAGTCCTTCCATTCGTTGACTTTTTCACTGTCGGTGAAATATGGGTAAGTTCGTAAGACAGAAAATGAAAGTCATGTCGTAAGCTACTCAATGTACTCTATAATTTGTGAAATAATATTTTACCCGAAACCAAACCTACTAAAACGGGTCGACAATTCAATTGCATTCAACAAGCCTCGTGTAAATTCCATCCAAATCCGATTCGATACTACATCCAATTGACATAATTGACACAAAAACTGAATCCTATAAAAGTTGAATACTACCCAAATAATTCTGTATTTGAGTAACATTCAGTTCCTTCTAGACATACTTGAAGATCGAATTTGACAAATTGTGGTTTTTATTCGTCCTAAAAAAATCTCGTCAACTAGGTTTAAGACAAGATGGACAACAAAATTTTTCAGAAGTCCCAATCTACGTCCTTCGTATTCCCTGAACAGGTACTATTTAAGTACACTGACACTGTACATATACAAACACGAGAATCTGGAATCATTTACACAGATTTTATGAGTCCAAATTGTTCGTACATATTAAGACTCTGTAAAGTAAATTAATTGGCTGTCTTTCCTTATTTTCGGGAGGATAATATTTCAATTACGGATGTCGACCCCTTCTCTTGGTTGAGTTACTTTAATAATTTATTGGTTTCTGATTTATTCATCAATTTTTACCGGACATGGATGTCACGATAGAGACCCTTAGTAAAAGAGTTCTGTGTTGTCTCCTAAATCTCCCAAACTTTTTATACTAAATTAAAATGAAGTCACGTCTTCGTCACTTACTACATTTCATTTTATTTATCTTTGATAAACTGACTCCATTACTTCAATTCTTATAGAATTTTTGATTCTACAATCCTGGTTTGACCACCACCACCAAATCAACGATTCAGCACAGGTTGGGAAACCCGGGGTACCTGACATCGGACGGTCCGAGGAAACAGGTGCCCTAAGAGGTCCGTTCTTATGACCTCACCTAACGGTAAAGGAAGAGATCATCCTTGTTTGATTACCATATACTTTCCTTTTTTTACTTAGAATGTCAGGTTCTATCACTTCTGTTTAGTCTTAGTATTAACTAATTAGTATCAAGTCCGCATTTTTTTACCTCAACGCACCGGTAACTCCTGGACCAGAGTCTGTACATACGGGGTGACTTTTGAACTTAATATGGATTGGATTCTTGAGGTCGACAAAAATTCTCGCGTAGACAATCGATGTTGGAACGTAGAGTGTGGTACGTTGGTATAGTCTGGGGTTAGGTGGGAACAAATTGTTCGTGAGAATGAAGAACGGTCAATGTTAATATTAAAAACTATTTGTTGAGAACATTGATTGGCACCGGAACGTCAAAAATAGAAATAATAGAAGGAGGTAAAACATTAGACTACCTCGTACTAATTTCACGAAGAACTTAGACACAGAAGGTCCGACGTCATGATTGTTTGGGACTTATTTGAGGAGAAATAAGGTTCGTCAAGAGACAAGGACTTTAAACAAACTGTCATCTGTAACTCCCCCTTCTTCCTTCTCTTCTAAATAAGTCTGGGGTTATCCTTTCTGGTCTTCTAATCGTACTTTCTGGTTTCGTCATAATGTACCCTAAAATATATGGTACCGATGATCTCAACTTCTAAATTATTAACAGAGAAAGGAGTCCCTCGTATGAGTTCTTTCAATGTCTTAATCCTGTAATTCCTTTCAGTGTTGTTTAATCTTTATGTAATTGTCCCTCGATTAGTTAGGTATAAATTTCAACTACAATCTTGTGAAGTCTTATCCTATTAGATTCAGTCTCCCCACTTTTTACTCTCCTAAACAAACTTGTATTAGGTAAATAAAGTAGATAGAATGAAACCCTCTGATATGAAAAGTTTTAGATCTCCTCGTAAACTTTTTGTTTGTAGACTAGGTCTTTCGGTTACCTTTCACTTTTTGTTTACCTGGGACCTGAGGGTGGTTGTCACACTCGGGATCCATACAAACTTCTCCTTACCTCGGTTTACTTGTTCGTACAATTTGACGGTTTAAAATTTCTTTGTCCTCTTATCTACGACGAGAACGGTTTTCCCTACGTCACCTTGTTTACAGTGAGCTCCGTGTACTGTAGTTCTCGACGTCATTTGTGTCCTCACAGAAACCTTCACGTACGGTCTACATACTGAGAAGTCCTCCACGGATATTGTGTCTAAAGTCCTCGTTGACTTCGAAACTAGGTTCTTAGACACTTCTCACTAAGAGATCGACTTTGTTTACCTCTACTCCGATTCCAAGGGATTTTTCTCGATTAAAGTGTCGACGTTGTTAGGGTGTAACTTACTGGTACAACTATCCGTGACATCGTCGGTTCGTTTTTAGGAACGAGTGTCCCCTTCCTTCTTCGGTTCACACAATCAGTCCAACTCGATCTGACATGTCCCGGTTGTTCAATTGGGGACGTCGAGTCACGGATTTTTATTTTCCCGAATCTAACATATTTATACGTTACCTTTCCCGGGACAAGAGGTGTAACTATAAGTCCTTAAGACCGACTAGAACGAGTAACTTGGTTCTCCCTCCTCGACGACCTCAAACAGAGACATTAAAAAAAAAAAATTGACGAAGTCGGATCATTTCTGAATATAGCGAAAAGCAACAGGTATAACATAACTGGTCTAGATCAGTGTACTGAAGGGAATTGATGTTCTATTGACCTTTCGCAATTATAGGTACACGGGTCCTTCCTCTGTTTTCAAAACCACTTGTGTTGAAACAAACCGTGTGTCACAACGAGTCTAGTACGGTGTAGGTCACGTCGTACCCACTGGTCCTAGTTTCTTGAGTTTCCCTTTACTTTTAAGACAAAACTTATACCACCTACCCTTTATTTTCTGTGTAGTCATTTATTATAACCACTATTTCTGACGGTAGTAACGTTTGGTAGCTTATGAAGAGACTCTTTTCTCCTTCATACTGATCCATCTAGGGGAGGGAGAGTTGTTGGTATTCCCATTTGTGTGAATGGTTTTAATCAAAGAACCGATTAAATAAAATTGACGTGTCAACTACCTGAGGTGTATTGATGCTATTTACCGTCTCCAGTGTCCCTCCACTTTTAGTTCAAATAAGAGAAGAGAGAACAGAAGAAGTAAGTGATTCCTTAGTGAGGAGACCAGAAAGACTTGTAGTCCATATCCCAACGTTTATATATAAAAACGGACCTCGACCTCAACCCAAGTAAAAATTTTAATGTAACGATACCCTAAACACCGTACTAATAAGTTACTTGAGAACTAAGGAATTGTTTACTCTGTATATTTTCCGAAAATCAACACGATTAAACCAAATCTCAACAATGTTTTTTTATTATTATTATTTAAAAGAACATCATGAGTGGAGTCTAACGTCAAAGACTTCTTTAATTTAGATGGGTCCGTATTTCTTGTAAAAAACTGTACTTATTCACTTACAATATAAAAAACCTGAAGTCAAAACTTTTTTAGCCTCCCGATAAAGAACAACAAAAAGTCAGTGATTTAGTACAGACTGAGAAACTAGAGTACCTGACGTCGTACGGACCAAGGAGACAGGAGGGGATAGAGAACCTCAAAGGAGTTTAAACACAGGTAACTCAACTACTACGATAGAGTGGTAGAGTAGGATACGGTAGGGGAAGCAGACAACGGAAGGTAGAAAGGGTCGTAGTCCCAGAAATGGTTACTCGACCGAAAAGTGTAGTCCACCGGTTTCATAACCTCGTAGTCGAAGTCGTAGACAGGAAGGTTTCTCATAAATCCCAACTAAAGGAACTCCTGACTGAAAAAATAGAACGACAGGTTCCCTAAGAGCCTCGAAGGGTACATTGAGTCAGTCATTTCTTAGACGGACGTTACGTCCTATAGACCCAAACTAGAGACCCAACCCTTCTAGGGGACCTCTTCTTTCACCTTTGGGTGTAGTCATAAAAAGGGACCTCTTAGAGTACCTATCTCCTCGGACCGTCCGATGTCAGGTACCCTATCGTTCTCAACCTGTGCTGAATCACGAATTTGGTGGTAGTTCCCCTGAGAGTTCTCAGAAGAGGTCGTGGCGTTAACCTTTCGTAGTCAAGAAACTGTGAGTCGGAAGAAATACCAGGTTTAGAGTGTAAACATGTGCTGGTGACCTTTTTTGGTATCGAAACTGATATACCTGGAAACAGTCGTTTCCCTACAGAGACGAAGAAAAAATAAATTAATCAAATAAAAAAATAACATTCTATTAACGAAATGTCTTAAAACGATAAAAGACAGACAGGTCCAAACAGAATCGAAAGGAAGGTTCCTCGCAGAAAATTAAAGTACCGACGTCAGCGACAGATGTCACTAAAACCTCGGGTTCTTTTCTTTTAGACAGTGACGAAAATATACAAGGCGACGATATCTACAGGTACATATCTCGACAGAGAACCTAAAAACCTTTTTGACAAAAGATACAATTCGTACAAGAGAACTGTTTTGGGAAAATCGGAAACGGGAGAAAGTAAAACATGAGGTTCCGGTTTGAACGAACAAAAAGGTTTGAACGAAACCTATAGGAAACTGAAAGATGAAAGCGCAAAGTTGGTTAGGGGATATTACTTTTTCCGTAGGAAAAACCACAATCAACATCTTACACAACATCCAGAAGTAGCTTGACGATTCGAAGTCAAAGAAACCGTAGTCACGAACCCGCATTTGAACCTATTGACGTCACAACTTACCATACGGAACCTTTGCTTGGTTCTAGTAAGACAGTAAAAACTCCAACGTAGGTTTATGACGTAAAACCTGAGAAAACAACTGTTACACCCGTTGAGGTAAAGAGGGTTCCCGAAGAACAGGCGTCATTATCTATAATTATATTACAGTAGAGTCAACTTAAACGGGTAAGGACAGGTAAAATCAAGTGATTAAGGATTCTACAACTACAAGTCAGAACGACAGAAGACGAACCGGTGTAAGGTAAATGGAACTAAGTGTCCCGATAGTCAGGTCCAAGAATGAGTTATAACAAGAAATATCGGAACCTGAAATCAAAGTGGTGGTCTGTGTAGGTGGTGACTCACAGTAAAGACGAAACCAGGTCAACGAAGTAAGAAAGACCTCGATAATCATTAACGGGAGACGAGAAGAGGTCATCGTATACCCTATGGTAGGTTGGACCCCCCGAGTAGAAGATTACAGTATAGAAAAATAGAAAAGTATGACAGTACTCCAAGAGGTTCTTTATTATGACCTCACCAAACGGTAAAGGAAGAGGTCACCTGGTACAAAACAATCTTGAGAAATGATACTGAGTAAGTGGAACCCAACGGGACGTGTCTCACCAAGTATCGAAGTAAATTCAATATGTTCGGGGAAGTAGTACTGTTCAGACACTAGGTACTTTATCCCCCCTCTCCAAATGAAGAACACGACACGAACCAGCGAGTCAGTACAGACTGAGAAAGGCTGGGGTACCTGACATCGGGTGGTCCGAGGAGACAGATACCTCTAAGAGGTCCGGTCTTATGACCTCACCCATCGGACAGGGAAAAGGTCCTCTAGAAGGGTTGGGTCCCTACCTTGGGTCCAGAGGGGGTAACGTCCGTCTAAGAAATAGTTGACTCAGTGTTCCCCTGTTGGATTAAAGAGACAATATTTTTATTTTATATTTAAAAATTAATAGCTCATTAGGGACACCACTAAAACCTTCCTACGTTTATAGAACGGGTGTAGTTAAAAACGGAGGAAAATCGTAGGTAACTAATAGAAATGGACTGTGTCAATAAGATAAATTACAGGTTTACCATAAAATTTGATTAGATAATATGTAATAAAGGATGGACAGTATGAAGACAATCTTTTTCAAAAGAAAAGTTAACAATTACTTCATATAAAGAAGTATTTTTCCGTCTTTCTATTAAGTAAAAATTACTAAAAGGAAAAAAAATCTCTCCAATGATATTGTAAATGGAAACAACTACCGTCTATGAGAAAATGACAGGAAAAAAGAAAGAACTAATGAAAAATAAAGTGAAATAAAATAAGTAGAGTAATAATAAGACAACACATTTATTAAAGATAAAACAATAATCACATAGAAATATTACGAGTAAAAAATAAATAAAACAAAAATAACCTACAAATAAAAATAAAAGAATAAAAATACCTACATTAATAAAATCCGACACGTCAAAGTAGATTCATCAAGAAGATATCAGACACATAATATCGTATTTAATAAGTGTAATTTAAATAAAAGGTTTTAAAATCTTTAAGACTAAAAAAATTCAAATTAATAATATAACATAACCCCACATTATCTAAGTGTTACAACATAATCAAAGTTCCCATGTCGTTTCACCAAGTCAATATATATCCAGGTAAGGAAAAGTCCAATAAAGGGGAATATCTAATAATGTCTTATAACTCATTTCAAGAGACACGATATACTATCGTTAGAAACAACTAACAACATATATGTATCATCACACATATATATGTATGAGGAAACACATTGAAACACAACGAGGGTTTTATGCTCAAACCCACACTGTATTTAATTAAAGGTTTACTTTCTCGAACTAAAACTGAAGACAAACAAAACGGTAATAAAAGATCAAAATAACGTAACGATAGGCTCTTGAAAACCGTAAAAAAAAGAAATATTTTAAGTAACTATAAAAGAAACACGATAATTCACTGATTATATCATTAGGTAATTTAAAATGTCTATCATAGTATCTTGAAACATTTGTCTACACAAAAGAAAAATAACTCACAAACATAAAACTACTTATAGGTGAAATCTCGGAGGAATAACTAATACAATAATTCAGGAGATAATGGAAAAAATAAACGAGTAACTGACTGAACTTGGTATTTCTAGACAATTTTTAGTGGAATCTAATCGCATCAAAATCAAAAGGAAAGTACAGGACACTAAACAGGATGTACCTCAAGTGATTATTTACAATAAATCACGTATCTATAAGTATTGAGAAAGTAGTTTTTAAAATAACACTTAACATTAAGACTTATAATCTTCCATCTACAAACTCGAACAAAAAATACGGAAAACCAAACTTTAGATGGAAAAATTTATAGTTTTACCATAGAGGTAAACGAAAATAATAATTCATCCGTAACGAGTTGATGAATTAAAGTATTAAACTTACTCAAATAAAATGAAATCTGAGTACATGTCAATCCAAACTCGAAACAAAATACTCGCTTAACCTTTGAGTCAAAGATTAGATACACTATAGTAGTGAAACTCCGAAAGAGAGTGGAAAAAGTATACGAATCATATATAACACAACGTCAATGGGACAAAGAAATAGTTACACTATACGAAGTATGATAAAAAGAGTTACAAAAATAAAAAACCGTAATCCTTAAAACTATAAAAAGGTCAATAATAAAATGCAGTTATTAAAATATTATAGAGAAGTAAGGGTAAATAGAATTAAGTTGAAGTTGATGAACTCGAACTGTTAAAAGTTAATATAGTAATCTGACAAACTGTGTTGACTCGCTGAAGTGAAATGAGTGATAATCTGACATTGGAAAAAGAGACTTTTCAAGGTTGAGTATAAGAGAAAAGGGAAGTGACGGAGGAAAGAGGTTGGTAAAAATCATCGCAAGAAAGATTAAACAGTCTTGTACATTCTAAGTATAATTATATAACAGGACGACGACTATAGGAGTGAAACAAAAACTAGAATAAAATGTCTATATAAGTCAAGAATTTTAAAAACGAGTAAAAGGATTTTTGGATAACCAACTCACCTCGAATAAAAACCATCTAAAGTATCCTTCCCGAACACCCATACTAAAAGGTGTTTAAAGGATGTAAACACGTACAAACGACGATTCAGCGGAGTCACCACGTACAAATCTAGTCAAAATAATATCGGAATTATGAACTTCTTATGAATTATAACCCGACTCCTATTGTGTCAACAGTGTATTAGAGAGAGACAACCCAAGATTTGTCACCACGAAGTGATAACAGAACGAGAGGTAACTACAACTTTTCAGACTACCGTTGGACTTAAAAACCAAAAAATAAACGGGGGTTTGAAATACTATATATATCACATTGAATTTTTACATGTCACACAACTGAACTATGTGTATTTAACGTTATACTAATGGTACCTCACAATAGATTGTGGATGTAGTGTAGTGTAGTAACGTAAAAGAAAAAATATTACTCTTGTAAAAGATGAGAGAATGGTCCAAGGTCCATGTATTATGTCATGACAATAGACATTAGTGTGACAACACGTAATCTAGAGGTCTTCAATAAGTGGAAGATTGGCCTTGAAACATGAGACTGATTCTAGAGG
This sequence comes from Capra ibex, assembly GCA_006410555.1. Lineage (NCBI taxonomy): Eukaryota > Metazoa > Chordata > Mammalia > Artiodactyla > Bovidae > Capra > Capra ibex. The sequence goes on from SJYO01033645.1 coordinate 12,557,263, forward strand.
GGTAAAGAGGGTGAGGAGTGGGAGACCGTTAGAGGTACGACGAGATACAAAAGTGTTCCAGTCTAAAAAGTGTGAGGTGTATATTTACTATAGTACGACGTACACAGAAAGGAACGGATTGTAAAGTAAATCAAATTACAAGAGTTTCTGACGGACACAACAATGTTTACAGTGTTTACAGGTAAACACAGGTAACAAAACCTCATTACGACGTTATTTATGCCCCCACATCTATAGAAGTATAGGACAAAAGTAAAGGAAACCCATATACGGGTCTTTAATTTAACGACCTAGTGTTATACCAAGTTAAAAGTTAAAAAAACTTCCTGGAGTTATTAAAATAGGTACCACCTATATAGTTAAATATCAGGGTTATCACGTCTTCTATAAAAATGAGATGTACGAACGGTTACGAACAAAAGAGAGACTACTATCGGTAAGACTATGTATACTCCACTGTAAAGTAACGCTAAAACTGAACATAAACGTAAATTATAATCGTATTGTTTATATACTGAAAGAGTAAGACATCCAGTGAAAAAGTAAAACAACTACTGAAGGAAACGACTCGTCTCCGAAAATCAAAGTATATCAACGTGAATAAATAAAAAACGAAACAGCGAACACAAAGACTACAGTATACAGATAAAAATACGACCCTGGTATGACAAAACTAACGATAACGAAACGTCGTATCAAACTCTAAACAGTTTTAAAACTATCCCTAACATAAGTCAGATATCTACCGTAACCTTTCACACCTGTAAAATTGTTAATAAGTAAAAGACTGGGTACTTTTACCCTATAGAAATGTAAACAAACACAGAAGAAGTTAAATAAAATAATCTCGGAAATCACAAAATTAAGAAACCAATCTAAATGGAGTCATAAAATAACAAAAAATACGATAACACTTACTCTAATAAAAGAAGTAAAGAAAAAGTCTATAAAGTAACAATCACATATCTTTACGTTAACTGAAGACATATAACTGAAGGATAGGACGTTAAAATAACTTAAACAACTAACCCAGATTATCCTAAGATATCCTAAAAAAGATATATGCTAGTATAATCGATGTTTATGTCTACTAAAATGAAGAAGGAAAGTCTAAACCTACGGAAAATAATTAAATAAAACGGACCAACGAGATCGATCCTGAAGGTCATGATACAATTTTTTTCCTCACCACTCTCACCCATGGGAAATGAACAGGACTAACATCTCTTTTTGAAAGTTAGAAAGTGATAACTCCTACTACAATCGAGACCCGAAAAGTGTTTTCATCATCGTTACCCACAGCACTGTTTTCCCCATTACAAAATGTATTTAAACCCTCTCGTTCAGCTGTTCTAAACGACTACATTAAACTATAGTTCACATGTTCTTTCCTTTTTGTTTTTCTGTTCTGTTTGAAGTTAATAAAACCGATACGGTCACCTGCTTACTCCAACGGTAAATGACTCGATTCCTTCATACCTTATCTCCTTTAAATGTAAGTCTTTCATCAAAAACAACAATAAGCCAGAATTGTAGGTGTAAGTACAGTCTATGTGTCCGCCTATATTTAGGACTCTAATTCCTCTTTCTAGTCCTTATCTCTATCTTTCAACTATCAAAAGAACCGATCTGTTCTCTCCACTTTAATTATAATAAATAATAGAGTGAATTTTTAAAGACCTTCATCCTATTGTGATAAAAATGAAAAAGTTTTCAACTCCGTTTTGAGTAAAACCTCTTATGAGAAATTCTCTTTCTTAACAAGGCAAACCAAAACACAGGGGTGGAGTCTACCATTTCTTGGGCGGACGTTACTACCTCTGGGTCCAATTAAGGACCCAGTCCTTCTAGGGGACCTCTTCCCTTACCGATGGGTGAGGTCACAAGAACGGACCTCTTAAGGTGTCTTTCTCCTCAGAACGTTTAATGTAAGTTACCCTAGTGTTTCTCAGTCTGTATTGACTCGTCGATTACGAACCCGAAGGGACCACTGAGTCTGTCATTTCCTAGACGGGTGTTACGTCCTCTGGGTCCAAACTAAGGATTCAACCCTCTTAAGGACCTCTTACCTTTCTGATGAGTGAGGTCATAAGAACGGACCTCTTAAGGTACCTGTCTCCTAAGAACATCCGATGTCAGGTACCCAAGTGTCTCTCAACACGTACCGATCACTGATTGTGAAAGTGAAACAGGTGGAGGATTTATAACTTTAAAAACAATTTATATCGAACTTTATTACGTATGTATTTTCTTAAAACTCAGATGACTGAAAAATTACAGTCATCAAAAACAAAAAATATATATGCATATAGATAAGAAAAAGTTAAAAAAGGGTAAAACGAATAACGTCTTATAACTCGTCTCAAGGGACACGATATATCATCTAGGAATAATTGGTAGATAAAATATATAAAGTCATACGTACCCAGTTAGGGTTAGAAGGTTTTTGATTTTTTTAAATTAGATTGTAAGTCCACAGTACTTTCTACGTTTTACTCAGTATTTGTCTAAGACTAAAATTCTCCAGATATATTAAAGGAACAAATGTACCGTACTTCGAGCAAGGTACCGACGTACTACTCTACTAATTAAACAATTAATCCGTCTTTGTCTCCGATGAGAAAATGGTGTATACGTCCCCAAATACAAAGAGGTATAAGAAAGTCAGTACCTAGTCTCTAAGTTAAGATACTTAGAATCAAATTGTCAATTTGTGTTGTTTTACTAACTTCATTTACTCCATTAGGTGCTTTTAGTACAGTTTCATCACACGTCAATATTTTCGAGTACATAGGGTTCCGAGAAATAGAAACATCAGTGAAAGTTTACTAGAGGTAGAATGGCGATGTAAGAAACATGGTAGTATCGTTGGGTATAGGTAATAAAGAAATACCAATTCTACTATCTAAGACTTAGTTTGGTGACTCAAAGTCTAAGAATCGGGTTAATTTGTAATCAAACAAGTATACACTATACTCATATCAATACTATCAATTGATTACTACAACCACTCTTGTATTGACTTTTTTTTTGTACTTTTTACATTTTGTATCACAGTGTACTTACTATTGGTCTTATATAGAATCATTAATAATGTTTTACAGGTAAAAAAGAAATTTTTAATGTTAAATTAAAATGGATGTGTGAATAAAAGGGAAAAAAGGATAAAGTTTAATAAATGACGTAATTATCATGTAATTCTTATGTGGTTAATCCCTATATCCAAAGTTTGTTAAGTCATTAAATACAGTGTTACCTTAAATATCCTTCCTATAGTCTCTCGAGTCTCTTAACTGTCTTTACAATCACTTGGTCCACACCTTTTACCTGTATTTAATTCTCTTCAGACAGTTTCGTTCCAGTGTTTTTCTCAACATAATTCTTACGGTAGTGACCTGTGAGTAATGATGTATTAACGTAGGAATACATTAAAGTGGGATTAAGTTTCAGGAGTTTAAATATATATAGTATGAAGACACAAGAGTATAACCGACTATAACCTTAGTGGACCTACCCCCAACATAATTTTTATACATACAAATCCAGAGTAAGAGTCTCGAAAATTAAATTAACCATATTTAACTTCGGACCTATTACCCTAAAAAAAAGAAAAAAACGGAAAAATTCAAAAATAACTTTACGACATACTACTGTTCATTTGAACTACATCTCAAAAAAAATTCAAAGTGTGTACACAATTAATAATATCGTAAAAATGTCGAGGGATCTAATTAGATTATACACCGTTTTAAACCATAAATGGTAAAACCTACCGTATTTTCTTCTTTCTCAACTCTAAGAGTTTTCTGAGACTGTACATAACATACAATTAACGAACTGAGTAATTATTTTATGATAAAAAGTTTTATTAATCATAAGGAAAATCTTTCAATTTTTTGTTTCTATTCGTAGAATACTCTTAATAGGTATTAGAGGATAATTTACTAGTAAAGACATTTTATAAAAGTGTAAAAAAAAGTCTATAAGGTGAAACTGACACACTATACACTACACACAGATACCCCGTCCATTAGAGTTTAAGAGTATACATGAAACCAAGTATTATAGTTATCAACTTCAAAGTACCAACGACAGAGAAGTCTTGTCTTAAAAAGGAACAACTCAACACAGAAGATTTCTCTTCCGGAGGTTTCCAATTCCTAATTAAGTCGATTACTTGACACTTATAACCATTTAACTGTGAAGTTGCCTGTTACTGTAAGTCACTACGGGATTGTGGACGATAGAATCACTTCATTATAAACGCACACAACAATGTAGTCTTCGGTGTCTAAAAGTAAGCGGAGAAAGGATTAAGGAAATGGAGGTAAAATCTGAGAAAGGCGAATGTACGTAAAAGGAAAAAAACTGTTTACTGTTTACTTCTTCGTAAATTTTTACACACGAAATAACCTAATCAAATTACCCGAAAAAGATTTACGTTCTTTGTATTTGTATGAAATATCGAATTTGATGAAACGATATTGTCGTCGACGACGACGACGACAATTCAGCGAAGTCAACACAGGCTGAGACACGCTGGGGTATCTATCGTCGGGTGGTCCGAGGCGGTGGCGACCCTAAGAGGTCCGTTCTTGTGACCTCACCCAACGGTAAAGGAAGAGGTTACGGACTTTCACTTTTCACTTTCACTTTAGCGAGTCAGTACAAGCTGAGAAGCACTGGGGTACCTGACGTCGGATGGTCCGAGGAGACAGGTACCCTAAAAGGTCCGTTTTCATGACCTCACCCGACGGTATTTGAAGAAATATCAAATAATTTTTATTTAACATTAAACATTTTTCAACAAATGTATTTTCAAGGATAGATTTTACTACGAATAGTGGGAAGAAGTTTCGTATTGGTTCTATAGTTTAAGTACTAGTTTTAGTACCAAATCTAAAAGGTATAAGTATACCAAAGTGACATGATCAACCGGAAGGGACCACCGAGTCTACCATTTCTTAGACGGACGTCAAGTCCTCTGGACCCAAACTAGGGACCTGACCCTTCTAATGGACCTCTTCCTTTACCGTTGGGTGAGGTCATAAGAACGGACCTCTTAGAGTACCTGCCTCCTCGGACCACCCGATGTATGTTAGGTGAGTCTGTGCTGATTCGTTGATTGTGAGACTGACATGATCAACCCCAATTCTTGGAATGACGGTTACGTCCTCTGTATTTTCTGGGTCCGAGCTAGGGACCCAACCCTTCTATGGGACCCCCTGTCGTACCGTTGGGTGAGGTTATAAGAACGGACGTTTTAAGGTACCTATCTCCACGGACTAATGTCAGGTATCTCAACGTTTCTTAACCTGTGTTGACTTCACTGAATTGTACATGTGTGTGGAACACAATCAGAGACACAAGACCGATATCGGAATTAGGAGTCTCAGGAACGAGAAATCTATGAATAGTTATTCCAGGGACACGAGATAATTTGAAAACTTATTGTATACGTCATCGAAGTATAGATTACTTCTTTCTATGTATTTACCACAAACATCTCTCCTCTTCCATATAAACTTTATAATCAATAGTTTCGTTTACATCCATGAATTACAAATTCTGTCCCAACTGTGTACTGAGAATCTTTCTTCGATAAATCATCTCCGTGTTACGTCTGGTGAAGAACGTTCGAGAGTAAACGATTTATTCTTTTAATTTTCAGTTGTTCTATCCGATTTGTAGAGAATAATGTATATAAACAATTTTTATTTTGTCGTTTGAGTCAAAGGAATAAGAGTTAAATCATCATAAAGGTGATATGGCGTCACCGTCGAGCTTAGTAGTGACTAGACATAAGATAAGATAAACGTGGTAACCTTTTACACCCGATATTTTAGTCAACGTTTGTAATTAAATTGACGTTTGGTAAATAAACTTTAAGATGGTTTCTGTCTTCTCCCTCTCCTCTACTTCCATACAATTCCAATATAACTACTCGTTCTTTATTTAGTGGACAAGAACAAGTAAAATGGACTCTATGAAGTCATCGATTACTAAACTACCGGTTTGATAACGTTACAAAAGTCATGGTCCACTTTCAGTGTTCATACTTATCATCTTACCACTGTTTCTTCGTAAAAATCCTTTGTATAGGTGATCTTCCTCTAAGACGTCGTACCATGGATCACCTCTGACTGGATTTCAGTACAAATCCTATCATGAATCACTCAAGATCCAATTAGGTACATTATTTAAATTTCTATTAAGTACTTAAATATCTGTAGTTTCGATGACTTTTAATTGTCTACGAGAGTTAAGAGTTTTACATTTAAGTTAAACGAAGTTGAAGTAACTACAATCACCGAGTCAGCCAAGGTTGAGAAACACTGGGGTACCTGACGTAGTGTGTGGTCCGAAGGGACAGGAAGTGACAGAGGACCTCAAACGAGTCTGAGTACAAGTAACTCAACTACTACGGTAGGTTGGTAGAGTTGAAATAAATTTAAATTAAAGGAGGTTTTACAATATTATTTCAACACTAGTAAACTTAATTAAAAATTTCGGTTTTTTGGGGTTGAAAGAAAGACAAGTAATTTGGTGTTGAAAAGAACTTTATTTACGATACCAATATTTGGATATAACAGTATAAGTAATACCAACCTATCTTTTATACTCGATTGATTACCTTTTTGTAGATAAAGACGAAAGAACTGATACGGTTTCGGAAACTGCCACACCTAGTGTTATTTGACACCTTTTAAAACTCTCTCTACCCTTATGGTCTGGTGGACTGGATGGAGAACTCTTTAGACATACGTCCAGTCCTTCGTTGTCAATCTTGACCTGTACGTTGTTGTCTAACCAAGGTTTATCCCTTTCCTCATACAGTTCCGACATATAACAATGGGACGAATAAATTGAATATACGTCTCATGCAGTACTCTTTGCGCCCCGACCTTCTTTGTGTTCGACCTTAGTTAAAAAGACCCTCTTTATAGTTATTGGAGTCTATACGTCTACTGTGGTGGGAATACCGTCTTTCACTTCTCCTTGATTTTTCGGAGAACTACTTTCAATTTCTCCTCTCACTTTTTCAACCGAATTTCGAGATGTAAGTCTTTTACTTCTAGTACCGTAGGCCAGGGTAGTGAGGTACCCTTTATATCTACCCCTTTGTCACCTTTGTCACAGTCTGAAATAAAACCCCCCGAGGTTTTAGTGACGTCTACCACTAACGTCGGTACTTTAATTTTCTGTGAATGAGGAACCTTCCTTTCAATACTGGTTGGATCTATCATATAAGTTCTCGTCTCTGTAATGAAACAGCTGATTCCAGGCAGATCAGTTCCGATACCAAAAAGGACACCAGTACATACCTACACTCTCAACCTGACACTTCTTCCGACTCGTGGCTTCTTAACTACGGAAACTTGACACTACAACCTCTTCTGAGAACTCTCAGGGAACCTGACGTTCCTCTAGGTTGGTCAGGTAGGATTTCCTCTAGTCGGGACCCTAAAGAAACCTTTCTTACTACGATTACGACTTGGAGGTCATAAAACCGGTGGAGTACGCTTCTCAACTGAGTAACCTTTTCTGAGACTACGACCCTCCCTAACCCCCGTCCTCCTCTTCCCCTGTTGGTTCCTACTCTACCGACCTACCGTAGTGACTGAACTACCTACACTCAGACTCACTTGAGGCCCTCAACCACTACCTGACCCTCCGGAACGTACGACGTTAAGTACCCCAGCGTTTCTCAGTCTGTGCTGACTCACTAACTTGACTTGACTTGACTTACCAGGTAACGTCGAACTTATTTAATTTTGTAAGTCAGGACTCTTAGTATTTTCTCTTTGTTTTTCACTTTTAATAGTGGGCTCCCTTCTTTCTTTACACAATTTAGGACAAAATATACTACGACTCTGTGGACCTATGTTTCATGATTGAGACCAACTTGTCGACCTAGGACCTGGAGAAGACACGGTTTGTAGACATACTAATTCCCTTGACTTATGAAAGGTTCGTACACCTACAAAACCGTAGACTACTGTCTTTATCACAGAAGACCTTCATGACGTAACGTCGAAGGAAAAAAGGAAGAAGATTATAATGGTGTCTGGGTTCTCTACTAGTAACACTCGATTTTCACAGGATAAACCGACAGTACGGTACAGGGAGTCGACCCCATACTGACAAAAGTTCTACACTAGTTGTAGACGAGATTTCGGTGTCAGATATGGGTCCCCTGTAGGAGACCCCTAACAGAAACACGAAATTAAGTCCGCTTGGACAAAAGAGGAAACTATGTACTGATTTTACTTCTTTCCCCCACCCTACCTTCTTTAATCTTCTGACCTAACTGTATATATGTGATAATTATGATACATATTTTATCTATTAACGACCCTTATATGACATATAGTGTCCATCGAGACGAATTCCGTGACACCATAGGATTTACCCTCCCTTTAGGTTCTCCCTCCCTTATATACTTACACATACTGACTAATTAACACAGTACGACATCTTCGATTGTGTTGTAACATACCGTTTATATGACGTTATTTTTAATTAACCATTTTTATATATATTTATTTTATTTTACTTTGATTCATCATCATTCGTTGGACGTGTTCAAGTGTATTATCACACCTTGGCTCTGAATCAGAGTTCAGATGGTAAAGTAAAGAGTCGTCAAGTAGAAGTAAATTTTGTTCGAAAGTCGTAATATATAAATATGCCACTAAAATTTAAACATTACATAAAAGAGTAGGTAAAGATAAAGAACCGTATTAAGTGGTGGTGATATCAGTAGGTACAATTGTAATTTATAAATAAATGAAGGTATCACACGAAAACTTTTTCGGGGTTTAAAAACTATAACCTTGTATATGTAAGTTTATCTTTAAGAAACACACATATAAATCTACTGTATTTTCGTAATTTTTTTTAGAAGATTAAGAATTAAGGATCCTCAATTGTGAACGAAGAGACCTTTAAAGTAATTTCCATCTACACTTAAAGATCGTAATCCGTGTCTAAGTTTGGTTACGTGTACAACTGATTTACTGAAAATTTTGGAAAAGACAATTAATTTTTCGTGTATAAATAGAAGTTAAGTCTCAGTAACTGTTAGAAACGTTGTAAAATAAAACCGAACTTACAATTTCTTATAGTTTACCGTATACTGTTAAACCCCATAATTAAAACGTATAGTACCCGAAGACAAATGACATTAAATACTGTTGATCCGAACGTACACCTTTCGTGTTAATAAATAAATACATAAATAACTTCATATCAACTAAACGTTACAACACAAACAAAGATCACATATCGTGACACTAAGTCACTATACACATACACACACAAGAAAAAGTCTAAGAAAAGGGAATGTCCAATGATGTTCTACAAGTGACATCAAGAGACAGGATATGTCATCCTGGAACAAATAGACAACATATTTGTCATCAAACATAGACGATTAGGATTTGAGGATTGAATAGGGAGATGGTGAGGAAGAACAGACAATAGACGTTCAATTAAAAAGTACAGAGACTCAGACAAAATATTTATTCAAGTAAACACAATAGAAAAATCTAAGTTTTTCTATTCACTATAGTATACTATATACAGAAAGAGACTAGATGAAGTGAACCATACTATCTATTATACATCCGGGTAGGTAGAACGACATTTACCGTAATAAAGTAAGAAAAAATACTCAATCATTAAAAGGTAACTTAGTCAAGTCAAGCCAACGAGTCAATACATACTGAGAAACGCTGGGGTACCTGACGTCTTGCGGTCAGAAGGGACAGGTAGTGGTTGAGAGTCTCAAACGAGTTTGAATACAGGAAACTCAGTCACTACGGTAGGTTGGTAGAGTAGGAGACAGTAGGGGAAGAGAGTGGAAGTTAGAAAAGGTCGTAGTCCCAGAAAAGGTTACTCAGTCAAGAAACGTAGTGCACCGGTCTCATAACCTTAAAGTCGATGTCGTAGTCAGGAAGGTTACTTGTAAGTCCTGACTAAAGGAAAACCTATCTGACTAAACTAGAGGAACGTCAGGTTCCCTGAGAGTTCTCAAAAGAGGTTGTGGTGTTAAGTTTTCGTAGTTAAGAAACCGTGAATCAAAAGAATTACCAGGCTGAGAATGTAGGTATATACTAATGACCTTTTTGGTATCGAAACAAATCTACCTGGAAACAACCGTTTCATTACAGAGACGAAAAATTGTCCAACCAGTATCGAAAAGAAGGTTCCTCGTTCACAGAAAATTAAAGTACCGACGTCAGTGGTAGATGTCACTAACACCTCGGGGGGTTTTATTTCGGAGAGTGACAAAGGTGACAAAGGGGTAGATAAACGGTCTTTCACTACCCTGGCCTACGGTTATTAGAATCAAAAGACTTACAACTCGAAATTCGGTCGAAAAAGTGAGAGGAGAAAGCGAAAGTAGTTCTCCGAGAAATCAAGGAGAAACGAAAGACGGTATTCCCACCACAGTAGACGTATAGACTCCAATAACTATAAAGAGGACCGTTAGAACTAAGGTCAAACACGAAGTAGGTCGAGTCGTAAAACGTACTACATCAGACGTAAATTCAATTTATTCGTCCCACTGTTATATGTCGAAACTGTATGAGGAAAGGACTTGTAACTCCAAGTACATAGTTAAACTTAATCATAAAGGAGAAAAGACCTATATACGGGTATTTACCCTAACGACCTAGTATGTCATCAAGATAAAAATCAAAAAATTCCTTAGACGTGTGATAAAAGGTATCACTGACGTGTCTAAAAGTAAGGATAGTTGTCACACCTTCCCAAGTAAAAAGAAGTGTGAGAAAGATCGTAAAAAATAAACATCTGAAAAACTACTACCAGTAAGACTGGTCATACTCCACCATGGTGTGACATCAAAACTAAATGTAAAGAGATTATTAATCGTTTTAACCCGGAAAAAAGTATATTAAAATAAGAGTACGAGTCAGTACAGACTGAGAAACACTGGGGTACTTGACATCGGGCGGTCCGAGGAGACAGGTACCCTAAAAAGTCCGTTCTTATGACCTTACCCAACGGTAAAGGAGGAGGTTCCTTAGAAGGACTAGGTTACTAACTCGAATACAGAGGACTCAGAGGACGATACCGTCCGTTTAAGAAATGGGAATCACGGTGGACCCTTCGGTGAGAAAAGTATACCTTTGGTATTGAAAATTCGAGTAGTCATTAATTAGGTTTTTATAAATAATTGGATAGCATATGGATTCTGTAACCTTATCCGAGATGAATTAAACAGTGTGTGTGTCCTATCGGTTCGTTTGTTTATTTGTACTTCTTACGGGAATGTACACATCTCTTTAATCTGTATTTATATACTTTGTCCTCGTTTATAATAGATCAGTTATTCCTTCTACAAAATCATGATATCTGTAAATCTCTATACATCACTCGGTCCCGTTAGTTTTTTCCTTCTTGTTCTTGTTATTTTTCTTTTTGTTCTCTTAAAGCATGTATACGTGTAGTAGTCATCTTTGTCAAAACGTAGGTCTTGTCATCAACGTTACTCAGATTCTTTAAACCAAATATCAGAATGTCGGAGATGTAATTTTCTTTGGTGCCTTATCTATAACTTACTCGGTTAAGAATCGTAGGTAGGGTCCCAAGATTATATTAAACGTCAATAAAGTCAACCCCGAACTTACGGTCTAATATATATCCATAATTGATATAATCAATTTTTGATTATGACTATAAATATTTATATATATTATCAATATAAATAATATATTATATACTTATTATATATTCATATATATTTGATATATATAGTATATCATTTATATTCATGATATATATAAATATCATAATCCACCAAAAAACTACAAGTTTCAGAAATAACCATGTCGATCTTATGTTACAGTGTCTAGGTAATCACAAAAGATAAAAACAAGGATAAAAAAGGTGAGAAAAATGGAAATCACTAATATTTCCTTATAACATACACTAGGGTAAAAGAGAAATTCATATAGCCTATATTATGTGTCAAGTCGGTGAATCAGTACCCCAGCTGAGAGACGCTGGGGTTCTTGACGTCGTGCGGTCCGAAGGGACAGGTAGTGGTTAAGGGTCTCGAACGAGTTTGAATATAGGTAACTCAACCACTACAATAGGTTGGTAGGGTATGAGACAGTAGGGGAAGAGGAGGACGGGAGTGAGACGGTGGTAAGAAAAGGTTACTTAGTAAAGAAGAGTAGACCACCGGTTTCGTAACCTCGGAGTCGAAGTCATAGTCAGGAAGGTCACTGATAAGACCTGACTAAAGGAAATCCTAACTGACTAGACTAGAGGGACGATAAGTTCCCCAAGAGTTCTCAGAAGAGGTTTCAGAAGAGGTTGTGGTGTTAAGTTTTCGTAGTTATGTATTTGTCTGTAATGTATATGTAGTCAGTCAAGTCAAGTCAAGTCAGTGAGTCAGCACAGGCTGAGAAACGTTGGGGTACTTAACGTCGTTCGGTCCGGAGGGACAAGTAGTGGTAGAGGACCTTAAGTGAGTCTGAGTGCAGGTAGCTCAGGCACTACGGTAGGTCGGTAGAGTAGGACCCAGTAGGGAAGAGGAGGACGGGGGTTAGAGAGGGTCGTAGTCTCAGAAAAGGTCACTCAGTTGAGAAGAGTACTCTACCGGTTTCATGACCTCAAAGGCGAAATCGTAGTAAGGAAGGTTTCCTTAGGGTCCCAACTAGAGGAAGTCTTACCTGACCAACCTAGAGGAACGTCAGGTTCCCTGAGAGTTCTCAGAAGAGGTTGTGGTGTCAAGTTTTTGTAGTTAAGAAGTCGCGAGTCGGAAGAAGTGTCAGGTTGAGAGTGTAGGTATGTACTGGTGTCCTTTTTGGTATCGGAACTGATCTGCCTGGAATCAGCCGTTTCATTACAGAGACGAAAACTTATACGATAGATCCAACCAGTATTGAAAAGAAGGTTCCCCATTCGTAGAAAATTAAAGTACCGACGTCAGTGGTAGACGTCACTAAAACCTCGGGGGTTTTTATTTCAGACTGTGACAAAGGGGTAGATAAAGGGTACTGCACAACCCTGGCCTGGTCTACGGTACTAGAAGCAAAAGACTTACAACTCGAAATCCGGTTGAAAAAGCGAGAGGAGAAAGTGAAAGTAGTTCTCCGTTCGAGAAGAAGTGAAAGACGGTATTCCCACCACAGTAGACGTATCGACTCCAATAACTATAAAGAGGACCGTTAGAACTAAGGTCGAACACATAGAAGGTCAGGTCGCAAAGAGTACTACGTGAGACGTATATTCAATTTATTCGTCCCACTGTTATATATGTCGGAACTGCATGAGGAAAAGGATAAACTTTGGTCAGACAACAAGGTACAGGTCAAGAATATATATATATATATATATATATACGTATATATACACACACGTGTGGATATGTACACACACACATATATTGTACACATATGTACAATAAATGAAAAGTTTATCAAAGGGAACTCAGACTTTTATGTGTAAATATCAGTTAGTATCAGATGGAAGTTTATTGTGAGATGATGGAGTCCTCGTCTCATGGAATTTCATTGTGGTGTTTTTTTTTTTTTTTTTTTGGTGGTTTTGGGATTAGGATTAAGGAAGGACGGTAGCAAACCGTGACAACAATAAGTTAAGTGAACATAAATGTGGGTTCGTGTATATATGTGTGTATTTAACATATTTTTTTGGGAATGAGTTCATATAGTGACGATAATAAAACTTGAATAGACGAACTAATTGTTCTTTCTATTTACATATAACGAAAGTAATAGGGAAGAAACTACACGAAAGGAATATTGTCTCAAGGTTTAAAGACTGGATATACCAAGGAGAATAGAAATTTCCCAAGTCAAGTCAAGTCAAGTCAGCGAGTCAGCACAGGCTGAGAAACGTTGGGGTACTTAGCGTCGTGCGGTCCGGAGGGACAAGTAGTGGTAGAGGACCTCAAGTGAGTCTGAGTGTGGGTAGCTCAGTCACTACGGTAGGTCGGTAGAGTAGGAGTCAGCAGGGGAAGAGGAGGACGGGGGTTAGGGAGGGTCGTAGTCTCAGAAAGGGTTACTCAGTTGTGAAGGGTACTCCACCGGTTTCATGACCTCGAAGTCGAAATCGTAGTAAGGAAGGTTTCTTTAGGGTCCCAACTAGAGGAAGTCTTTCCTGACCAACCTAGAGGAACGTCAGGTGTTCTCAGAAGAGGTTGTGGTGTCAAGTCTTCGTAGTTATTGTAAAGAACGTTCCGGTTAGATAACTGTTGTTTAAGGGATTTGAAAACAAACAGATTTTTTCAGAAGAAGGGGAGTAAAAACTTCCTATTAAAAGTCCCATGTGTTAAGTTCCGACAACCAGAAAGAGACTGGTAAATTTTATCAAGTAAGTAAGGTAGGAGAACGAACGTACCAAAGGTTTCTCTTCAGACTAACATTGAGAATAGAAACAAAGATATGTTTCGTGGGAAGGGGGTGGTTTGGGAACGAAACTAGTGGGTCATAAAACAGAAATAAAAACCAAAAGTTACCAATTTTTCACTATACGTATTCACATCTAAACAACGGTAAATATAGCGAACCAGAAGAGACTAGGAGGACCTAAACATCAATCCAACAACAACAACAGTAACAACAAATCAGTGATACAGTACAGGTTGAGATAACGTTGGGGTATTGGACATCGGGCAGGTCAAGAAGACAGGTACCTTGAAACGTCCGTTCTTATGACCGTACCCAACGGTTAAGGAAGAGGTCCCCCAGAAGGACTGGGTTCCTAGTTTGGTCCCAGAGGACGTAACTGTCCGACTAAGAAATGGTGACTCGGTGAACTCTTCAGAAGAAACGTCATGTCCTTCAGAGATAACTACATAGAAGTTTAAGGTGAAAGTAGTCAATGTAGGTCACAATAATAATTTCGACTTCGTTAAGGAAAACGAAGTCACAAAACGAAGAAAAAATTTAATTGATTTAAAAATTAACTTCCTATTAACGGAATGTCCTAAAACAACAAAAGACAGTTTGGAGTCGTACTTATTCTGTATCCATATATACATAGGGAAGGGAAAACTTGAAGAGAGGGTAGAGGGAGAGATAGGGTGGAGAGATCCAACTATGTCTCGAGGTCAAATTCAAAGGACTCGGTATGTCTTTTAAGGGTAACCGTTAGATAAAATGTATATCATTATATTCAAAGATACAATGAAAAGGGGATGTAGAGTCCGAGAAGAGGGGGAGGGGTATAGGGATTGAGACAAGAACTCTGAACAAAGAGATAACGACGGGACATTTATTTGAGAAGTCATGGTAAAAAGATCTAAGGTGTATATATACGTAATTTTATTCTATAAATAGAAAGAGAAAGACTGAAGTACAACGTTTTATCCAAGATCCTATTAGGCGGAGTAATCTTGGTTGAGTTTACACAAGAAAAATACCGACTCATTATAAGGTATCACATATATACATGGTGTAGAAAAATAGGTAAGTAGACAGCTACTTGTAGATCCACCGAAAGTACAAGATCGATAACATTTATTACGACGTTACTTGTTTCCCTATGTGTACAGAAAAAGTTAAAAGCAAAGGAGTCCCATATGCGGATCGTCACTCTAACAACCTAGTATACCACCAAAATAAGGATCAAAAAATTCCTTAGCAGGTATCGCCACCATAGTTAAATGTATGGGTGTTTGTCACGTTCTCGTAAGGGAAAGAGGTGTGGAAAAGGTCGTAAATAACAAACATCTGAAAATCACACGTAAGACTGACCACACTCCACTATAGAGTAACACCAAAACTAAACGTAAAGAGATTATTACTCACTACAACTCGTAGAAAAGTACACAAACAATCGGTAGTCGTACAGAAGAAACCTCTTTACAGACAAATCCAGAAAAAGGGTAAGAAATTAACCCAACAAGCAAAAAGACCATAACTCAACATACTCGACGAACACATAAAACCTTCAATTAGGAATATCCTCTGATAATACTTGATGACGACGACGATTCAGTGAAGTGAGCACAGGCTGAGACACGCTGGGGTATCTGCCGTCGGGTGGTCCGAGGGGGCAGGGGTCCTAAGAGGTCCGTTCTTGTGACCTCACCCAACGGTAAAGGAAGAGGTTAATACTTGTTGAATTACCGTTATTTTACCTATTGGACCTTCTTTACCTGTCTAAGAATATTTTCAAGTCAGAATGTTCTGACTTGGTCCTTCTTTATCTTTAATACTTGTTGGGGTAATGTTCGTGACTTTAACTTCGACACTAGTTTTTAAGGGGGGGGGGGGTTTTTTTTTCCGAGTCCTGGTCTACCGAAATTTCCTCTTAAGATAGTTTGTAAATCTCTTCTCGATTACGAAAAGGAAGTTTTTGAGAAAGTTTTTTAACGTCTCCTTCCTTGTGAAGGTTTGAATGAGATACTTCGGTGGTAGTGGGACTATGTCTGTTTCTGTTTCTGTTTCTGTTGTGTTTTTTTCTTTTGATGTCCGGTTATAGTGACTACTTGTATCTACGTTTATAGGAATTGTTTTAAAATCGTTTGTCTTAAGTCGTTGTGTAGTTTTTCGAGTATGTGGTACTACTTCAACCCAAATGAGGTCCCTACGTTCCTAAGAAGTTATATACGTTTATTTAGTTACACTGTGTGGTATCATTGTTTAACGTTCTATTTTTGGTATACTATTAGAGTTATCTACGTCTTTTTCGGAAACTTTTTTAAGTCGTGTATAAATACTACTTTTGCGAAGTTTTTTACCCGTATCTTCCTTGGATGGAGTCGAATCATTTCCAGTATATACTATTCGGATGTCATTTGTAATAAGAGTTACCACTTTTTGACTTTCATAAGGGGGATTCTAGTCCTTATTCTGTTACCACAGGTGAAAGTGGTGATAATAAGTTGTATCAAGACCTTCAGGATCAATATCGTTAGTCTCTTCTTTTCATTTTCCTTAGGTCTAACCTTTTCTTCATTTCTAGTGTGACAAACGTCTACTGTACTATAACATGTATCTTTTGGGATTTCTATCATAGTCTTTTAATGATCTCGATTAGTCACTTAAATCGTTTCAACGTCCTATGTTTTAGTTATGTGTCTCTAGTGAACGTAAAGATATATGATTGTTACTTTTTAATCTTTCTCGTTCATTCCTTAGTTAGGGTAAGTGGTAACGTTGTTTTTCTTAATTTATAGATCCTTATTTGAATGGATTCCTCTGCTTTCTTGACATGTGTCCTTTAATATTCTGTGATCACTTTCTTTAGTCTCTACTGTATTTGTCTACCTCTCTATAAAGTACAAGGACCCATCCTTCTTAGTTATGATTTACGTTAGATGTCTAAGTTACACTAGGGATAGTTTAATGGTTACCGTAAAAAGTGTCTTGATCTTGTTTTTTTAAGTGTTAAGTATACCTTTGTGTTTTCTGGGACTGATCGGTTTCGTCAGAACTCTTTCTTCTTACCTCGACCTCCTTAGTTGGAAGGACTGAAGTCTAATATGATGTTTCGATGTCGGTAGTTCTGTCTTACCATGACCGTGTTTTTGTCTTTATATCTGGTTACCTTGTTCTATCTTTAGGGTGTTTATTTGAGTGTGTGGAGACCCATGGAATAAAACCTGTTTCCTCCGTTCTTATATGTTACGCGGTTTCTGTCGGATAAGTCACTTAGTACGACCCTTTTGACCAGTCGATACACATTTTCTTACTTTAATCTTGTAAAGGATTGTGGTATGTGTTTCTATTTGGGTTTTACCTAATTTCTGGATTTACATTCTGGTCTTTGATATTTTAAGACTCTCTGTATCGTCTTTGAGCTGGTGTACTCAGTTTCGTTCTAGGAGATTCTGGGTGGAGGATTTCATTACCTTTCATTTGTTCGTCCTGGGTTAATTTGGATTTTCGAAAACGTGTCGTTTCCTTTGATATTCGTTCCACTTTTCTGTCGGGAGTCTTACCCTCTGTTATTATCGTTTACTTTGTTGACTACTTCCTAAGTCAAGTCAAGTCAAGTCAACGAGTCCGTACAGACTGAGAAACACTGGGGTACTTGACGTCGTACGGTTCGAAGAGACAGGTAGTGGTTGAGGACCTCGGATAGGTTTGAGTAACTCAACCACTACAGTAGGTTGGTAGAGTAAGAGACAGTAGAGGAAGAGGAGGACGGAAGTTAGAAAGGGTCGTAGTCCCAGAAAAGTTTACTCAGTCGAGAAGCGTAGTCCACCGATTTCATAACCTCAAAGTCGAAGTTGTAGTCAGGAAGGTTACTTGTGGGTCCTGACTAGAGGAAATCCTACTTGTCCAACCTAGAGGAACGTCAGGTTCCCTGAGATTTCTCTGAAGAGGTTGTAGTGTCAAGTTTTCGTAGTTAAGAAACCACGAGTCGAAAGGAATACCAAGTTGAGAGTGTAGGTATACACCGATGACCTTTTTGGTATCGGAACTACTTTCCTTGGAAACAACCGTTTCATTACAGAGACGAAAAATTATAAGATAGATCCAACCAGTATTGAAAGGGAAGGTTCCTCGTTCGCAGAAAATTAAAATACCGATGTTTGTTGGTAGACGTCACTAAAACCTTGGGTCTTTTTATTTCAGTCGGTGACAAAGGGGTGGATAAACGGTACTTCACTACACTGACTGCCTCTTCCGTTACCGTGGGGTGAGGCCATGAGAACGGACCTTTTAGGGTACCTACCTCCTCGGACCACCCGACGTCAGGTACCCCAGTGATTCTCAGTCTGTGCTGACTCGCTGAAGTGAAAGTGAAAAGTGAAAGTACGTAACCTCTTCCTTTACCGTTGGGTAAGGTCATAAGAACGGACCTCTTAGGGTCCCTGCCCCCTCGGACCACCCGACGGTAGAGACCCCAGCGTGTCTCAGCCTGTGCTGACTTCACTGAATCGTCGTCGTCGTCTACACTGACCTACGGTACTAGAGTCAAAAGATTTACAACTCGAAATTCGGTCGAAAAGTGAGAGGAGAAAGTGAAAGTAGTTCTCCGAAAAATTTTTCAAGGAGAAGTGAAAGACGGTATTCCCACCACAGTAGACGTATAGACTGCAATAACTATAAAGAGGGTCGTTAGAACTAAGGTCGAACACGAAGTAGGTCGGGTCGTAAAGAGCACTACATGAGACGTATATTCAATTTGTTCGTCCCACTGTTATTTGTCGGAACCGTATGAGGAAAAGGATAAACCTTCCTAATCAAAATCAAAAATTGATTATATCAGTCATTACGTGTAAACATGTCGATTATTATGGTGGTCCTGTATCGGATTACTGTCTAGAAAAAGGGAAACCAATTAGTAACTTAAATCGGTTTCTCTCTAAGTTGTCCTTTAACCTCTCACCTTTTATCTTTTCAATTCCATAAATTACAGAACCGAGTGAATGACGGGTCCTTGTACGACCGTAACCGACGGTGGTACTCCCTGTGTCGGAGTCACCTTGTTGGGAAGGAATTTCATCGTCCCGAGTGGAATAAGACCATTGGTGAGGGAGAGGAAGGTAGAATCCTACCATCACTGAAGGTCTACAATGATTGGACTCCTGTGTAGTGGTAGACAGTAGGGATTAAACTATAAAGAATGTGACAAGTATCGAGATATTTATCAGGAAACAGAAGATATTGGACAAAACTAACCCGGTAGAGTAAGGACGGTTACGAGATCGGTAATATTACACGGATTAACAAAGTGTATTATAAAATACAGAAAATTGATTTACAAATATATTGTCTTCGTTCATTGGCTCTCTTTGTTTCTTACATCAGAATAAAAACATTATTCGACTCCCGTCAGTTCTCTAGACTCACTCCGTCGTACAGAGAAAAGGGGGAACAAGAGGACTTACAGAAGTATATCGGAGATCCACGGACGGAGGTGCGAGTAGTCCGCACATGGTACCACTAAGTAGGGGGTACCGGGTCTCTAGTCCGAAGTTATGATTATCGTTACGACATTCTCGTAGGATAACTTATAAACGGACTGAGAAGATTTCTAAAATATACATGGTTGGGTTAATTAGGAATGTGGGTGTGAATAGTCGGGAAAAGTGTCTCTTTCTGTGACCCGGATATCGTCAATTCAACAAAAATGGCCAGTATGGTGACCTTTAACTTTTCCACCCCAAGGTTGTATCTCTTACACCGAGATCGTAGACAAGAATAGTAATACAGGATACTTGAGACAAAAAATTTGTACATGCTGTACTACTAAAATGTGACGTTTTACCATGGTGACAGTTCAATGAATTGTATAAGTAGTGGAATGTATCAATTGAAAAACCCACACATCACTCCTGTAAGTTCTAGATGAGAGAATCGTTTAAAGTTCATTTGTAATGTGATAATGATTGAAATCAGTGTTACGACATGTTATCCAGTGGTCTTCATTAAGTAGAATATTGACTCACAAACATGTAAAACTGGTCGTAGAGGGTAGGACGTTACACGGACGAGTCAACATGGGAGACTAAGAAACTCAAACTGTAAAAATCTAATTTTTTCACTATACACTTTAGTATGTCATGAACAGAGAGACATAGACCAAATAAAACGAATATGATTGAGTATTGTACTAGTATAAATAAGTGTCATATCCGTCTATTTGTTAAAGAACAAATGTAATGAAACAAAAATTAAACGTTTTACAAATCGTGTATGGGATGGGTTCTGTACCAATAACCTTACCTTCGAAACCTTTTACTTCCGGTTAAGTCAAGTCAAGTCAAGTCAAGTCAGCGAGTCAGTACAGGTTGAGAAACGTTGGGGTACTTAACGTCGTGCGGTCCGGAAGGACAGGTAGTGGTAGAGGGCCTCAAGTGAGTCTGAGTGCAGGTAGCTCAGGTACTACGGTAGGTCGGTAGAGTAGGACCCAGTAGGGGAAGAGGAGGACGGGGGTTAGGGAGGGTCGTAGTCTCAGAAAAGGTTACTCAGTTGAGAAGCGTACTCCACCGGTTTCATGACCTCGAAGTCGAAATCGTAGTAAGGGAGGTTTCTTTAGGGTCCCAACTAGAGGAAGTCTTACCTGACCAACCTAGAGAAACGTCAGGTTCCCTGGGAGTTCTCAGAAGAGGTTGTGGTGTCAAGTTTACGTAGTTAAGAAGTCGCGAGTCGAAAGAAGTGTCAGGATGAGAGTGTAGGTATGTACTGGTGTCCTTTTTGGTATCGGAACTGATCTACCTGGAATCAGTCGTTTCTTTACAGAGACGAAAACTTATATGATAGATCCAACCAGTATTGAAAAGAAGGTTCCTCATTCGTAGAAAACTAAAGTACCGACGTCAGTGGTAGATGTCACTCAAACCTCGGGGGGTTTTATTTCAGACTGTGACAAAGGTGACAAAGGGGTAGATAAAGGGTACTTCACTACCCTGTTCTACGATACTAGTAGTAAAAGACTTACAACTCGAATTCGGTTGAAAAGTGACAGGAGACAGTGAAAGTAGTTCTCCGAAAAATCGAGGAGAGGTTAAGTCCCTCTACGTATTTTATTAGGTAGAGGGAAACTGAAAACCTTTTAGTAAGTTGAGGACGTAAGAATTTAACAAGTAGACATTTCGTTTTTCCAACTTAATTTGGGTACTTCTTTTCTCTTGTGATGACTTCACACTTATTCTATTAGTCCTCTATTCCTACTTCCACTTGTTTTAATCATCTAATAAGGTCGATGTTATTCTTTAAATTCTCTTTTATTACTGTGACATCTTAAAGTTTGATTTAATCTTCGTCGTGGTATATTTTTGTCATCATTTCATTTGTCTTAAACTGAAATTCGTCCGACCTTTTTTATTAGAATTTTTTCCGTCCGTTGACTTTAGATTTTATATTTTTCTTAGGTAGTTTACTTTAGGTCTTTTCCAGGTTTAAATTTGTCTTATTTCAAAAAGGTTTAATTTATGTTTTTGGTTCTTTTATTTTTTGTAACTAAAAGTCTTTTCATAGTTTGTTCATATCTTTTACCCATTTTATTGGGACTCCAAGAGTTTAAAGTTTATTTTTCTTAGAATATTCACAGGTCCCTTATTTGCGTGGTCAACGTCTTCTTATATAATTAATAGATTATTTTATAATTGGTAATTTGTGTTTAATTTGATGCGTTTTTTTACTTATTTATGTCGTAGTCTTTTTCTAAGTTATTTTATGAACTTTTTCTTTTTAATATCATTGATTTATACTAAACTTTTCAATCACTTGACGTTTCTTTGACCAATGGGTTAGTTATACATCTTTAATTATAAATTCTTTTGTGATAAGAGTGATTTTTAATCCCCATTATCAGACATTAAACTCCCCAATAAATTTTACAAAAATTTACTTAAAATAGTCAAGATAAATTAAAATGTTATTACTTTCTCTTTTTATTAAGATTATTATGATGAACGTTTGAATCCCATTCCACTTAAAAACCTGGTACTTCTATCTTGGTCCTATGGTGAGAAATGTACCACTGTTATATGATTTTAACAACGGTTCTATGTAAGAACACTTTCAGATCGGGATGTTTGGGTTTATTTAGTTGACTTTCGTTTACGAAATATTTTTCAACTATCGAAGACATAAGACTTTATGTGAATTATATGAACAAAAGGATTGGATGTATCTTGTATAACCAACCCTTTTAAAAATTTAATTATTTGTGTTAGAGAGGACTCTTAAGGGACTTCTTGAACGGTGAACGTAGTTATTCACTTCGATGACTGTTTACTCGTCCTAAAGAAATGGATTTTATGAGAATCCTTCGTAATGAACTGACGTACAAAGTCTCATAGACAATCAGAAAAAGACGTCTTGAAACAATTGACACCGACAGTCATTCAGTAGTGTTAGTGACTGTTTTGGACAGTCGAAAGTCACGAGTATTTAGATAATCAGTCAGGAGAATGGTCACTTACCTCATGAAATTGTTAAGTAAAGAATCCTTATTTAAACCTCCTATATCCCTTATCTGAGTCATAAAAACAGAAAGGTCTTAGCAAGGTGGTAGTGGGAAAAAAAAAATTCCTTAATGAGGAAGTGGTAACGTGGGTTTACAAAGGAGGACCCAAATAATTAGTGATATATAGTATAGTGAGGTCTTATATCACGAAACAGACTTACACCCGTGTACTGGTTTTGATTCGGTTACCTCGGAAGGAAACCCTAAAAAGATTTAAAGAAAAGGAAGAGACCTCCATCTTAACATTGTTATACCGAAGACGGATTTATTTTGGTGATGGGTTCCTCTTTTTTCCTTTTTTTTTTTTTTCTGGTCTCTTTCTGTTTTTCTTCGTACTACCTAGGTCAACATTAAGACTGTTGGGGATTTCAACAAGAAGTGGAAACCCTCTTAGAACCAAGAGGGATACTAATACAATTGAGTCTTGGCAAAAAGTCCTTTTCTTGAGCAAAGCATGTAGTACTCCATAAATACATAAATAAGTTCATAAGTAGGTAAGTAACAAATAAATAAGTGAATAAATAGGTAGGTACGTAAGTAAGTAACAACCTCAGTTCCCGACACGACATGCATTGTTGAGATAACGTACCCGACCTAAACTGTCTACCTAAACGTAATTTCAAAGGGAAAGAGAGGAGAGTGGTAATTTAAACGAGATACCTGAACGAGAAGAGAAGTAGGTCTTTTCTGAACCCGTCTAGGTTTTCGTAAAGGTCCTTGAGAATCTATTAACACAGGTTAGAATTGGGTTTAAACTTCGAAAAGGAGGGTGAGGGCACTAAATCGGACCAAGTCCAAACCTTAGACGGTAACCTACTCATTTTTTATCAGTCAAAGTGAGGAAAAAGATACGGAATAAAGAATGAGGGGTGAGAAGATTATTTATAAAAAATGTGAAAGTCGGAACTCAATCCCTCCCTCTACTAATTCCCCTTTACAGTACCAGAGTGAACCGGTTCAACAACTTAAGACTATGACCATAGGAGACTTCCACTTTCGTTGTGACAGAAAAAGAACTCAATGAACATATCTAAAAATTATTTAAGAGAAATCCAACATCCGTGAAAGTCGATGTGAACGGTGGAGTATCTAATACGGAGGAGTCCAACGGGTCAAAACTGAGGAAATAGTTAGTCACCCGTAGAAGTTCACACAGAGGACCATCTCTAGGAAAACGGAGAAGTCTTGAAACAGTTCTCTCCAAGTAAAATTATGTTGAGGTCGGTAAGAGAAGACGTCTCTGAAGTAAAAATATGCGGAGGTTTATCTGTGTGCGTATGTGTGTCGGGGACCACCGTTACGTCAAGCGCAAATGCCGTCAGTGAAGAGACGACATGAACGGTTATTCCTGTCGAGATCAGGGTAGGAGTATCAAAATCTGTAAAAGATCGTTAAAATCTGTAGACTTTCTGACGAAAGACTCCAGTTTTAACAGATGTCAGATCGAAAAGAAAAAAAAAGACGTTCATATGAAAGTAAAACCAAACTTATGGACATCCACTCCGTACATTAGGGGTTGACATGTCAACGGTGTTTATGATATGATGAACGTTTAAAGTAAAAGAAGGAAGGACCTGGTTGTCGAGAGATTTCTTTTCAAACGGGACTAGGTGATACTTTTTTTTTTTTTTTAAGTGTTGGAATAGTGAAGGACTTCTAAGATAGTGATTGAATTTCCCTAAAAAGTGATAATATCTGTATCGTTCCAAAGATAAAGTTGGTTAAGTGAGTCATAAAAAGTAATAAAGTTCCTTATATACTTCTGTAAGTCACTCTGGACTCTTAAGGGTCTCTTACTAGTAAAAATTATCTATTTGATGAGATTTTGTCCAATTTTATTGTAATTTCAATAATATATTCATATGTAGTTGATGTTTATTGTAGTTTGATCATATGTTCAGTGGAATTACTATGTTCCCGGTAGTAAAATGGTCAAAAAACAGTTTTATTCGGACTTGAGATTTTCTATTTACAGTGAACTCCCGTTTTCATCACTGGTAATCACACAGACGTGTAAACACCATACTGAAAAAGGAAGAGACAACATTTGAAATACAAGATTATGTTCTCAGTCAGTATCTAATCCCTTCTCCCCTACAATTTTGAAGTCACCTTCATAATATTTGGTGCGGTAGTACTATACCCTGTAGTGGACTTATTTAGTGACATAATGTAGTATAATTGAGTGTGACCACTATTCTTATCTTTCAGAAGGAATTCATTGAGGGCGGTACCCACAGGTCGATATTATACAGTATGATCTCTATTTGCACCATTCTTTTCTTTCTTGGTGATTTGAACACTAGTCTTTTGTCGGTTAATACGAACCTGTCAATCGAAATAAATATTTTCACATTGACCATTTTAAAAGTTAATTCTTCCTTTCTTGATTTTACTTTTCAATTTAAGAAAAGGGAGGAATTTGGAGGTGATGACAAAGAGTCTTTCATGACGACGATTAATTACAAATCGACAAAGACCATATAGAAAGATTTTTAGAAACAGTAAATGGTTTTAAAATAGTAAAGATTAATTTACTATATGTTATATATAATATAATGAGTAATGAAATGAAAAGTAAAACGAATTATTACATAAAGTCGTTCGGAAAATTTAGTCGTATTCGTCCAATTTAACTAATAAAAATTACCTGTGTATTTCATCAACGATTGAATCCTTTAATATAGATATATAGTCCGGGAAATTTTTTATGGTATGAATATAATAGAATTAGGCACTTTGTCGGAATATACATTCCATGGTAATAATAATAAGGTTAAATGTTTACTTTCTTTTCACCGTTTCTCTTCAACTCGTTACATAAGTTCTAATGTATCGTGTCGACCGACTACAAAGTTCAGTCCCTCGGACCGACGATATGACAGGGTTTATTATCAGGAGATAATAAGAATGATTACATGGCGTTCCAACCCCATACACACACACACACACACACACACACACACACACACTTTTTCTTTTCCCACCCAACTTACCTCTCTTTGTCACTTTCTTTCACTTTCCGAAGAATAAAACAGGATATGTTATTACATCACTAGTCGTCATACCATATAGATAACTTAATTAAAGATCGTAATCCTAACGACCCAGTTTATCGTATGCATAATATATGTATATTATATATATGTGTGAGTGTGTATGTGTACCGTATACGTAATATGTGTAGACATATACATATAGATACGTAGATATAGAATACACGGATACATATCGTTAATATATATACATATATAGGGGATTAAAGTAAACATGGAATTAGCGGATAAGTTAAGTCAAGTCAAGTCAAGTAAGAAAGTCAGCACAGGCTGAGAAACACTGGGGTACTTGACGTCGTGCGGTCCGGAAGGACAGGTAGTGGTTGAGGATCTCAAATGAGTCTGAGTACAGGTAGCTCAACCACTACGACGGGTCGGTAGAGTAGGAGACAGTAAGGGAAGAGGAGGACGGAGGTTAGGGAGGGTCGTAGTCTCAGAAAAGGTTACTCAGTTGAGAAGCGTACTCCACTCGTTTCATAACCTCAAAGTCGAAATCGTAGTCAGGAAGGTTTCTTGGATATATATGTATGATTTATAACATGGTTAATTGTAACACAAGTCAGTGATTCAGCACAGGTTGAGAAACGTTGGGGTACCTGACGTGGGACGACCCAAGGAGACAGGTACCTTAAAAAGTTCGTTCTTGTGACTTCACCCAACGGTAAACCATGAGGTCCCCTAGAAGGACTGGGTCCCCAGTTCGGGTACAGAGAACACAGAGGACGTAACCGTCCTTCTAAGAAATGGTGACTCGGTGGACCTTCGGGTGGTTAATTGTAATGACGATCCATTAAAACAGTGATAACGGTTGTAAGAAAGTATGAAAACTTTATACAAATCAGATTGTTTATTATTTCCCATATATAAAAGGTTAAGTAAAGATAAATTAGTTCTCGTTCCAACTCGTGGGGATCTGACATTCGGTGACTATTCTCCTCGGTTTACTATGGGTTGATATAATCTCGTGTATTTATACGAATTGTTTTGATCAACTCGAGGACTTTAGTTTCATATTGCGAAGTTGTCTAAAACTCCAATAGAGTGTCTACAGACCAGACATAGAGAAACCCTACGATACATTTATAAAACAATCTTTTTGAGGGTATTCGTTTGTATTTTATGAGTGAATTTACGTACTAAAAGTTAATTTAAAATTCGGATTTGGAGAAACTGATGTTCTTGACGAATACAAGACCGACGAAGAGGGAGGACAAAACTAGGGTTTCGTCTACGTCCAACGTCCAACGTAGACAAAGGAATGTGACAATTCTATGCTATATAATCTTGACTTACTTGATTAGCTTACATTAAGGTAAGCTTATTTCTAGTATAGAGGTCAACGAATTCGGTTGGTTCCCGTTTCGTCTATTCTTATTTCCCGGGTCACAAACTTCTCCATTTTACGATTGTGTACGAAACTAGGTTGGACTATTACACTTGTTGTCTTCGTTGCTGTTAATCTCACTGAATTTTCTCCTCGAGTCTAGTTTGACTAATACTGGTTCCACCGTCGTTAGTTCAATACAGGTTGTACCTTGATAACATGGGACCCTCTAACAATCTTTCTTTAGACACCTCAAAGTTTGACTTTCTTAATAATAATAAAAAAATTAGTCGAAAGGTTCACGAATGGTAATTGTCTCTCTAACTGATTGAGTACGTATCCTTCGAACGGAACTCCGGGTAACGAAACATTCTTAAGGTAACAAACATGTCAGATAGCGTACACATAGACCGAATTGGGGTACCGACGAGAGATGAACTTTTTATGTACTAATGAAAGAAAAACATATTTACCAAAGAACAAAGTTTCATTTTCAGAATAAAGTCAGAGAGTGATTAAGTACTTTGTAAAGTACTTGTTTACTATTTAGTGTTCGTAAATATATTGATTCTTTAGTAAAATTCAAAGTTTGATAATTCAAAGGGTCGGTACGGACCACATCCTTTCTAACTGATTATTAAGAACGACGCGAAGACCACCTTAATAACTTATTAAGTTTATTCTCTAATAAATTTCGTTACACCGACTTTCCTCCACCGACCTATTCACTGAACCACTAAGTAATCGGACATCAAAGAAGAACGACGTATACTTTTATCACTTCGTTCTCATTACGGAAAACTATTAGAGGCATCCCCTCTAAGAAAAAGTCCTCTACAGTGGGTTTCCACTATTGTTAGTCTCATGAAACAGAACAATACAACAATCTGACGAAATACTATTAAAGTAACAATTTCTTCGTTCATAGCGAGTTCTAAAAAATAGTCTCCTTAACGAACTTGAACAGAGGAGTGGTTGAGGTCTTTGGAGTGATAACCTAAATGACGAGGGTTCAAGAGATGTATCAATGGAAGAAGAGGACTCACGGGAGAAGTGTATGTTAAAACCAGTCCAAGTTTCTTGTAAGTACACGTAATAGGATAAACGGACTGAGACAAAGTTTTCTCCTTAAATTCCGAGGTTTTGAAAGTCTATGAATTGTTTCATCTCAAGTCCGTAAAGATTGTGAAGAGGGGTCAATGATTTTTAATTCCACCATAAGTGAGAAGTGTACTAATCTTCCTTTCGACAGTGATTTGGATCTCTAACTCGACATGCATAATACTTTCTAGAATGATACTATCTTAGGGATAACAAATGTCTTCATATTAACTCAATGTTATACTAGTTCTTCGGTATCAATCTTGACCTGTACCTTGTTGTCTGACCAAGGTTTATCCTTTTCCTCGTGCAGTTCCGACATATAACAGTGGGACGAACAAATTGAATATACGTCTCATGTCGTACTCTTTGCGACCCGACCTTCTTCATGTTCGACCTTAGTTCTAACGGGTCTCTTTATAGTTATTGGAATCTATACGTCTACTGTGGTGGGAATACCGTCTTTCACTTCTTCTTAATTTCTCGGAGAACTACTTTCACTTTCTCCTCTCACTTTTTCAACCGAATTTCGAGTTGTAAATCTTTTACTTCTAGTACCGTAGGCCAGGGTAGTGACGTACCATTTATCTACCCTTTTGTCACTTTTGTCACAGTCTGAAATCAAAAAACCCGAGGTTTTAGTGACGTCTACCACTAACGTCGGTACTTTACTTTTCTGTGAATGAGAAACTTTCCTTTTAATACTGGTTGGATCTATCGTACAATTTTTCGTCTCTGTAATGAAGCAGTTGTTTTCAGGTAGATCAGTTCCGATACCAAAAAGGTCGCCAGTACATACCTACACTCTCAATCTGATTATTTCTTTCGACTCGTGGCTTTTTAACTACAAAAACTTGACACCACAACTTCTTCTGAGAACTCTCAGGGAACCTGACGTTCCTCTGGGTTAGTCAGGTAGGATTTCTTCTAGTCAGGAGTCAAGTCAAGTCAAGTCAGCGAGTCAGTACAGGTTGAGAAACACTAGGGTACTTAGTGTCGTGCGGTCCAGAGGGACAGATAGTGGTTGAGGGTCTCAAGTGAGTCTGAGTGCAGGTAGCTCAGGCACTACGGTAGGTCGGTAGAGTAGGAGCCAGCAGGGGAAGAGGAGGACGGGGGTTAGGGAGGGTCGTAGTCTCAGAAAAGGTTACTCAGTTGAGAAGTGTACTCTACCGGTTTCATAACCTCAAAGTCGAAATCGTAGTAAGGAAGGTTTCTTTAGGGTCCCGACTAGAGGAAGTCTTACGTGACCAACCTAGACGAACGTCAGGTTCCCTGAGAGTTCTCAGAAGAGGTTATAGTGTCAAGTTTTCGTAGTTAAGAAACCGCGGGTCGAAAGAAGTGTCAGGTTGAGAGTGTAGGTATGTACTGATGACCTTTTTGGTATCGGAACTGATCTGTAATTATCCTGACTAAAACTTCCACTTTGAGGTTATTAAACCGGTGGACTACGCTTCTCGACTGAGTAAACTTTTCTGGGACTACGACCCTTTCTAACTTCCGTCCTCCTTTTACCCTGCTGTCTCCTACTCTACCAACCTACCGTAGTGCCTGAGCTACCTGCACTCACACTCACTTGAGGCCCTCGACCACTACCTGTCCCTCCGGACCATACGACGTCAAGTACCGCAGTGTTTCTCGACCTGTGTTGACTCGCTGACTTGACTGACTAATATGATCAATCACCATACGAACACAAGAAAGAGTGATCGAAAACACATAGATAACATCCAAACACCAAAACCAATGAACCTCAAGTCTATACAACTGTATATAGATAAACAAAAATTGACTATCAGTAATTTCAAGTTTGTGTAAGACCTTCTAAGTGTAAAAAATGAGGTAAACGGGAGTAAAACACAAAAATTATAGTATAAAATATAGATACACAGATAGGGTTATATGAACTAAAGTAGTAAAAACGGAAATTAGAATTGTCATCGAATGACTTCCCCTAGATAGTGGAAATGATATACAAACGGAAATGATGACCTTAAAGAAGAAAGGATATTTAAGAATGTAAAACAATATTGAAAATTGAAAAGGTGAAACTCTTCTGGGAAATTGTTAAGAATATCCAACCAAATCATAACCATAACGACGATTCCTTTTGTTATACCTCTTAGGAGTATTTTTACTTTCTGTCTCGTTAGTGTACTAGGTCGTAAAGGTGAAGACCCCTACATAGGTTTTATTTATTTTTGTGATTGAACTTTTCTATAGATGTAGGGATACAAATATCGTCAGTAGACGTTATCGTTTCTGTAATTGTGTTAGACAAATACCTACCTATATACTTACTTAATTTTTCAACATCGTAAATATATATACCTATATATACATATACATATACACATACATATATATAGAGATATATATATGTGTTATCTTTAAAAATAAACAAACAAATCAACGATTCAGTACAAGTTAAGAAACACTGGGGCACCTGATATTGGGGTGGTCCTAGGGGACAGGTACTCTAAAAGGTTAGTCTTTAAGACCCCACCCAACGGTAAAGGAAGAGACCACCTAGAAGGGTTGAGCCTCTGGTTTGGACGTAGAGGACGTGACCCTCCGTCTAAGAAATTGTGATTTGGTGGTTCCTTCGGGTGTTATCTTATAATAAGTTGATGATTTTTTACTCATTAAGTATGGTAAACTTTATTATACCTACCTGTAACTTCCGTAATACAATCCAATTTATTCAGTCTCTTTCTGTTTATAACATCGACAGTGTATATAAACTTTAGATTTGATTTCGTTTTCGTTGTTTATTTGTTGTTTTTTTGGGGTCTGAGTCTCTTTACTTTCGAGTCTAAACACTAATGGTCTTAACCTTCTATCCTTCTCCTATTTAACCTTCTACCCACAAGTTCACATGTTCGAACAATGTTCTATTTATTCTTGATCTCTACATTATATGTCGTACTACTAATATCAATTGTGACGATATATTAAATATCTTTACAACAATTCTCACATTTAAGACTCTTAATTGTAGTGTTCATATCTTAATAAAAAGAAAGAATAAAAAAGAAAAAACGAATAATACAAATATGTGTCACTTTCTACGATCGACTTTGATAATACGATTAATAAATTGTTATATATATTTAGTTTGGTAGTACGATATACTGAATTTGAATATGTCACTCTATATAGTTGATAAAGAGTTATTTTGACCTTTTTGTTCATCACAGGAATTCATCCCCACTTGGTTTTTAATATCTTCATTCTTTTTACTCTAACAGAAGACTGTAAATATAACATTTTTAGTTGTGTGTTAGTTACTCTCAACTCTCTACTCTTAAAGAAAATTCCTGTCTCTCAGTGAGAACCGTTTGTTCTTAACTAATGAGAACTAACTTCTACAGTTGTAAGGACTTCCTTTTCTCTCATTAGAGGGTCCTCCAACCAGCATTTTCAAATCACTGTCTTCGTTTGTTTACATTATCGGTAGGTTGGGTATAAGTTCTTTTTCTTTTACATCTATTACTCTAACTTTGAACAGTAACAACAATTGTTCCAGTGGGTACAACACCTCTACTTAAATAATACATTTGGACTACCATTAATGTCAAGATAAGTAGATGACAAAGAACAAGTCTAAGGTGTTTTGTAAGATTAATATTAAACGAAGGGATACTTTAGAGGGTTGTCTCTATTTTATTACTGAGAGTATGAAGTTTGATGTACTGTTAATATAAAATTCGTATTTTAATTCTTTAACCGTAGGACTAAAATAGACGTCATTGTGTTTAAACTATTTACGTTAAAAGGGAATCTTTGTATAGACGAGAGAGTTAAATCAAATACTCGAGCATACGAATTTCCCACTTACGACCCGTAACTTTTTGAGTGTCTATATTCTTTGATTATTGATGTAATATTATAAAGGTGATTTGAATACCTCTTTTGAAGGACTTTGTTAGACGGGATAGACTTGAAAGACTTCATCATTATCGACTCGTAAATTATACAAGATCCGTAACACACTCTACGAGATATACACAATGAGTAGATTTAAAGTACACTTGGGACCACTTTACACAATATTGTACTTAAAATATTTTCTTCTTTAACTTGTAGTCTGTATGTTCTTCCAAAGAAAAGAAGACCGAATCACATGTA
This sequence comes from Capra ibex, assembly GCA_006410555.1. Lineage (NCBI taxonomy): Eukaryota > Metazoa > Chordata > Mammalia > Artiodactyla > Bovidae > Capra > Capra ibex. The sequence goes on from SJYO01033645.1 coordinate 12,589,807, forward strand.
GACACGGAGGCACAATATGTAGTTAAGACAAAGTTGAAATTGTGAAAGCACAGGGACTTAAGATGAGGAAGTTTGGTATGTAATAGTCTAGGTACTTAGACCGTGGTTGAGGGAAAATGACCCGAATGGCATCTTTAAACCAATAGTTGGAACGTTACGTACTTCGGAAGAACGGTTTGAGTCCTTACAAATCTTTTAACTACACACCCGTGTACACACGTGTCAGCACAGGTTGAGAAACGTTGGGGTGCTCTCGACGTCGGAGGGTCCGAGGAGATAAGTACCCTAAAAGCTCCGTTCTTATGACCTCACCCATCGGTAGAGGAAGAGGTTCCCTAAGAGGGATGGGTCCCTGGTTGGGGTACAGAGGACGGAGAGAACGTGACGTCCGTCTAAGATGGTGACCCTTCTTAAGATGAAGACCCTTCGGGTCTTTGTCTATTCTTTAGAGTCACAACCTTGTTGGGTTCTTCTTTTATGTAGATTTGTTTTGTCCTCTAGATACTATTTTGTGACTTTAAGTAGACCTATCATAAACGGATCCATTTTCTTGTCAATTACTTACTTATTGTTTCTTTTTATTTTACTTTGTCGAATCTTGGTTTTTTTTTTTTTATCATTGAAACTGTTTTAATAAGGAGTTTATCTAGTCTAGAAGACAAAAAGTTAAGACAAGTAAATATAATGGTTTTAAAATCAACGGATAGTTTTACTGATTGAGTTTAAGGGAGTTCCGAGCTCCCCCACCCGTCCCCCTCGCTCAGACTTACTAAGTAGGTGTCTTGTTACCGGTCTCTGGCTCATCAAGACTACACCACAAACCGGTAAGAGTTAATAGTGAATAAAAAAGACCCCCTTTTTTACAGAAGTTAGTCGTCGTTATTGATCGGTTGTTTCTTCTAGAACGATTAGAACGTCACGTTTAGTGTACGGTTAATATATACAGTCACCGACACGAATCTCTGGGTCATTTCTCGATTGAATACTTCTAGAAGAAAGTTAGTAGGAACTGAAATTTGTTTGTTTGTTTTTCGTTATTAAATTGTTTGTCGGTCTCTCCTTCCACTCTTTAGCAGTCAAGAAGAAAAGTATCAATATAGAATCTCAAACAAGAAACTCTTTAGGACAGATTTCTTAATCTAAAAGTATGATTTATATAGACCTTTCTTCAATCGACAACGATGACTTAAAACTATCGGAAATCCATTTCGTCAACATTTCATTCTCTCTGTAAAGGAAACATAATACCTATAACCGGTGTGTTACCGTGGGGTGAGGTCATGAGGACGGACCTTTTAGGGTACCCGCCTCCTCGGACCATCCGACGTCAGGTACCCCAACGACTCCCAGCCTGTACTGACTCTCTGAAGTGAAAAGTGAAAGTACGTGACCTCTTCCTTTACCGTTGAGTGAGGTCACAAGAACGGACCTCTTAGGGTCCCTACCCCTTCGGACCACCCGACGGCAGATACCCCAGTGTGTCTCAGTCTGTGCTGACTTCACTGAATCATCGTCGTCGTCATCAGGAACTATCTCCCGAACGGTCACTCTTTGGTATGTAAATAAATACGTTGAAAATAGACATAACTTCCGGTTTTGACTCCGTAACCCTTTCATAACATCTTATTCTCTTACAGAGTCAGTTCTATGAATCTGGGTCTCTCACTCTGTTTACTCGTGCACTTGTTGTTACTATTGTGAACTTGTCCACAAGTAGAAGTTTCGGTAGTTCTATATATGTAATTTATACGTATCGAACAAACATACGGTCATTGTAGACTTATCTTTGTTTGTGTCGTTTTATGTTACTCTGTCCAAGATAAAGACATCAGGATGGTAAGTACTAGACACGTTGGAGTTCTTTTCTCGATTGGAGAGACTAGACAAAAAGAGATGTAAATAGTGTTAATCTTTATACATGCATATCACTTAAGTCAACATAAAGGATTTTTCTGTACAGGTACGGAATTAGACATCTTAGACACTTACAAGGGAGCGAGTCTTTGTACCTGAAACACCAACATTTATTCGGTTTCTAGAACTCTACTTAAGTAAGACTTAATAAGCTCACCTAGGATTCAGATTACTGTCCAAAGGAACATTCTCTGTGTTTCTTCTATTTCTTTATACTAGTGTCCCCGTCTCCAATCTCAATGTACTGTTGTTGGAGTTCCTTCGACCGTCGATGGTTTTCAACCTTCTTCGTTCCTTACTTTAGAGGGTATACAGAAATCCTCCCTCACGTTTGGACGACTATGATACTAAAATCTGAAAAGCGGAGGTCTTGACTCTCTTTTATCTCAATACAACAAAGTTCAGTGGTGTGACTACGTTAAACGATACCGTCGAGATCCTTTGATTATGTTAATCATTTCCCGAGTCCTGTAATTGGCTACGGTCCATCTGTAAGTTGTTAGCATAGACCTTACTACTCCTAACGTAAAAGAACATATTTAGTTGTCTAAGGTCCATAAGTAAGTTGAACGTATCAGAAAACACTCTGAATAGAAATCTAACAAAACTGTCCGAATATTCTTTGTAAAAATTTTGTAAATGAAATTACACGGAAGGTTAAGATAACCGTCCGACCAGACCCTACAAAAATAGATGCGTATGTGTACTGAAATTACTAATGTCTGTAAAATAAAACGGAAAATCATTTTTTCGTTCCCTTTCTCTTTTCTTTCCATCTTCTTTCCTAATTTTTAATAAGTCGGTAATATTTATGTAAAATTTTGATTAAAACTTACAGTTATCGACCATGTAACTACATTCGTTCTCGTTTCGTATTATAATCGTACATGTTGAGTGACTAAGTCTGTCATCCTTGACAAACTTAGTCTCTGTTCTTTTCGATTAATATTTATATTAATTATAACAAAAGTAACTCAAGTACCTTTGAGAAGTTCCGACCGTAAGTAAATTAAGGGGTACTCACTATTCTATCCTTCTACTGTATGACAGTTCCGGTGGTTATAGAGTACGATCTGACCTCCTTGACAAAACACATATATTGTATGAGTTTTAAACACCCACATTCTAAAGTTCCGGACTTGGATTTGGAACCGTAAGTTTAAACTTTCGAATTTATTAACGTGTACAGATTCTCTAATTATGAGACCTTCGTTCTCCTGATTCACTTAAAGAAAAAGAAAAAAAAAAAAATCTTGATGTTTCAAAACCACTAAAACACACTGTGTGAGAGTCATATATATCTGTATAAATGTCGTTCATTAACTTCACAAAACTTCTTACTGTAAATAAAATGGTGTCTTTAACGAATCGTTTCTTTAACGAAAGAACTGTGTTATTTCTCTAATAGAGGTTCGTTTTTAGTTCGTCCTTATAGATGAAAATTTACACATAATTCTTTGGTTACCCCTTGGACTACGATTTGGTAAACGTCTACTGGACGAAGACCCAGCCCTGAAACATGTATCGTCTCACCGAGGGAGCGACGCTAGCTAACTTTCAGTCGGGAAGTGTGTTCCCAAACTTCCTTTTTTTTTTTTCCTTTTGTCGTTGTTGTTTTTTTTTCGGATTTTCAAAATTTTTGGAAACGGTTTTATTAGCTAAGAAAAAAAGTTTCTTTATTGGAGATTGTGGTTTTTTCCAAAATGGAGATTATAAAAATAATGTTGTCCTTCATTTCAAATTTGGAGGGTCAGATCATTGTCCCATCACCAATATGTCACCGTCAACAAACAATGATACAAAGTATTTGATCACCTCTTCTCCTGACTTCTTCCCTCTCCATCTTTAGTAAAACTCACTCACTGATTTCTACTTCGACCCTTCCTTAATTAGAGTACCTCTTTTATTTAGTTTATAGGGTTTGAAACGGTCCATCATTTCAAAATCCCTGTCTCGTTTCTCACTGAGATTAGACAGTAAACCTCAAGGGTCCACCACGATCACCATTCCTTGGGTCCACGGTTTCGTCCATCTGAAGTCTCTAAGCCCAAGCTGGGGACCTAGTCCTTCTAGGGGATCCCTCCCCGTACCGTTGGGTGAGGTCATAAGAACGAACCTCTTAGGGTACCCGTCTCCATAGACCGGTCGACGTCAGGTGTCCCAGCGTGTCACAACCTGTTTTGACTTCACTGAATCGTACGTGTGTGTGTTTGACAGTAAACTCTTATGAGAAACACAAGGGTCATTCACCTGGTAATCAAATTTTATTTCGACCCAGTGACGAGACCATAGTCCGGGTTGATGATGCGACCACATTGTGTTCTTCATGGTAATAAAAAGGGAGACCCCGTTAGGCAGATCATAGACACCACCGAAGACTCTAGAGACCATTCGATGAACGTGTGGACCTTATTCGTTTTTCATTGTCAGTGTGGTGAATCATCTCCAATATCGTACACGGTTACTGAAGGTTATTTATACCTCTTTAGCAGGTAGTAAGAAGATTTTATGGGACCTTAGGTCCTCCTTACTACCATCAGTCTCCCGTGTCTTGACGGACGACCCGTGGCGTCACCGGTCTCTCATAGTCACCGGGAACCGTTAGTACACTCTTATCTACTCTAGGTATAAGGATTCCTTTACATTCCACGACAAGACACTGGTGAACCCCTGATAGGTTTTATGTAAGGTCTTAGAATCGTCCAAGACTCCTGAACGTATCCCTCCGTTCCTGTTCTCGGTCACTTTAAACTTATTTACTAATTTATACTGGGGTAAATATGAGTGTCCAGAACTCTTTGAACCACCGATTATACGTTTATTAATATATAAACTGTTTATATATAAAACTGTTATTTTATACATTGGTAATTTTTATTAAAATCTTTCTTAAGATTTATATTTAAATTTTTCGACAAACGTTAGTATATACATTTATTTACATTTGTATAGATCCATACAGACAAAAAGACAAACAATAACATCGTCCGATTTTACGATTTACCTAAAATTGGTATAGATCTCCAACACTGGATTCTATATCCGATATACCTCGTGAACTTTAATTGAGACTTACCTATATACATCGTGGAGTTATAATGAAACATATCATAGTAATGTGGTTGTAAAATTCACAAAGACCCTTATTTCAGATCCTCAAACAATTATATTAATAAATTTAGTTAAAATTACCTTTAAAACCACGCTCGACTCCTATGGTGTATTGTGGAGTTCAGTAGTTTCAGGTAGGACTCTTTCTTCTTGTTTCGTTCTCCGTAGTATGAAGAACTAAAGTTTGATTATCTTTCAGTGTCATCAATTTTATCATATCATGACCAAATTTTTGTCTGTGTTTCTAGTTACCTTGTCTTAGTTCTAAGGTTTCTATTTAGGTATGTATATATCAGTTAATCAAACAGTGTTTCCTCGTTTCTTATAAGTCATCCCTTTCTTCTCAGAGATTATTTCCCACTATACACATTTGACCTATGGGTGTATGTCCTCTTACTTCCGCCTAAGGGTGGAAGATGATATGTGTCTACAGTTAAGTTTTACTTAATTTTCGAACTTACATTCTGGATTTCGGTATTTTGAAGATTTTCATTTGTATCCCCCGTTCGAGGAACTGTAACCAAAGCCGTCACTAAAAAGAAAAAAAACCTATTATTTTCGTTTTTACTTGTTCATCCTGATGTAGTTTGTTTTTTCAAACACACGTCGTTTTCTTAAGTAGTTGTTTTACTTTTCTATTGGATTCTTCACCTCCCTTTATAAACGTTTGGTGCATAGGTTATTCGTGAATTATAGGTTTTATATATTTCTTGTACATATCTAGTTATCGTTTTTTCTCATTTGTTGAGTTAATTTTTATCCGTTTCCCAGATTCGTCTGTGAAAAGGTATGTTCACTAGTTTGTCATGTACTTTTCTACGAGTTGTAGTGTTTATTAGTTCTTTACGATTAGTCTTTGTGTTACTCTATAACGGAATATAGACATCCTGTCGATAATAGTTTTTCTGCTCTCTATTGTTCATGACCGTTTCTTCACCTCTTTTCCCTTGAAAACACGTGACAACAACCTTTAATTAACCACGTAGGTGAGACCTTTTATCATACTTCCGAAAAAGGAGTTCTTTAATTTTTATCTTGATGGTGTACTAAGTCGTCAGAGTGAAGACCCATATATAGGTTTCTTTTATTTTGGTAGTAAAGTTTTTCTATAGTTGTGAGGATACAAGTATAGTCGAGAAGTGTCATCGATTTTATCCCTTTGTTTGATTCGTAGACAGTCCCTGACGACGACGACGATTCAGCGAAGTCAGCACAGGTTGAGACACACTGGGGTGTCTGCCGTCGGGTGATCCGAGGGGGCTGGGACCCTAAGAGGTCCGTTCTTGTGACCTCACCCAACGGTAAAGGAAGAGGTTACACACTTTCACTCTTCACTTTCACTTTAGCGGGTCAGGACAGGCTGAGAATCGCTGGGGTACCTGACGTCGGATGGTCCGAGGAGGTAGGTACCCTAAAAGGTCCGTTCTCATGACCTCACCCCACGGTAACGGAAGATGACTTACCCATTCTTTATGCGACACATATGTATATATATTGTAAAATATTATATGTATATATATTTTGTTACGTTAATTTTTAAAAATAAATAATTTAAAAAACCGACATGACCCAGAAACAATGACACACCCGAAAAGAGATCAACATCGAATGTCGAATGTAGAATTTTAGTCAACCTCTTATTTTTTTATGTAACATATATTCCTTTGTAATTATTGTTGCACTTTCACTTTCAGAGAGTCAGAACAAGTTGAGACAGGTACCTTAAGAGGTCCGGTCTTATGAACTCACCCATTGGAAGCGGAAGAGGTCCCCTAGAAGGGTTGGGTTCATAGCTTGGGTCCAGAGGGCGTAACGTCCGCCTAAGAAATGGTCGACTCGGTGTTCCCTTCGAGCTATCGTTGTAGCTACTGTAGATAGAAGTGAAATCTTTTGTACTGTCTGTCTTATGTTACTTTATGATAGAAATTTCTCGACTTTCTTTTTCTTAAAGTAGATAGATCTTAGATAATAAATAAGTAGTTTTTATAGGACCTTTTGATCTTACTTTATTTTTGTAAATGTCTGTTTAATTTAAACAGACATTTACTTTTAGACAGAAATCGACACGACTTGATGTGTTTTACGATATCGTAAAAGTTCGACTTCCCTTTTCTACGGTCTTCTTTTGAGTCTTTCCTTACTTCTTAGGAGTTTTATCATTGATTCATAATTTGAGTCTTCACGTATGTAAGCAAAGAAAAGTATCAAGAGACTTTTCTTTACTGATATTGTTAAAAAATTTTTAATCTTATGTTGACATTATACCCCAATCATTATATATTCTTCATATTTAATACTGTTATCGTGTTTTCTTTCCTCCACCTATTCAATTTGCCATTATAACATTTAATAATATAAAGTCTTTCTCTCTAAAACTTCACATCTTTCATGATTCCTTTTATATTCTTTTACTCCTCTTTCTTGACTCTTAAACTCGTTCCTTCACCACTTTATAACTGGACTTATATACCTATTTAATTCCTACATATAACGATTGGAATTTCAACGATGGTTTATATTAGTTTTCTACATATCTCCTCTTTGTACCTTATGGTTCTTATAAGAAGTTTCCTTTTTTGAAAAGAAGTGAGAAGTGTTATGTTGTGTAGTAACCGTTTTGAAACGACTTGTGAAGACCATAAAGACTAGGTAGTTTACACACACCCAAATGATGTCAATTGAGTCAAGAATACGGTCGACAGTCATCTGTCGTAGTCTAGGGTATCCAATTCCCAAGTCTGGGTTTCTCATTGGACAAAGAGTGACGCCTTCAATTTACTTTCAGGTTCAAAAAGGACACGAGGTTTAACCTCCGACATTGTTGGGGGAGGAACCCAAGTTAATTAAACGGTACCGACTAGGGTCTTAAGTCCCGTTCCAAAATGAATCATCTACTAACTAAATAATATTTTCCTATGTTGAGTCCTTGTAGGTCTACCTTCTGTCCGTAACCCGTTCCATACACCCCTCCTTATGTCTCCAGAAGAGTGAAACAGGGAGATCCCACGACAAGTGGGTCGTGACGGTGTATCAGTTGTCGGACCTTCGAGAGTAGGAACCCCCCAAAATACCTCCGGAGTAATAACACCACACTAGTTAATTTATTAGTCGGTAACCACTAATTAACTTGGAGGTCGGGGAGAGGAGAGGGGCCTCCTACACCGTCCCCCACTTTCGAAGTTGGGTGACTAGTCTCACGAAGGAGACCAGGTTGGGGGTAGGAATCCCCAAAAAGTTTTCAGTGAAACAACTGTATTTGAGTCCTCACCAACTTTCTCCGAATAATACTTGTTCTTGTCTTATAAAAGAAACCTCGAGATTAATGTAAATTTTTAGGTTCCCAAAATCCTTGAGACAAGGGCCTCTCTCGTGTTTTTACTATATTTATTTATAGAACGATTATCAAGATGATAATAATACAAATTAATTAATTAATATAAAAGACCCAGAAGGAACGACGTAACGAACACCACCGGAGAGAACAACACCTCGTGTCCGAGACCTCGTACGTCCTAAGTCATTAACGAGTGTCAGATTTCTCATGTCCAAGTCATTGACACCGTGTGTCCGAATCAACGGGACGTCGTACACCTTAGGAGGACCTGGTTCCTAACTTGGGTACAGGGGACGTGACCGTCCTCCTAAGAATTGTGATCTGGTGGTCCTTTCAGGATGATTATAATAATATTTAGTATGATAATATAAAGAGCTAAGTGTCTTCCGTTCTATCCACGGAATCTGATACAATAACAAATCAACGTTTCAGTACAGACAGAGAAAACGGTGGGATCTCTGATATTGGACGGTTCGAGAAGACAGGTACCCTAAAAGGTCCGTTCTTCTGACCTCACCCATCGGTAAAAGAAGAGATTGACTAGAAGGGTTGGGTCCCTGATTTGGGTGTAGAAGATGGGACCGTCCGTCCAAGAAATGAAGACTTGGTAGTGTCTTCGGGGATGGGCTCAGATAGTCAAGTCAAGTTAGCGAGTCAGTACAGGTTGAGAAACTCTTGGGTATCTGGGATCGGATATGTCCTTCTGTTTCTTTAATTTGATTTTAATATTTCTAACTTAATTTCCTCCTTTTTAACAATCCTAAAAGTCTAACTACCTATACCAATAAAGGACCTTGTATGGTCTCTTCGATCTCTATTTATTATTCTTTTGAGTAAGTAGTCATACGATTTATGAGTTATTCGTATGTTTGACGTCACTTCAGATATCTAAAAATGTTATCGTTTTTTAATCGTATACATTTTTGTATGTTAAATATAATCGTTTTTATACTTCTTTGATTCTTAGTTAGATTATTTTATACACGTTCAGGGATGTGTACATTAAATTTTTGTATGTTCTTACGACCTTATTACTATATGTATCAAATGTTATTTTGACATAAGTGACAACATTACTAAGTACTTTAAAGTTGGGGTTATTTTTAGAAGGTTCGACAAGATCTAAAGACACCTTTTCGTTTCGGTTCTACTAAGTCCGGTACAGACTTTTTCTTTTTTCCACTTCCGTGACTCCTGCATCGGAGGTTTTGTACTTCTGATTAATATTTAATATCATTAATTATATAACACCATAACATGTCCCTCTTTCTTTATATTAGTACCTGATTTAGTCGCGTCTTTGTTCGGTGACTTATATACCTGTAAGTCATAATCTCTCTTACCCATGGTACTTTGTGTTTTCTCCTTTCCGATCGGTTATTTACCACGAACTTTTGATCAATACGAGTTCTTTTTCGTATAATCGAATGATGAAGTGTACTATGTGACTTTACTTAAGTTCTCATTACGTTCTGATCACATATCACATCCATCTTTTACAAAGTACGATTTCTATTGTAAAGTTTTATCATCTTCATTCTTTATCAGTTATTTATTAAGATCTGATCGACTTTTTGTAATTTTTATATTTATATTTAGATAAAGTGTGACTTAAAGATTAATTAATCTATGCGTTAGTAAAATTTTCGGTTATTTATACTCTTTAATCCAAAACTTTAAACTTATGATCCTTTCGTAAATTTCGTACTATCTTCTATATTTTTGATTGTTGTGTTTTTAAATTTTGACAGATTACCATTACCTTCTTTTTATTCGTTTTAATTATATTTACCGTTTGATCTTTCTATTTATAAAAATCTTCTACCTTCCTATATATACATAGAATTTTAAGTTATTCTCCTTTTTTAATAATTTTTCTGTTTACCCCTTTCTTAAAGTTGTCCGTTGAGTTTATTCTTTATGTATTCTTATTTCTCCCGAACGGACGACCGAGTCTGTTATTTCTTAGACGGACGTTACTCCCTCTTGGTCCAGAGGTAAGGTCCTCTTTTTACCGTTAGGTGAGGTCATAAGAACGGACCTCTTAAGGTACCTGTCTTCTCGGACCGTCCGATCTCAGGTACCCTAGCGTTTCTCAGCCTGTTTTGACTTACTTGTATTTCTACAATACAAATTCCAGTAATTGAAAGTTTCTTTTATTATTCTTAACCAAAACGACAATAAAATATCTGACTGTTTTACACTCTATAATTTTATAACTACCATAAATCATAACCATATTCATACCTTTTTACTTGTGAAAGAACGTACCGAACATAATAAATTGAAATTATAAATACGACAAAGGTCTCTTGTCAAACTTTCGGAATCTATCAAATCTTGAAAACCGATTCTAAGACGTCAAAATCTCACAACGGTTTATTTAACATGTATACGTATTTTTACAAGTAACACTATTACAAATCTTATTTCTTTTTTTAATTAAAACATCACTTTCAAGTGAGTCAGTACAGGTTGTGAAACACTGGGGTACCTGATATATCAGGTACCTTAAGAGGTCCAGTCTTATGACCTCACTTATCGAAAAGGGAAGAGGTCACCTGGAAGGGTTGGGTCCCTAACTTGGGTCCAGTTAACGTCCGTCTTGAAACATCACTCTCTTTGAGTTATAAACAGTTTATAAGTGAACTTTTTATAAACAATGAACTCTAGTCCCAAAACAAAATGATACCCTTATAACCCGAAAGGACAACCGAGTCTACCATTTCTTAGACGGACGTTACTCCCTCTGGACCCAAGTCAGGGACCTAACTCTTCTAGGGAACCTCCTCCCGTACCGTTGGGTGAGGTCATAAGAACGGATCTTTTCGGAGTACCAGTCTCCTCGGACCGGCCGATGTCAGGTATCCCAGCGTCTGTGCCGACTTACTGATTGATGAGTACCCTAATATACCGAAGAGGAATATGAAGAATCAAAAGACACAGAAGATTTTATTGGTGTTACGTACCCAATTTAATAAGGAAAAAGATCAATCCTTATTAATAAGGAGAAACATTAATAACATTTTTAATATTAATAAGGAAAAATTATGTTTATGTCAAATAATTTTTTCTATTTCCGTAAGGTATAGAATAGAGAATAAAAATAGTTTACTCATTCGTTAAATACAACTTGATACACCGAAGTCCCAACCTTCGAAGATACTTAAAAGTCGATACAGATGTAAAAGATACTGGTAGCGGGTCTCGTGATCGTTGACCTCCATTTCTATTTATTTAACGAGTGTAAGAAAATCGATTTAGAAAGAGATCTAAATCCTTTACCTTGTATTACGTAGGTCAGACCGACAAAACCAGTGAAACTTCCACCTATTGTTGGGAGTGTCGGTTTAATTAGTATCTTAGGAGGCGAGACTATATAAACCAGGCACTTTACCTACTTCGGTGAGAGACGACAGACAAGTAAGGTTTACTTTGTCTTGTATATAAAACTCTGGAAATACAAATTTTCCAAACGAATTGACCTCGAAAAGTCTTATTCATAACACCAAGAAAAAATTATCCCTTAGACCTCTTTTATTTTACATTAGTGGTACTACCGTTTGTGACACGATCGACAAAATATGTAATTTTTTTTGTTTGTTTGTTGAAACGATATTGGAACAATCTCCTCATAGTAAAAAAACTAACGTATTTATCCTTTTACATTGGTCTCTAATACTCATTGTGTTCACAGGTACGTTCTTCAGTATTTTCATTTTAAGTGTTTATTAACTAAAAAATTTTAAATTTACAGGTGTTAGAAAAATGTGACCAACTTTCTGTTCCTTTCACTAACTGTACCAATATTAACAGAGGAATAAAAAGGGGTTTACCTACTTTCAGATAGAACAACGCACTACATACTTTTATCGGGACGTAGAGGGAGGAAAAGACAAAAAAAGGAGACGTAACGGAAAAGGTATTCCGTTCTTCTGGTTAAAACGAACCTTAAATAGACCTTGATGACAAAACATATTTAAGTCAATAGATCCCGTCTTCTTAAATTTCTCCTTGAGGAAAAGTCTTGTTTCTTGTTTTCGAGTGGAAATAAATTTTTGATCAAAGTCTTCTATGTCCTTTGTACATTTACTTTAAGATTTTGAAAATTTCTCTCATCTCTATTGTTCCTTGAGGACCACCTACCGTTATCAGTTAAAAAACACAAATCGAATTGGTTTCGTTAACATCGTATACCCTTCTTAAATGTAGTTTCTTGAACTGAGTTCAACTCTCAGACAATAAATGATCAGTATGTTAGACATATACAAATGATTTGAGAATTTGAAATCAAGGTTGTAGACATTTTATTCTTATCATTAAAGATGAATTTTCCATGCTACTTTACGTTCATTTCCATAGAAGGACTTTACAATCTACGACCTCTTTACACAAAAGGGCACTACTAGTTTTTTGCTTTGTGAGAAGGGACTCTGATTTAACGAAATTTGTAGTCTCTTCATCAAAAACAGAGATTTTCGGTCTCCAAAACAAAATAGAAATTGTCTATCCAATGTAATACACTACCGTTGTTTGTTGGGGAAAAAGGGGTTTAAAGTCTCCGAAAATTGTAGTCTCCAAACACATAACATATACCAAACACAGACAGTACTAAACTGATCCGGTTCACCATATATTGAGAAACGTGTGACACCTCCGTCGGACGTAAAATTTACAACGAGTACCGCCACCGTTACCTTTCTCTGTCACGACCTTAACAGGGACCAAAAATTTCATAAGATTATCGTGTACAGAGAAAACGAATGTAAAGGAACCGATTTCGTTGAGAACGTCGGTGTAAGTGGGAGTTACGGCGTACTTTCAAGTTCAGACGGATATTACTTATCCAAACAGTAAAATAAAGTTTTCCTTAATCATTTAATATAAAAATTAACAATCGTCAAAATTAAGTATTATCTTTTACTTTCACAATCAACGAGTCAACACAGACTGAGAAACGCTGGGGCACCGGACATCGGGCGGTCCGAGGAGACAGCTACCCTAAGAGGTCCGTTCTTATGAGCTCACCCAACGGTAAAGGAAGAGGTCCCCTAGAAGGGTTGGGTCCCTAGCTTGGGTGCAGAGGGTGTGGCCACCGTTTAAGAAATGGTAGACTTGGTATCCCTTTATAGTGATTTATATTACGTAAATTTTTTTTTTTTTTTTTTTTTTTTTTGAGAAAACCCAAGATCTATTGAAAAGAGGTGTATTTCCTAAAGACACTAGATTCAAACTTCTACTGACCGACTTTGATAAGGGAGAGTGACTTTACAGGAAAGAAGAAAGAAAACAACGATTTTAAGGGATACAGTAAAGTCTCACTTTAGTTTATAGCGGAGATATTTACGGAAGAATCCAACGTGAGGTCGTGACTTTTGTAAACAAGGATGTTAGATGGAGATAACAAGTAAAGATCATATGTCGACATCACCAAAGTCTTAATTGGGTATAGAGGTTCCCTTTGTGAAAACAGTGGACTTCACACCTTACATACATGACAACTAAACAGAAACTCTTAAAGTCTGAGATAAGTAAAGGTCTGAATCAAGTCGTGAAAATGGAGGTGAGGAGAGTCACTCTAACAAAATATGTAGACATTAGGTTAATCTAAGATATAAGGTAGGGCCCTAGGGAGACGGAAGATTAATTATAAAAAAATTAACCATATTCAGTTTCAAGTGAGAAACACTACACTCTAAAGTACCTAAAACCGTTTGCGTATACGTGTCTTACATGGGTGAGAATTCTATAGTACGTCTTATCAAAGTACTGTGATTCTTTAGAGAACACGGAGGTGACAAATTGTGGAGGAGTGGTAGGATTGTGTATGTGTGGGTGGTATGTGTGTAAGTGTTGGGAATTTGAGGACTGTTGGTGATTAGACAAAGAATAGAGACATACAAACACAAAAAGGTCTTATAGGATACTTATCTAGTCATACATTAGAAAAGTCCGACCGAATAAGTTCAATTGTTATGCGTAAACACTAAGTGACTATAGAATGTACCGAACTATCGAGTAAAGAAAAATAACTATTTATTATAAAAAACCTGCTGACCCAGTGTCAAACAAATAAATAAATGGATTAGTTCTTCTAAAAATCCCGAAGGGACCACCAAGTGTCATTTCTTAGGTGGACGGTTACGTCCTCTGTGACCGAGCATCAGACTCTTATAGGGTGTACGGTGTCTCGTTGGTTCAGTTACTCGGTATTGATTACTCGGACACGAGATCTCGGGTCCTGGGTGTTGACGACTCGGGTGTACGTTGTTGGCGACTCGGGTACACGTCGTTGAGATTTCGGGTACCCGGGATCTCGGACACGAGTCGTTACCCTCTTCGGTGACGTTACTCTTCGGACGTGTGACGTCGATCTCTCATCTGGGGTGAGTCACGTTAATCTCTTTTCGGGTGTATCGTTGTGTCTGGGTCGTGTCGGGTTTGATTGATTTATTTAATATATATATGTATATATATGTATATATATGTATATATATACTTTCTAGAACCGTTAATGATTATTTCGACCCGACCTTCTGCGTGTTCGACCTCAGTTTTAACGACCCTCTTTATAGTTATTGGAGTCTATCTTTATCTACCCCTTTGTCACCTTTACCATAGTCTGAAATAAAATCCCCCAGAGGTTTTAGTGACGTCTATCACTAACGTCCTTACTTTAATTTTCTACGAATGAGGAACCTTCCTTTCAATACTTGTTGGATCTATCGTATAACTTTTCGTCTCTGTAATGAAACGGTTATTTCCAGACAGATCAGTTCCGATACCAAAAAGGTCACCAGTACATACCTATACTCTCAACCTGACACTTCTTTCGCCTTGGGACTTCTTGACTACGAANCGTCCTTACTTTAATTTTCTACGAATGAGGAACCTTCCTTTCAATACTTGTTGGATCTATCGTATAACTTTTCGTCTCTGTAATGAAACGGTTGTTTCCAGACAGATCAGTTCCGATACCAAAAAGGTCACCAGTACATACCTATACTCTCAACCTGACACTTCTTTCGCCTTGGGACTTCTTGGCTACGAAAACTTGACACCACAACCTCTTCTGAGAACTCTCAGGGAACCTGACGTTCCTCTAGGTTGGTCAGGTAAGATTTCCTCTAGTCAGGACCCTCAAGTAACCTTCCTGACTACGATTTCGACTTTGAGGTTATGAAACCGGTGGAGTACGCTTCTCAACTGAGTAACCTTTTCTGAGACTACGACCCTCCCTAACCCCCGTCCTCCTTTTTCCCTACTGTCTCCTATTCTACCGACCTACCGTAGTGGCTCAACTACCTGTACTCAAAATCACTTGAGGCCATCAACCACTACCTGTCCCTCCGGACCACACGACACTAAGTACCCCAGCGTTTCTCAGCCTGTCTTGACTCGTCGACTTGACTTGACTTATTTAGATGATATGTGTAAAGGTCCATCCGAAAACACATTAAAATTTTACTCAACACATTTATGGTTGACCGTGTTAACGACCTACTATATCATTTTCATACGAATCAAAACACTCTTTGACGAGTCGAACGAAGGTTGTACTGACATGGTAAACATAAGGATTGACGTTACTAAGGACTTGGAGTGGTCGTTAATTATAATAGTCCCGAGAAAAAAAAAGAAAAAAAAGACAAAATCAGAAAGACCATCGACCCATCACTATAGAGGTATGTAAAATTTAGATACGAACTAAACATAAATATGCTCTCGGTGTTAAAATTGAAAGACTTTTCATAAAAGTTAAAATAAAGATCAGAGAGAAAGAAACAATATATTTGAGTTGAAAATGATTACGATACCATTTATCAGTGTTATACATTAGTATACTAGAAGACTTTTGTCATACTCATACATAGATAAACACACACATAACTATATTTCGACAATAAATAGTATAAATCGGTTAAGTTTATCGTCTATTTACCTAAATTAATTTTTAGTTGTTCCACTAAACTAAAACGAAATAAAAAGAGACTGTAGATGGTTAATCGTCCCCTCTGTTATCTCTAATTAATTAAGTGATTTGGCAACTATAACTAAATAAAAGGAGGTTCCGGAGTCCTCCCATATAGGATATACTTTAATGACTCCAATTACACTTTTCAACGACGATTTAGACTCTAATGAACTCTCGGTGTCTTATTCTTCTTTTGAGTCACACGACACACGAAACACGTCTCTATTCGAGTCAATAAAAGTGTAGGGAAAGTAAAGTCAACGATAAATCCTGAGTGTATTAAACTATTGTGACAACTTCCGAATATCTGATTGGACTTTAAGTATCTCAAGTTAAGCACCAATTTTTAAAGTTCTATAATATCCGAATGATTTTTGTCAAAAGTCCAACTTTTAATTCCTTAATTGTTAGTCATCCCAAAATTTACCTCTCACTAATCTCTTGTTTACAATAACCCCTTTTTTTCCTGTTCAGTCAGACTCTAAACCCTCTGTGAGAGTGAGGAAACTAATTTTAAAGTGGTAAGAGTATACTCGAGGTCGTAATTCCATAATAGTTTACAAAGATTCAAGAGAAGTGGTTTTTAAAGACCTTAAATATATTCCTTCGTTCGTGTCGAATGTGTGACGTAAATGATATTTTTATGAAAAAATTCAATTGGTTAAGAAATCCTTAATCGGGTTGTACAATGATCTTTTCTCTACTTTTAATAATATTGTCTCAGTGAGTCATACCCCGGTTAGACCGGTTATACAGGGTAGTAATGGTCGTTTCCCATCGAAATAAAAAGAGTGATGATTCAGAATGAAGAGTTGAGGATCCTCCAGAGGTATAAGAAAGAGAGGACCAACTACTCTACTAACTTACGTCTATTTCTATTATTGGACGAATCATAAGTAAACTAAAATTTGTGGAATTATTGTTATCGTATTAACGATAAGTCAACGATTTACTACAGGCTGAGACGTTGGGGTACTTGACGTCGTATACTCCGAGGGGACAGGAAGTGATAGAGGACCTCAAACAAGTTTTAGTACAGGTAACTTGACCACTATGGTAAGGTTGATAGAGTCAGAGACAACTCGGGAAGGGGAGGTTTGGAGGTAGAAAGGGTCGTAGTCTCGCAAATGGTTACTCAGTCGAAAAGTGTGGTCCACCGGTTCATAACCTCAAAGTCGAAGTCGTAGTCAGGAAAGTTACTCATAAGTCCCACCTAAAGGAAATCCTAACTGACCAAACCAGAGGAACGTCAGGTCCCTTGAGGGTTTTAGAAGAGGTCCTGGTGTTAAGTTTTAGTAATTGAGAAGGTGTGAAACGAAAGAAATGTCAGGTTGAGAGTGTACGTATGTACTGAGGATCATTTTGGTATGGAAATGTCCATGTCGATATGTCTGTAACAGGCGTTTCACTACAGAGACGAAAATTTATACGACAGATCCAAACAGTATCGAAAAGAAGGTTCTTCGTTTGTAAAAAATTAAAGTACCGACGCCGGTGTCAGACGCCACTAAAACCTCGGGTTCTTTTATTTTAGACAGTGGCAGAGGTTAAAAAGGGGAATATAAACGATACTCCACTACCATAGTCTACGGTACTAGAATCAAAAAACTTACAATTCAAAATTCGGTCGAAAAAGTGAGAGAGGAAAATGGAAGTAATTCTCCGAGAAGTCAAGAAGAAGTCAAAGACGGTCATCTCACCATAGTAGACATGTAGACTCGAACAACTATAAAGAGGACCGTTAGAATTAAGGTCAAACGCTAAGTAGGTCGGGTCGTAAAGCAGACTACATGAGACGTATATTCAATTTATTTGTCTTACTGTTATATATCGGAGCTACGTGAGGAAAGGGTCAAACCTTGGTCAAGTAACAAGGTACAGGTCATGATTGACGACTAAGAACTGGATGTATGTCTAAAAAGTTCTCTGTTCATTCCACAAGACCATTAGGGTAGAGAACTTCTTAAAAGGTGACAAACAACACTAGGTGGGTCAGTTTCCGAAATTGTATCAGTTACTTCGATATCATCTAAAAAAAAAATTACCTTAATGGAACGAAAACGATACTGGGTCACCTACAACCGCTAAACTCGAGACCAAGGAGACGGGAAAGATTTAGGTCGAACATGTAGACCTTCAAGAACCAAGTACATGACGACTTGGTATCGAACTTCTTAAAACTCGTGATGGAACAATCGTACACTTTACTCACGTTAACATACCACTTTCACTTTTTACTTTCAGTGAGTCAGTATAGACCGAGAAAAACTGGGGTTCCTGATATGTTAGGTACATTAAGAGGTCCGGTCTTATGACCTCACTCATCGGAAAGGAAAGAGATCACTTAGAAGGACTGGGTCCTTAGTTTAATCCCAGAGGACTTAACGTCCGTCTAAGAAATGGTCGACTCGACGGTCCCTTAGGGAAGTTAACATACCATCAAACTTGTAAGAGACCGTAACGGGAAGAAACCCTAACCTTACTTTTGACTGGAAAAGGTCAGGACACCAGTAACAACTCAAAAGGTTTAAACAACTGTGTAACTCACGTCGTGAAATTATCATAGTAGAAAATTTTAAAATTTATCTAGTCGACCTTAAGGTAGTGGAAGTGGTCAAAATAAGTATCATTACGAAGGATTCTGGGTGAACTGGTGGTAACACCAATAGGTCCAGTAATTCTGGAAAAAGCACATCAAGAAAACACAGAAGTACCGGTAGAGAAGAATTCGAGAAAACTGAGACACTCCAGTAACAGGAAAGACAGGAGACGACACGGATAGAAACGTACTTTAGATCAGAAAGGGTAAGATGACAAAAGGAGATAAGAAACGTAATAAGGGAATTCTTCTGTATAGAGTAGAACGATGAGGGACCTTGCGACGTAAGTCAACTCATATAGAAAGAGGAAAGAGGAACGGAAAACGAAAAGAACAAAAGAGTCGATAAACATTCCGGAGAAGTCTGTTGGTGAAACGGAAGAATGTTAAGAAAAGGAAACATCACCACAACCAGTGGTAGAGGACTTGTTACATATATACTTGGAGGTGGGTATCAAGAAGTCCGCACGACAGATGGTCTCGATTAGGGATTAGATAAGTAGTGGAGGTAACATATTATTATTCCCTAAACTAAAGTCAGTATAGACTTACCGGATCACCAAAAGGGATGAAAGAAGTGAATTCGGACTTAAAACGTTATTCCTCAAGTACTAGACTCGGTGTCCGTCGAGGGCCCGAACAAAAACGACTGACATATCTCGAAGAGGTAGAAACCGACGTTTCTTATATTAGTCAGACTAAAGTCATAACTGGTAGACCACTACAGGTATACATCTCAGCAGAGAACACGAGAACCTTCTCCCACTAACGAGACTGATCACACAAGAGAACCGTTTTGAGAAATCGGAAACAGGACGAAGCAAAACATGAGGTTCCGGATTGAACAGACGATGAGGTCTACGGAGAAGAAAAACGTAAGGTTAAGGGGACATTCCCTGTAGATAAAAACCACAAACAAGATCTTACAGAACATCTAGAAGTATCTTGACAAGTTTAAGTCGAAGAAACCGTAATCAACAATCCTGTATCTGAACCTAATGAGACTACAACTTACTAAAGGGAACCTTTTTTACTATTAAGACAGTAAAAACTGATATTTGACTTCATGACGTAAAGTCGGAGAAGACAACTGATACTCCCGATGAGGTAAAGAACATTCCCTAAGAACGGTTGTCATCATCTATATTACCGATAGGTTTAATTTAAATGGGTAAGGGTAGATAAAATCAACTGACTAAGGAATCTATCTTATTAATATAGAGGATTAAATACGTAAGTGATATGTAATGTAGAGACTTTTCGTCTTTGTTTATTTTTATCACGTCGGATAGCATATACCCGAAACAACAGTGTCTCTGTTCTCAAATTTAGTCCGAGATTACGAAAACAAGAAATCTTTCAATGTATTGAAGAATCTTGAAGTAAAACAGGTGAACATTGCACCTCTACCACTATAAATGATTAACTCAAAAGCACTCTTAATTCACCTTCCTGATCGTGAAATATTAGTTGATTTTTTATCAGAGGAATAAAGGAGATAAACCACTAATTATTCGTTATGAGTTCATGAAACAACAACGAATGGATTATGGAAGAAGAAGATTTCTTTTCTCGTTTTAATCCTTTAATACAAATATTTAACTAAAAGAATAGGGGAGGGTGGTGGTTTTTTGTATCTGACTAGACAGACGTATCGTGTAAGCTAGTGTAGAAATTTCTATTCTCGTAAGGTCACAACGATAGAGAAAGTATCACCAGTCTAATCTGTATTTTTTCCTTCAGTTGAATTTTTAATAAAAAATTTCAATCGTAACGTAACGATGGTTTTGTCCTGTTTCTGACGTGTATGTCTATCTTTAATACCTAAATTAGAACGATATTTATAACTAAATGTTTAAAGTTTGTCTTAAAATCGTTTATCTTAAGTCATCGAGGGGGGGTGTTTTCTGTTTTTGGATTATGTAGTATTGGTTAACAAAAAAAAAAAAATATTGTCTTTATGTCATAACCCAGTTACAATCCTTTATGTAATTAAATTATATAAGGTAACTAGATACATAACTTTACTTATTGTACTAGTATACAAATGGACTATTTTTACGTAAATTTTTTAAAAATTTACAGAGTTATTCTAACCCTACCTAACGAGGAAGAGTCACACTATTTAATATAGAGTTTGTTTTCCTTGGTCGCGATACGATTTGTCCCTGAATGATTACAATTTTACAATCAGTCAGTCAGCACAGACTGAGAAACACTGGGGTACCTGACATCGGGTGGTCCTAGGAGACAGGTACCTTAAGCGGTCTTTTCTTGTGACCTCATCCAACGGTACGGGAAGAGGTCCCCTAGAAGGACTGGGTGCCTAGTTTGGACCCAGATGACGTAACGTCCGTTTAAGAAATGTCACACTCGGTGTTTTCTTCGGAATATGAATATGAATCCTCATTACATTTTTACGGTGGTGATAGGTATGTTGAATTGTAACATCGTTACATAATTATTTTACAATACTTTCCTTTTCAATCTACATATTCTTAAATTTTCTCCCGTTCAACTAGTGATAAACATATGGGTCTTTTCGTGTTCTCTTAGTTGACTTCTATGAAAGTTGTTCCAACACCCCAATTTTTTTATACGTCTATAGTCGTCGAAAGAATACAGCCTTGTTGTTGTTTTTTCGCTAAATTTACTATCTTCGTTTATTTAGTAACAACTATTACTATCTTACGAATCCTTATTTACTTTATTTAGACGTTTTACGTTTACTCTCTGTGGACCTTTGTCAAGAAAATATTGAACTTACGACACGTTTAATTTATTGTGAAACACAGGATTCCTAAGATTTCAAATGTACATTTTTGTTTTTTCTTTATAATCCTTTGACTGGAGTCCCTTCTTCCTTCTTCTAATGACTCCTTTTTAAACAGAAGTTTGTTTGATCATGTATTAATACGAAATTAATGATCTTATATCACAACCACGAACACATGTAACTATCCCGTTATCTTAGATACCTTATTGACTCGACACCGTGACGACGACGACAATTCAGTGAAGTCAGCACAGGCTGAGACACGCTGGGGTATCTGCCGTCGGGTGGTCCGAGGGGGCAGGGACCCTAAGAGGTCCGTTCTTGTGACCTCACCCAACGGTAAAGGAAGAGGTTACGTACTTTCACTTTTCACTTTCACTTCAGAGAGTCAGTACGGGTTGAGAATCGCTGGGGTACCTGACGTCGGGTGGTCCGAGGAGGTAGGTACCCTAAAAGGTCCGTTCTCATGACCTCACCCGTAACGGAGGAGACGACACCGTGTCTGCCGATATTTTCTATCACAACTTAGGTACGAAGTATGACGAGCAAACATATTTGAAATTTATTTTGTTCATAAATTTATACTTTTTATTCGGTATGTTTAAAATCTGCTGATAGACCTACCTAAAGAGATATTAAAATCTCACTCCTACGGACAAGATTGAATGAGTCCTCCTTTTTGACTATTTAATTTAATGAATTTATTATGTTTCAAAACGTTTCATTTCCTTTTTAATATATATATATATATATATATATATATATATACCCGAAGGGACCACCGAGTCTCCAATTTCGCAGACGGACGTTACGCACTCTGGACCCAAGCTAGGGACCCAGCCCTTCTAGGGGACCTCTTCCTTTACCGTTTGGTGACGTCATAAGAACGGATCTTTTAGGGTACCCGTCTCCTCGGACCGCCCGATGTCAGATACCCCAGCGTTTCTCAGCCTACGTTGAATCGCTGAAGTAAAGTAAAGTAAAGTATATATATATATATATCGTTGCAATTTTCTGTTAGTTGTTTACTCTTTTATAAACGTAGAGTTTTGTGTCCACTCTTTCCACAAGAAGTTCTTCAACTCTTCTTATTATAATTATTGAGGGTTTTCTTTTTTTACTTGATCCTTTTCATGTCTACAGGGAATTTGTACATTTTCGACCATTTAGAGTGAATACTATTTTATTGTTTAATTTTGATTTAAAGTCATGGTCTAAATTAAAAAGTCTAGTTATTTTTACAGTTTTAAACTGGTATCGGTAAAACCACTCCAATACCCTCTTGTCTAAGTAAAGTATAAAGAGTCAACTCTGATGTCTAATCATATCACCGATTGTTTCCATTAAACCGTTACAGAGAGATTTACTATTTACGAAATAAAAAAATAACTCGTTAGGGTGAGGAACCCCATAAATAAGTTACCTATATAGTCTACTATATACGTGTCCTAATAAGTAAACCATTACATTATCGTTTTGTAGTCTTTGTTTGGTTTTAAGGTAGTTGTCCTCTTACTAATTTACAAGATGTCATGCAACTATTCTACTTTATGGTACAGTAAAATCTTTTTTTTTTTCTACTTTAAGAGATAAATGTATATACTTGTCAAGATGTTTTATGTTTAATCTTTTCGTCTTAAGTCTACTTTCGTATCCTATAAAAAACTACATGTTCTCCTTTGAATCTGATATCCAAGTATAAAAGAATATAAAAGTATCTTTGAAATCTGCCTTTGTATTTTTAAAAACCGGAGACCTCTACACGGACCCCAGGACTCTTATCTACATTCTGAATAACATATCTACTCAAAACAAACAAACAAAAAATTGAAGAAATTCGGTACACTTATAAAGAATGAGTTAAAAAAAAGTCACTTTCAGAACCGTTAAGAAAGATGACAACAACGACGACGACGACGATTCAGCGAAGTCAGCACAGGCTGAGACACGCTGGGGTATCTACCGTCGGGTGGTCCGAGGGGGCAGGGACCCTAAGAGGTCCGTTCTTGTGACCTCACCCAACGGTAAAGGAAGATGGCAATCGACTCCAGTTTATGAATCCGCACATATAACAGGGGACCTATTATGTTTTCACTAGGATGTAAGTGACCGGGGAAGTGTGTGTAAAATGAAAACTTTCACTTTAATTAATTATTACAAGAGACCGATAAGTCTGTGGTCCTTTTTTCGGATGAAAACGGAAAATATAAGGGACGACTCGAAGGTCGACTCACTGTCGATCTTACGAGACCCAAACGGACAAAGTCCATCTTTTATTGTTGTCCGTAGGTCGTGAAAAAAAAGTTACACGAAGGAAGAGATGACTTAAAACTTTCTAAGGAGGTCCATTTGGACCAGATGAGAGAGAGGTCTAAACTGTGACGTCCGATGTCGATATCTCAGAACAAAAACAAAAATTAACTAACTCCATATAATGACCCGAGGGACTGGTGGTAAGTAGAAAGACTCTCCAACCTAGAAATTTATAATTTTTTCTCTCTCTCTGCGTCTGTGTCTCTTACCCGAACACGTGTGTCGCCTCCTTCCTCTCCCACCTTGTTTAACTCTCATCGTCACTGTAAATATGTGACGGTGCACATTTTGTCTCTCGGTCACCCTTCGAACACATATTGTACGCCTCGAGTCGGGGTACGAGACATTGCTGGACCTCCTCACCCTACCGCCATCCCACCCTCGTTCCGAGTTCACCCTCCTCTATATACATATGAATAACGACTAAGTCGTCTTTGGTTGTGTTGTAACGTTTCGGTAATAGGAGGTCAATTTTTGAACTTTTTTTTAGCTCTCTCTTACTTGTACAACGAGTACAACTGTCACTTAATGAAAAATAACGAATTGGTGTGTACCAGTGTTTCTTTTTTCACTTCTTGGTATAAACTAATACCAGTTACCTTTTACTCGTGATTCGGCACTTCCTACGATGTTTGTGATAGTCTTCTTTTTCTTAGGTGAGCTATACTAAAGAACGGAAGTAAAGTTCAAGGGAGAGTAAGATATACTTTACAATTCTTATAAAGAATATAACTCTCTACTTTACTTTACTAATACTTTACAGGAAATTCTCAAAGGAATTTTCTTTTTTTTTCCGAAGAGATTTTGTTTTAATAAAACGTTAATAAGTACCTCACGAAGTATTAAGGGTATTAAGGACGACTTCGAACTTCTCGTCTGTGGGTCTATATATCATTTATGTATTATTTATACATGGACAATGTTATAAAGACAATTAATTGTGGAGGCAATTATGTTCCTTTTACATTATATCCAATACTATTTTATTCTTAGTACTTATTCTCAGTGAATCAAAGAGACATAGTCAATCCCATTTTGTCCTTTCATCTAACGTGACTTATTATAGAACGTCTGTAGTTTTAAATCTGTTAATCTCTCTTTGATTCGAAGACTTCCTTCAATCTCCTAGTCTCCTTTCAGTGATCACGCTAGAGAACTTCGTCCCCACGACCCCGTGTGTCTCCTCGAACGTCCCTCTAAACCTTAAGTCCGTACAGGTCGGGCACCCCAATCTGATGTTTCCCTTGACCACCTTTTCAACCACTTTTCGATTAAAGGACAGTCAGAACAACGACAACCAGTCGTCTAGATCGTTAACCCTTTTTCTTCCTGTGTCCTGCCCTATCCTTCTCTTATTTGGTCCCAAGTGGTCGTGGAGATACAGAAGATGACGACCCTTCTTGTTCCTATGTAAGTTTGAACGTACGTAGAGGTACGGACAGAGAGTGACAGATCGGTACTGTCGGAGTTTCTCATTACCGACGACTAAGTGATATGAAGGTTTTAGAGTGAGTCAAAAGTGAAAACGTGGTCGTCATTTAGAGGTGGTATACCCCTTCTCCTAAGACTCTTTACGTCACAGCCGAACCGGTTCAATTGGGACTTACTATCGTGGTGTGTCATGGTAAGTTAGTTGTCCATGACTCATGAATGACACGTAGTCCATGAGTAGAATACAAATCCCTACCTTCTGTCAGAGGTAGGAGTGGTTTATCCGGTAAATAATTCCCCCTTCTTATACCTTTTTTATAACATTAGTCCCACTCTTCTCATTGAGACAAATTGTGGTTACCGACCCATTAAGTTGTGATATGGGTTGGGTAAAGAGAGACCGAGTGAGAGATGGTTTCTACGTTTTTGATTATTCAGACTGTCAGAAAAAACTTTGATCCTCATTAGTACACTGTTTTAATAACGGTTAACCTAGACTAACCTAAAGATTAACCACGAAACCCTTCAGTAACAAAGAAAGACTACTACCCTAATTAGTGTCGAGATAGGGGAAAGATCGAAACTTACGCCTACACTTCAGACCACGAAAAATCACTGATAGAAAGTTGAGACTACTTTTCCGGTTCTTGTAAAGTCTCTACGACCGGAACTGTAACGGTTGGGGGATTTACGGTTGTCTAAAGTGTAAGATGTAAAGAATTATTCATTCTTTGTTGTTTGAGTATAAAGAAATTCGGAAATATGAAACTCAAAGGACAATGAACGTCAATTTACGTAGGATAAAGTCGATATCTTTATCTATAGTATTTCTTTTCTATTTTAGTTCTTATCGAAGGGATTCTTTGTATGTCGACTTAACAAAAGAAGTACATGTCCACCTATTTCCATCTGTTAAAATGGGTCCATATATTTATGTTATTTTATATAAATAATATAATTTCGTTTCTATGAAAAATGTCAAGAAAATACGCACAAGTTCTATATAGAAAGTCAACTTTTAATTTCCTTCATTTCTCTTATCTTACAAAAGTTTGGAAAGGATTATCGTGACTCTAGACTCGTCTCGCTATAAGTCACCTACAAGGTAGTCACTATGACGTACTCACAAAACTTCTCTTTGTAAGTCCTTACCTTTTACGACCACTTTTGTTACCTGATAACCGATTTAACATTTACTCTCTTTTAGTCAACTCTGACCGATATCCGTCATAGAATCTTATATATTATAATACAACCATACACACGGTCCACAGTGTCACCATTTCTTAGGTGGACGGTCACGTTCTCTGAACCCAAGTTAGGGTCCCAGTCCTTCTGGGGGACCTCATCCTTTACCGTTGGGAGAGGTCATAAGAACGGACCTTTTAAGGTACTTGTCTCCTCGGACCTTCGATATCATGTACGCCAGTGTTTCTTAGTCTGTGTTGACTCGTTGACTTATGGGTGTATACATGGTCGTGAAGAAATACATATTTCTATTTACAATAAAATAGTGGTATGAGTAGACAATTAGGGTCTGAATGGAAGTCTTTTGAAGAATTGTGTCTTGAGGTCGATCAGTAACAAATAGTTAATCTTGACTATAGAACCCTCCCCCCTTAGTGAAAGTCAGTATTACAACTTTATAGTACTCTTTAGATCCTCAACTTTTATTTTTGGAATCCAATTAGGAACGTAAATTCCAGTTAAATCTTTGTTCTGTAACAACCCTATTTTCTTCTCGAATTATTAATTTTCCGAAAAACTTTAAGTCTTGACAGACTCGAACTTAAGACTTAAAACCTACGACCAATCCTCTTAAATAGAGAGCCGAACATTTTTACCCCATTTTATGGATTGAGTATCTATATTCATTATTTACTCGATTAAATGGACTTTTATAATAGACATTTTATAGATACTACTACCATTATTACAGAACCACCAAATCAGTGATTTAGCATAGGCTGAGAACACTGGGGTACCTAACATCGGACTGACACCCTAAGAGGTCCGTTCTTATGACCTCAGTCAACGGTAAAGGAAAAGGTTATTACAGAATCTAGAAAAACTAACTTTAGTTCCTCCTTTTTTGTTATCACTTATAGTTTACCCTGAGTGTAGTTTACCTTTAAGAACTCGGTAAAGATTAATCTGATATCCTTACATATACTTCAATGAACTTTCTTGGTTTTTTGTCTCTTCATTGAGTCTTGGTGTTTTGTCTTTATTGTGTAAGAAGTCTAATTTATAAAAATTTTCAGACAACATTCCTATCTCCATGATGTAGTGACTTTACTCGGTAATAATACGTCTTTTCCTAGTTGCACGGAAAGAGGTGGGGTTTAAATATTGCAAATTTAAACATCAATCCTAGTACTGGTCGTTAGGGAAGATGAAAGTAGTTTGGACAGAGTAATTTCTTGACTAGGTCTAAAATACTCTGAAGTTGTGTATGTTAGATACCCAGAAAGAGACTCCTTTCCTTACTTTTTTCAATCTAAACTTTTCTTATCAGTTCATTTTATTCTTTTCTTTAGTGTTTTTCATTGATATCTGATTTACTAGGTCCGGAGAAAAGATTCTAGACAAACCCGTTAAATGTTCATTAAGAATCTCTACGAAAGACCAAGGATAAACCGAAAAGTATGGACTTTGTGACGGGTTGAGAATCGTTGAGGGTTGGGAGTGTCCCATCTTCTGTCTCTCCTGTGACTTTTAATTCTAAGTAGTCCAAGTGTCGTTTAGGTGGAGACCGAGGTGAGATTCAGTACAACTTCATCGTTTCGTTATCTTTTAAGTCAAGAGTAACGTAAACTCACAAAAAGAAATTCGTGACCCGTAACCGTTGGTTTAAACTTTATCGAAGGATCAGATTAATAATCATTGAATCAGGGGGATCTCCTCACCAAAAAGTTGTGAACGATCTGTAGTTTTACTAGGTCACATGACAATTTTTGAGGGTCACGGACCCAGAAAAGATTCTCAAGACTAAATTGTCCAGGATTGTTCCCGGACTCGTAGTCATAAATTGGTGACAGTTCCTATAGGATTACACTTTGATAATCCCCTTTGTGTGACTGACTTTGATGGGTGGTACTGGTCCGTGGTATCATTTGGTAGACCCACTCAATAAAATGTTGTCTTCCTTGTACCTTGATTATTCGGTGGTGATTGGTCTACTCAAGTCCTTTCCAGTTTTCCTCTACGGTGCACAGGAAGGTAGAGGGTCTTAGGAAGAACAACTGTAGGTAGAACAGACTCGTTACCTACGTGGTAGCCGTTCTTTGGACTCAGTCTCACTAACCGGACTCTTTGGGTCTTTGATTAGGATAGTGAATTTTGGGCTCTGACGTTCGGTGTGTCGTCTCGGTAAGAGGACCCAAGGGAATGGGAGGACGAGAGGTGGGTCTACGGGGAAGGGTTATTTCAGAGAATAAACAGTCGTGTATAACAGAGGAGGATATTAAGTAAAGACTCACAGTCTATTCTTGGGGGAAAACCCAGAACACTCCTCAGGGGGAGAGACGTTTTTTTTTTTTTTTTTTTTTTTTTTTAGTCCCAATTCTAGGTGACTAGATCCCTCAACTTTCTAAGATTTTATAAATAGTATAAACAGATTACTTCAGACGTAATATTGACCACCAACTTTTAATTTACCGTATAATAGAGAATTAAAGTCTAACGATTTTCCTAATTAGATATGTCTCTGATTCACGGGTGAATTCCCACGTGGTTCGTCTCCTCTTGTCTCCCCGTCTTTTCTTTAAGTCTTTGAAGGATAAAGGAAAACAGGATCTTTTGTCTTTAGTCTGTTTAGTCTTTCTTATACTATGCATGACTATCTAAAAATAGTTGACGTTATTGTTTGGTTTTTTCCTTTTTAAATTTTATGTACTTTTACTTTTCGAGTTGTTCCATTACCCTGTACTCATCTACAATTTATAAGGACCTACTGAGTTTTAACGATCAACATCGTATAGACATCCACCCCTGAAAAAAAAGTCTGTAGTCTAATTTCTGAGACTGTCACACTGTCCAATACTGTACTATTCAAGACAGTAAAATTAAGGAAATAAGTAAGAGATAGTCAAAATAATTTATCGTTTGTACTTAAAAGGACCTGTGATCACATTGTTAATAGTAAGTCTGTAAGTCAGATAGTTCTCCTCCTGTCTTACCGTTTTATTTATTTATATTACTTTGACATCAAACTATATTCCACTTTTTTTTAGTAAACGGGGTCAAATTTTTTTTTATCTCAGTCAAACCCTTTCTTATCTTTTTTTTTTAGATAAAAACTATAAGTTACACTAAGATAAATCGAGGTCTCAACCGTTTCTGACTTTCTCTTTTTACCACAGACATATCTAGTTTTATTCATGTCAGTTCTTTTACTGGATTAAATCAACAAAAGTTTAAAAGAAAAATAAACCTTAGGAAATAAAGTTGTTTTTAGAACCAGTTTTCGAGTTATACCTTTTACTTTTATCGTCTCAACTGGAACCACTCTTCTTTGACTCTTTTCAACTTTATTCTGGGAACTATCCAACCCACTTTCACAGAGTACTGAAAATTTGAAAATCGTTGGGAACAAGGTGTAGGAGTCTTGATATTGTTTCTACACCTTTTGTCAAATTTTCGGTGATTAGTTCCCCTAAGTCTAAGAAGACGATTGTTTTCTCTGTAAAAGAAAAAAATTCTCTAATTGAAAAGGTGACTATTGTCATCTATATTCGTTTATCACGAAACGAAACAAAAAATAGGATGATTATACATTTATGAAAACGACATCTCCTTAGGTAATTTGACACCTTGACTTAAGTACTGTGTAAATGACTGGTGGAAATATACAATTCTTAAGATGATTTTCGGTTCATATTGCCTGATTTATTTTAATTCCTCATCCATCTTTCTCTTTTCTCTTTCTAGGAAAATCAGTTAAAATAAATAATTGATAATAAACTCGTGTATATCACGTGGTCTGTGACAAGATTTACGATTTTTATGTAAATATTTATAGGGGTAATCGTTTATTCGTTTTGAGGTTTCTTGAATACAAGGAGTGTCCTTCTGTCTTACATTTATTTGTAATCCTCACTTACTCTTCTACTGTAGATACTTCATTCTTTCAAACCCTTACGACCTCCATATCAATGGTAAAGTTTATCCCTCTAGTGAATCCAGAATAACTCTTCCATGTAAACTCTTTCTGAACTTCATCCTTTCCTCATATAGTACTCCTATAGACTCTTGTGGTAAGGTTCGTCTCCCTTCTTAGTCATCTCTCCGGGACTAGACTCTCTCTCAAAACAACCTCCTTATCACACCATCGATCGACCTAAATTCTCTTTCTAATCATCCTGGACCCCAGTCTCTCCATTTCTCTATACCTACCTCGTATCGTCTCGTGTGTGTGTGTGTGAAGGGTGTTTGTTAACACATTGATAGTGAAACTCACTTTTCCACTAGATTGGTTTCCTAAACTCGTCTCCTCATTATACGAAACTAAAAGTATGATTTTTCCTAATAAGATTAAGGATGTGACTCTAATCAAGTCTAAACCCCTCTTTCGGTCCTTATCATCTTAGGTCTTCTGTAGGTCATCTTAGGTAAATCTGTCGACAAATGTTATCGTATTCACACTTTTACTTCACCAAAGTTAATCCCTCTACTTCTCTAAACGTTCATAAAAGTCTAAAAAAGTCTACCTCTATTTCCCCGAAGGGTCCACTGAGTCACTATTTCTTAGGTGGACGGTTACGTCGTAGATAGGGAACCAGTCCTTCTAGGGGACCTCATCCTTTACCGTTCGAACGAACCTTTTAGGGTACCTGTCTTCTAAGAACGTCCGATGTCAGGTACTCCAGTGTTCGTAGTCTATGTTGAATCACTGACTCATGTTGTGTGTGTGTGTTCTCCTTCTATTATCTTAGAACACCGGTTAACTTACCTATCTACCATACTTTCTTAGTCTCGGTTCCTAATGAGGATCTAAAAAATCATCCCTTCAACCTTATTACGTAGAAAGTTACAAAAACGAGTACAATGACGAAGGTGACTACTACGAAAGAACAATCAAAACGGTAAAATTTTAAGACAGTTAGAAAGGTAATTACTGATTACACAAGGGACGATTGTCTTTGTAAATAATAAGGGAGTTTTACTTTCCTAACAGAAAGAAAAACCTATAGGTCTCAGAAAAAACTACAGAAGAGTACCTTTGCTTTTCTGTGAACGAGGAACCTTCTTTTCCATACTGGTTGGATCTGTCATATAATTTTTCGTCTCTGTAATGAAACGTTTGTTTCCAGACAGATCAGTTTCGATACCAAAAAGGTCATCAGTACGTACCTACACTCTCAACCCGATATTTCTTTCGACTCGTGGTTTCTTAACTACGAAAACTTGACACCACAACCTCTTCTGAGAACTCTCAGGGAACCTGACGTTCCTCTAGGTTGGTCTGGTAGGAGTTCCTCTAGTCAGGACTTATAAGTAACCTTCTTGACTACGACTTCGACTTTGAGGTTATGAAACCGGTGGACTGCACTTTTTGACTGAGTAACCTTTTCTGGGACTACAACCCTTTCTAACTTCCGTTCTTCTTCCCCTACTGTCTCCTACTTTACGAACTTACCGTAGTGGTTGAGTTACCCGTACTCAAACTCATTTAAGACCCTCAACCACTACCTGTCCGTCCGGACCGCACGACGTCAGGCACCCCAGTGTTTCTCAGTCTGTACTGACTCGTTGATTTGACTTTGACTTTGCACCATGTATAGGTGTGGTCGAAGTACGACCTCGAAAAACACTACGACAGTTCGAAAGAATGATCTGTTGGTCATAAAGTCCTCTTGTTTATTTTCAACTATTGTTCTACCAGGGACTACATAATCTACTTGTTATAATTACGTATTTACTGTAAAGGTCTTATACAAACACTTAATTTTAAACCGGAAAAGAGTAAGTAGACATAGGTATGAAATAAATATAACCACCAATGAAAAAGAAAAGGTCAATATTCGTCTTATATGATTATCCAAATTACCTCCTACTCCTAAGCAACTATTCCGTTTATTAAACTATCTCTTCTCTAACGTTTCCACCGATAAAATTAAAACACTTCTTTATCCATTGATATCCTTCACCTCCTTTCGGATAAAATAATTTGTGAATGACAATACACAGTTTACGAAATACAGACTAGAAGAAAATAGGAGTTTTCACACATCTATACACGAGTCGTAAAGGTAAGACGTCTATTCTCTCTACTCTTAGTTTCTTCACTTTATTGGAACGTTTTCAGTGTAGTAAGTACACCACGTCCTTGAGTTCAGGAAACTAGGAGCTGAGAAACGGAAACGGAAAACATAGTGTAACGAAGGGGTCTAGTGACCGGAAAGAAAGATGTGACATTTAAGTTATTCTTACAAAACTTCCAAAGAAAATAAATTTACATTTAAATACCTTTTAACTTTCAGTTTATTTGTTGAAACGTATATCTCAGACCTCGTTGACTTCCAATGGACTCATGGATAGTGTTTCCCGTGACTTTCGAAATACAGTCCTTCGTTTTCGATTCTGAGGTAACAACAACAGATCAGTGAGTCCACACACGTCGGGGTACCTGACATCGGCAGGTCGTAGGAGACAGGTACTCTAAAAGGTCTGTTCTAATCACCTCACCTAACGGTAAAGGAAGAAATCCCCTAGAAACTAGAAATTCCTAACTTGAGTTTAGAGGAAGTAAAGGACGTGACCGTCCGTCTAAAAAACGGTGACTTGTTGGACCCTTCATGTACTCTGAGATACCATGGACCGTTCGTGTGTATGTTTTAATAAATTTATTCGGGGTGGAGGAACGATTTTTCAGTGGTATTCTACCTTTCTTTTTTGAAGATTAATCTTCATTACTTTACCAAGAATTCGTTAACTGAACGAAAAGTGTGAGGAAAGATCCTTTATAGAGATCTTCGTGATTTCGACAAAACTAAGATTTACACAAATAAAATTATTTCGATGAAAAATTTTCTAGTATGTCTTGACATTCAAGACTTTCTATCTTGGACAAGACAATCTCGGTACTTTAAGTTTTGTTTCGACTCGTCATTTAACTATTAAGCCTCTTCCACATTTTTATCTTAGAAGCTAGGGAGGACCCGTAATCGTAGTGTAAAAAAAAAAAGGATTTCTTCTTTCCTCGAAAGACAAGTGAAGTATCAGAAAGGTAGTCGTCGACTCTAGTTTCTTTTTATTAGAAAAAAATTCAACCGTATCTTTTACATCGTTCTTTAAACCAGTCATAAAACTGAATCTAACCAAATCCCGACTCAAGTTAGACTCTGCAACTCTTTTCCTTTTAAAAATGTAAAGGACTTTTCGTTTAACATTACGATTAAGTAGAAAATTGATTTACGTAATTCCCGCATCACACATAACTCGAGACGACAGTCATTGACTCTAAGTCTCTATTTTCCTTCTCAGACGTAGGAGTTCCCTAAAGCAGAGAATCCTCTCAACTTTTCACTTTCATTCAGTCAGTACAGGTTGAGAAACACTGGGGTACCTGATATCCGGGTGTTCCGAGTCTAAAACAGGTACCCTAAGGGATCCGTTCTTATGACCTCACCCATAAAGGAAGAAGTTCCCTAGAAGGACTGGGTCCCTAGTTTGTGTCCAAAAGACGTAACGTCCGTCTAAGAAATGGTAGAGTGGGTGGTTTCTTCAGGTAATCCACTCTGTGTACATCTTTAGACCTCTTAACCTTCCGTTATCCGACTTCCACCAAATTTAATGATATGAACACAGTAAATTATGTTCCGAATATGAAAAATATTCTTCCTTCTGGGAAAAAATAATTTTCTCACACGACACACGAGTCGGGACAGATTGATAGACACTAGGGTACCCGTCATCGGCCGGTCTGAGGAGAGAGGTACCTTAAAGGGTCCGTTCTTATGACCTCACCCAACGGTAAAGGGTGGGATCCCCTAGAAGGGTTGGTCACAGAGACCACAGAGGACGTTCCCGGTCACCTAAGAAATGACGATCACGGTGGACCCTTCGGGGGAAATAATTTTCTCCCAATAAATTATGTTCTGAATACGAAAATATTCTTCGTTCAAAGGGAAGGGGTTGACCTACCTTTTCTTTTTATGGTTTACGACTCCTGTGCATATAATTTATTTAATAAGTTGAAATCTTCAAGTGTGAACTTGTTCAATTACACTCCCACTGGTAGAACTTCGTAATGTTTTTCACTTAGAGTGGGATTAGGACGTTATCTTAGTGTCTACGACTTTGTCTTCGAGGTACCCATACCGGTACCGTAAAGATAAAAATTTTTACAAGGCCTACTAAGATTACGAGTCGATCGTAGCTTTTGGTAACTAATTGTGTATGTCCTCTGTCCCAAAGGACGTTTCTTCTCTGTTCATCCATGGCTTTTCAAAGTTAAAACCAACCCTAAGATCCCTTTGACCCTTTTTTTTTTTTTCTGTTTTCCTCTGACTCTTTATCTTTTCCTACCTCTTTCTGTTTCTTCGTCTTTCTATACTTGCGTACAAGAACGAGGACTTTGTTACCGTTCGAACAAAGACTAGGAGAGAGAAAAACACCAAAATAAACTGGTTCGTCTAATGACAATAGTCCAATTTGGAATTAGAAAGAACTTCTTACCCCTAAATGTCAACTAAACACAAACGTAAGTAGGGTTGACCAGTAAAGACAAAATGAGACGTGGGAAGACCCCTTGTCGTATCGTTGACCTTTTGTGTATACTAAGAGAGAGTTTACAACTGAATAAATAAGTACGGGGCAGGGGGGGTGAGTGTGTATATGTGTGAACAAATAGATAGATAGATGTCTTTCTCTCTTTCTTTTGTAGGTGGATAAGACACGACTGCGAAATGTAAGAATCCTCCTTCAACTTCTACATAGTTCACTTATATTTGACGTGACACTAACCAACTTAATACAAGGGTGTTTTCCTTTCATGTCTTCAGGGTTAGGGGTCATAGACACTGACACTGGAGTAAAACTTTGGTTTATCCCGGGACACCCCGAGGGTTCGTGTCTTCGGAAACACAAGGAGTAAAGAACATCCGTTCTGAGGTCGGAGGTCCTGGAAGGTGACTCAGGGTTTCCTGTCTAAGTTTGTCAACGATTAGTTCCCTCCTCGTCGATTCTTTGGTGGACTCCATTCTGATTTCCTTTGGTCACGACACGACACAAATCAGTGAGTCACCACAGACTGAGAAACGTTGGGGTAATAACAACGGAGGGTCCGAGGAGAAAGGTACCCTAAGATGTCCGTTCTTATGATCTCACCCGACGGTACGGGAAGAGGACTCTAGAAAGGTTGGGTCCCTAGCTTGGGTCCAGAGGACGTGACGCCCGTCTAAGAAATGGTAGACTCGGTGGTGCCTTCGGGTTCTGATGACCTCACCCATGGAATAGGGAAGAGGTCCCCTAGAAGGGTTAGGTCCTTATCTTGGTCCCAGAGGACTTAACGTCCATCTAAGAAATGGTCTACCCTGACCCCTTCCAGTAGTTCTAATTCTCTGTCTGGTGGTCTTTGGAACGTGTGTGGGAATAGTCGTTTAGGTGGGAAGTTGGAAACGGTACTTTGAGGAGTGGTTTGAGGGGACTCGACCTTGTGTATCCTAAAGATTCGTCCTAGGGAGACACATGGGGAAACGGACCGTTTCATTATTTCGATAGGAAAAGATGAAGTGGGTCTTGAGACACAGACTCTAAGCTAAACCGTAGTCACGTGTCTCTCCGACTAAAAACGTAGTTAAACCTCTTATTAAAAAACATCTACGTGAGTTCAGTTCTACTCCAGGAATCTCATTCGGGTTTACGTTATACTGAGCACAGGTATATTCTTCCCTTGTGTCTCCGTATCTGTCTATGTGTGCTCTTCTTACGGTACACTAATATCTTCGTCTCTAACTTCGCAACACCAACGGTCAGTTTCCGGTAGACCCCGATGGTCTTCGACCTTCTCCGTTTCTTCAAAAAAAGAGGACCTCTGAAACTTTCCTTGTATCGGGAGACGGTTGTGACACTAAAGTTTGAGATCTTGGGTCTTACCCCTTTCCTATTTAAAGATAACGAAATGTGGTGGTACAAATATCATGGAATAACGTCGTCAAGATTCAATGCAGAGATACACTACCCAATTTTTTCTTTCCTTCGTTACCCGGATGAAAGAAGGAAAAAAAATCCCATTTAGAGATACTTAAAGTAGGTGTTGGATTATTGCATATACTAAGGGATAGTACATTTCCATCCACATATCAAAGAATCTGGATAGAAATGTCCTATCCCTTAGTATATGGAATAATCCAAGACCTACTTTAAGTATCTCTAAATGGGATTTTTTTCCTTTTTTCATCCGGGTAACGAAGGAAAGAAAAAATTGGATAGTGTATCTCTGCATTGATATACTCTTTAGTATATTACACTCTATAAACAATTCACCCTTTCTTGAATGTACCATAGTATCCTTGTGTATTATCCCTGGGGATTAAATCAGTCACTTCTTCCCCAAAGTTCCCTTCAGTTTCTTTCAGAAGATACTCCTTACCAATAAATTCCACTAGGAACTTTTTACTTTCTTCAGTCGGTCTGTTTCGTCTTTCTTTCGACAAGATTCCTTTCACACATTAACTGGGATTTGAACTCTGTAGGGACCACATTAACTTTTGGTATTTGTACCAACGTCCGACTTCAGAGAGGGTGTATTAGGACAATTTTTACAGTAAGCGAATGACACTAAAAACCGGTGACAAGAAAACAAGGAAGTGGAATAGAACCTTAAGGAAATCGTAGAGTTAAATTCTGGTCTTCAAGGAACTAAAAGTAATCAGAGAAAATAGAACATTTGAGACTGGGTCCTTAAATTCAAGACCTTTACTTAAGGTCTTCTGTGATCGCAATCTGTATTGGAACCACCTTTCCCTTTTACTCTGATAAATCAAAGACGGAAGATCATACGTATATCTCAGATCCCCTCCTGTATTTATTTTCCAGATCTCTTCCGAATTCTTTTGTCAAGAGTTTAATGTTGGACTTCTTTTTATAAGTTTCGTAATTGTATAAGATAGAAATTTTCCAGGGTACTTCAAACCTCCTTACGACTTAACAATTACGACAGATCCAACCAGTATTGAAGGGAAGGTTCCTCATTCGCAGAAAATTAAAGTACCGACGTTAGTGGTAGACGTCACTAAAACCTCGGGTCTCTTTATTTCAGTCGGTGACAAAGAGGTAGATAAACGGTACTTCACTACCCCGGTCTACGGTACTAGAAACAAAAGACTTACAACTCAAAATTCTGTTGAAAAAGTGAGAGGAGAAAGTGAAAGTAGTTCTCCGAGAAATCAAGAAGAAGTGAAAAACGGTATCCCACCACAGTAGACGTATAGACTCCAATAACTATAAAGAGGACTGTTAGAACTAAGGTCGAACACGAAGGAGGTCGGGTCGTAAAGAGTATTACATGAGACGTATATTCAATTTATTCGTCCCACTGTTACATGTCGGAACTACATGAGGAAAAGGATAAACAGTCTTAGTTCAAAGATAACCGACGTTGGTTCTTATACGAGTGTCTTATAGAGACTAATGTAACGACGTTCCTTGTATAAAAACCCCTTTCATCAAATCCTTATGTAGTCAAGTCAAGTTAGCGAGTCAGCACAGACTAAGACGTTGGGGTACTTAGCGTCGTGCGGTCCGGAGGGACAGGTAGTGGTTGAGGACCTCAAGTGAGTCTGAGTTCAGGTAGCTCAGTCACTACGGTAGGTCGGTAGAGTAGGAGACAGTAGGGGAAGAGGAGGACGGGGGTTAGGGAGGGTCGTAGTCTCAGAAAAGGTTACTCAGTTGAGAAGCGTACTCCACCGGTTTCATGACCTCAAAGTCGAAATCGTAGTAAGGAAGGTTTCTTTAGGGTCCCGACTAGAGGAAGTCTTACCCGACCAACCTAGAGGAACGTCAGGTTTCCTGAGAGTTTTCAGAAGAGGTTGTGGTGTCAAATTGTCGTAGTTAAGAAGCCACGAGTCGGAAGAAGTGTCAGGTTGAGAGTGTAGGTATGTACTGGTGTCCTTTTTGGTATCGGAACTGATCTGCCTGGCATCAGCTGTTTCATTACCGAGACGAAATCCTTATGTACATATATGGGTTTTATCATGGTACCTTGTACAGGAAAATCGGTAGACACTGGTTCCGGGTCTACGGAAGTTATCAGGTTAAAGAAGAAGATTACGGAGGATCTCTTCATTCTTTTTATCCTAGATGGCAACCATTCCTATACGTCTTTTCCTTTAAGAGTACGAGACAATACCCTTACATTTATCTACGTTGGTGACACCTTTTGTCACCCGGAGTTTCAGTTCACCCGGAATCCTTCGTAGTGATACTTGTTTCGATCACCTCCGTTACCTTAAGGTAAACCCGATAAAGTTTAGAATTCTCTACTGTGACACTTTCACGACGTACGTTAGACGGTCATTTAAATCTTTTGAGTCGTCACCGGAGTCCCGACCTTTTCCAGTCAAAAGTAAGGTTAGGTTTTCTTTCCATTACGGTTTCTTACGAGTTTGAGGACGTGTTAACATGACTAGAGTGTGTGATCATTTCATTACGAGTTTTAAGAGGTTCGGTCCGAAGTTGTTATACACTTGGTACTTTGAGGTCTACAAGTTCGACATAAATCTTTTCGGTCTCCTTGGTCTCTAGTTTAATGGTTGTGGGTGACCTAGTAGGTTTTCCGTTCTCTCAAGGTCTTTTTTGTAAATGAAGACGAAATAATTGATACGGTTTCGGAAACTGACACACCTGGTGATGTTTGAAACCTTTTAAGACTTTCTCTACCCTTATGGTCTGGTGGACTGGACGGAGAACTCTTTAGACATACGTCCAGTCCTTTGTTGTCAATCTTGACCTGTACCTTGTTGTCTGACCAAGGTTTATCCTTTTCCTCATACAGTTCCGACATACAACAGTGGGACGAATAAATTGAATATACGTCTCATGTAGTACTCTTTGTGACCCGACCTTCTTCGTGTTCGACCTTAGTTCTAACGGCCCTCTTTATAGTTATTGGAGTCTATACGTCTACTGTGGTGGGAATACCGTTTTTCACTTCTCCTTGATATTTCGGAGAACTACTTTCACTTTCTACTCTCACTTTTTCAACAGAATTTTGAATTGTAAGTATTTTGATTCTAATACCGTAGACCAGGGTAGTGAAGTACCGTTTATCTACCCCTTTGTCACCGACTGAAATAAAAAGACCCGAGGTTTTAGTGACGTCTACCGTTGACGTCGGTACTTTAATTTTCTGTGAACGAGGAACCTTCTTTTCGATACTGGTTGGATCTATCGTATAACTTTTCGTCTCTGTAATGAAACGGTTGTTTTCAGACAGATCAGTTTCGATACCAAATAGGTCATCAATACGTACCTAAACTCTGAACCTGATATTTCTTTCGATTCACGGTTTCTTAACTACGAAAACTTGACACCACAACCTCTTCTGAGAACTCTCAGGGAACTTGACGTTCTTCTGGGTTGATCAGGTAGCAGTTCCTTTAGTCAGGACTTAGAAGTAACCTTCCTGACTACGACTTCGACTTTGAGGTTATGAAACCGGTGGACTACGCTTCTTAACTGAGTAACCTTTTGTGGGACTACGACCCTTTCTAAATTTCCCCCTCCTCTTTCCCTACTGTCTCCTACTTTACCAACCTACCGTAGTGACTGAGTTACCTATACTTAAACGCATTGTAGGTGACCTAGTACCTTTTTCGTTCTCTCAAGGCTCCAGTCCCCGCCGCCGGTTCTCCTTGGTGGTATACTGGGTCGTTAAGGAGAGGACCCGTATATAGTCTTTTTTTGTTTTTTGTGATTAACTATTCTATATACGTGAGGTCACAAGTATGGTCGTCATAAATGTCAACAGTTCTATGCCTTTGTTGAATTCACAGGTAGTTGTCTATTTACTTGTTTCTTCTATTCTATATATGTACGTATAAACGTATATATGTATATATACATGTGTATGTTACTTTATGATACGTCGATATTCTTTATTACTTTAAATCGGTAATGTCGTTGTACCTATCTGAACTTTCCGTAATACGATTCACTTTATTCAATCTGTCTCTTTATGACACACCGTAGTTGAAAATGCATATTAGATTTTATATAACGTTAGATCACTTATATTATTTTTTCTTCGTCTGAGTCTCTAAGGCTCTTGTTTGACTACCGATGGTCAACCCTTTCTCCCCGTTATACATGTGTCCCCTAATTCTCCATGTTTGATGATCTATATTTTATTCGATGTTCCTGTACATCTTGTACCACTTATTTCGGTTACAAAACATAGACACACCACCACCAAATCACCGGTTCAATACAGACTGCGAACCCTGGAGTGCCTGACATCGGACGGTCCGAGGTGACACGTACCCTAAAGGGTCTGTTCCGACCTCATCCAACGGTAAAGGAAGAGGTCCCCTAGAAGGGTCAGGTCCTTAGTTTGAGTACAGAGGAGTAACGTTTAACTAAGAAATGACGACTTAGTGGTTCTTTCGATATCATAGAGAGTCACCTTGTATTGGAAATTTTAGCACTTAGTGATATAACATGTCGATATTGTATTATAACGTGTAGTTGATATGTAGTTAATTTTTATTTATCTTCTTCTTTTCGTTTTTTGATTATTATTATTCCTTCTATATATAATACATAAGGACTTCCGTCAGGTATATGAGACAGAATCGTACATAAAATGCAGGTGCTTGTAGTTGGTATCTTTTGAAGATCGGAAAAGGGGCTACATAGTAAATAAGAATAGGACTGGGGTGACTCTTTATTAGTCCGAGAAACACTGTCTTACAATAGGAAATGACGAAGATGATATACTTTGTTATGTCGTCTATATCCGGTATCTCAACTCTTCTGAATCCTACCTGAGGATGAAACTGTTTGTGAACTAACTTTATGTCCTTCTTCTCTACAGTCTTGTTGTAGATAGTCTCACACAAAGAAAACTACTTAAGGGAATTGTCCAACTACCATTTAATAGAAGTCGGATCTGTACCTCTTAACTCATGAGTTTAAGGGGTTCACAAACCATATCCCGAATCGTAGAGGTAATAAGTCATTGTCCTAACGAAACCCAACTTAGTGAATTTAAGGGATCCTGAGTCCCTGAATATGCATTTTACTTTACGTTATCACTCCCAAAACAATATTTACAGTCTTTTTGAAT
The DNA here is from genome assembly GCA_006410555.1 of Capra ibex. NCBI lineage: Eukaryota > Metazoa > Chordata > Mammalia > Artiodactyla > Bovidae > Capra > Capra ibex. The sequence goes on from SJYO01033645.1 coordinate 12,631,551, forward strand.
AGATGGGACCCAATTCGACTTTTCTTAAAAAAAAAGTATTGACTCATCTACTTTCTACTCGTAACTGAAGTCTACTCCGAACTAAGTCCTAAGTTAGTTATAGTGGACCTAGGTTAAAGGTAGAGATAAAAAATATCAAAGTGAAGTGAAAAAAGGGGACGTAACATCCGTTAAATAAGAGAATTTTATGATTTTGGTCGATAAGAGTTCCTGTATAGGTTCAAATCTACGTCCTCTTTTATTCTTACGAAGAAAGACTCTTCAAAGTCTCTTTTACTGTAACAGTAAATATAACAAATACTTGACGACTATCCGATTTTAAACAGTGTACGAAGTTGAGAACACAATTAGGTGTCCTTAAATTAATTGTTTCACCTCTTTTATTATACCGATGATTTTCCTTTAAGTCAGTCAAGTCAAATCAAGTCATCGAGTCAGTACAGGCTGACAAACGTTAGGGTACTTAACGTCGTGCGGTCCGGAGGGACAGGTAGTGGTTGAGGACCTCAAGTGGGTTTGAGTACAGGTAGTTCAGCCACTACGGTAGGTCGGTAGAGTAGGAGACAGCAGGGGAAGAGGAGGACGGGGGTTAGGGAGGGTCGTAGTCTCAGAGAAAGTTACTCAGTTGAGAAGCGTACTCTACCGTTTCATGACCTCGAAGTCGAAATTGTAGTAAGGAAGGTTTCTTTAGGGTCCCGACTAGAGGAAGTCTTACCTGACCAACCTAGAGGAACGTCAGGTTCCCTGAGAGTTCTCAGAAGAGGTTGTGGTGTCAAGTTTTCGTAGTTAAGAAGCCGTGAGTCGAAAGAAGTGTCAGGTTGAGAGTGTAGGTATGTACTGGTGTCCTTTTTGGTAGCGGAACTGATCTGTCTGGAAACAACTGTTTCATTACANGGAAGTCTTACCTGACCAACCTAGAGGAACGTCAGGTTCCCTGAGAGTTCTCAGAAGAGGTTGTGATGTCAAGTTTTCGTAGTTAAGAAGCCGCGAGTCGAAAGAAGTGTCAGGTTGAGAGTGTAGGTATGTACTGGTGTCCTTTTTGGTAGTGGAACTGATCTGTCTGGAAACAACTGTTTCATTACAGAGACGAAAACTTATACAATAGATCCAACCAATATTGAAAGGAAGGGTTCTCATTCGTAGAAAATTAAAGTACCGACGTTAGTGGTAGACGTCACTAAATCCTCGGGGGTTTTTATTTCAGACTGTGACAAAGGTGACAAAGGGGTAGATAAACGTTGCTTTACTACCCTGGTCTACGGTACTAGAAGCAAAAGACTTACAACTCGAAATTCGGTTGAAAAAGTGAGAGACGAAAGTGTAAGTAGTTCTCCGAAAAATCAAGGAGAAGTGAAAGACGGTATTCCCACCATAGTAGACGTATAGACTCCAATAACTATAAAGAGGACCGTCCGAACTAAGGTCGAAGAGAAGAAGGTCGGGTCGAAAAGAGTACTACATGAGACGTATATTCAATTTATTCATCCCACTGTTATATGTCGGAACTGTATGAGGAAAAGGATAAACCTTGGTCAGACAACAAGGTAAAGGTCAAGATTGAACTAGGGACTCGACGTATATCCAAAGAGTTCTCCGTCCAGTCCACCAGACCTAAGGGTCGAGAAAGTCTTAAAAGGTGACAAATAACACTAGGTGTATCAGTTTCCGAAACCGTATCAGTTATTTCGCCTTTATGTACAAAAAGATCTTGAGACAACGAAAACGTTACTAGGTTGTAACCGGTAAACTAGAGACCAAGGAGACGGAAAAGATTTTGGTCGAACGTGTAGACCTTTAAGTACCAAGTGTATAACGACTTCGGACCGAACCTCTTAAAACTCGTAATGAAATGATCGCACACTCTACTCACGTTAACATGCCATCAAACTCGTAAGAAACCGTAACGAAAAGAAACCCTAACCTTACTTTTGACTTGAAAAGGTCAGGACACCGGTGACTACTCAAAAGGTTCAAACGACCGTATAACTAACGTCGTGAAAGTGTCGTAATAGAAGGTCCTAAACTTTATCGAGTTGACCTTAAGGTAGTGGTGGTGATCGAAAAAAGCATCACTACGAAGGATTTCGGGTAAACTGAAGTGTAAGGTCCTACAGACAGAGATCCACTCACTAGTGTGGTAGCACTAATAGACCCCGCACTTCTAGAAAAAACATATCAAGAAGACACATAAGAACGGTGGCGAAGAATTATAGACGACGAAGACAACCCAGGTATGGTAAAGACAGGAAATAGCTCGGGTAGAAACGTACTTTACAAGGGAACCATAGAAATTAAAAGAACTTCTCTAGAGATCAGAAAGGGTAAGATAACAAAAGGAGATAAAGAAACGTAACTAACGATTCCTTCCGAAAGAACAGAGAGGAACGATAAGAAACCTTGAGACATAACTCTACGAATATAGAAAGGAAAAGAGGAAACGAAAACGAAGAGAACAAAAGTGTCGATAAACATTCCGGAGGGGTCTGTCGGTAAAACGAAAAAACGTAAAGAAAAGGAACTCCTACCAGAACTAGAGACAGAGGACATGTTATAGTGCTTGGAGTAAGGTATCAAGAAGTCTGTGCGATAGATAGTCTAGATCAGGGAATTTAGATAAAGAGTGATGGTGACATATTAGTATTCCCTAAACTAAATCCAGTATGGACTTACCAGATCGCCAAAGGGGATGAAAGAAGTTAAATTCAGACTTAAACCGTTATTCCTCAAGTACTAGACTCGGTGTCAGTCGAGGGCCAGAACAAAAACGACAGAGATATCTCGAAGAGGTAGAAACCGACGTTTCTTATATTTGTTAAACTAAAACCACAACTGGTAGACCACTACACGTACAAATCTCAGAAGAGAACACAACAACCCTCTCCCACAAACGATACTGGTCACGTAAGAGAACCGTTTTGAGATAATCGGAAATGGGACGAAGTAAGACACAAGGTTCCGGTTTAAACGGACAATGGAGTCCACAAAGAACTGAAGGATGAAAACGTAAGGTCAGGGGATATTATTCTTTACCTCATCGGTAGTACCAGTTGTTTTCTCAGGCTTTACGTCATGAACCTACGTTAGAGTTTTTACTGTCTTACTAGAGACAAACAAGGGTTCCGTTTGGTAAGTTATAGTGTCATTAGGTTCAGATACGGGGTTGGTCATTACGACTTCTTCGACTTCAACTTACCAAGATACTTCTGGATGTTCTGGAAAATCTTGATTGTGGGGGTTTTCTACAGGAAAAGTAATATCCCGTGAACTTACGTTTTCCTTTAATTCCAAATAATTTGTACTAATCCCGCGAGACACCACGATCACCATTTCTTGGACGGACCGTTACGTCCTCTGTATTCTCTGTGTCCATGGTAGGGACCCAGTTCTTCTAGGGGACCTCCACTCGTCCCGTTTGGTGAGGTTATAAGAACAGACCTCTTAGGGTACCTGTCTCCTCGGACTCTCCGATGTCATGTATCCCAATGTTTCTCAGCCTGTACTGACTTAGATGAATCGTGTGTTTGTCCTAATCTTAGTTACCTATAATCCTACTTTTGTGTCGTCTCTCGACACCGAAGACATAGAGTCTGAAGACATTTCGAATATACTCTATTACACGAGTCAGTGAGTCAACACAGGTTGACAAACACTGAGGTACCTGTCATTTGGTGGTCCGAGACGACAGGTACCTAAAAAGGTCCGTTCTTATGACCTCACCCGACGGTAACGGATAAGACATATTCTGTCATACGTATTTTATAAGTTGTGTAACTCTCTCTTGACTTAATAAAGTTTTATAACGATGAAATGTTCATGTACTACGTATTAATATGAGATTTGACATAAATTCAGGATTAGTAAGTGTAGTTTCTGTTCTTCTACACGATTTTAATACGGTATCACGATTTTTTAATTCGAAAGTATATGTCACACTCTACCCTTTTCCATTTTCTAGAACACACTGGTTACTTCTTACAATATGAACTAAGAAGAAAAACTATAAAAAAAGAACCTCCTAGTTTGAGAACGAGACTGAAGGAAGTACGATGACTGTATCATTCTTCCCGGACCTTAGTGGATGAACCTCCCAACGGAAGAAGATTGGATAGAACTTTAAGACAGAACTGTTTATTCCTCCGTTGGTCCCCTTACTTCAGACCCGTAGGATAAACTGAACACAAAGAATAAATTTTATTTATTTAATTAATTAAGGATATCAAAGGTATAAGAGAGAAGGTCAACCTATCTTCTGAGACGCTCCCGACCAACGGATTAAAGTAGGTATTTGTATCGTACAAGTGTCCGGACTGTATAGTGAAACCAGGGAATCAATATACAAATCTACAAGTCGAAAACTCTGATATCGGTACTAAGTCTTCTCCGAAGGGACCACCGAGTCTGTCATTTCTCAGACGGACGTTACGTCCTCTGGTCCTAAACTAGGGACTCAGTCCTTCTAGGGGACCTCCTCCTTTACCGTTGGGTGAGATCATAAGAACGGACCTCTTAAGGTACCTGTTTCCACCAAATGACGGGTACTTCAGTGTTTCTCAACCTGTACTGATTCACTGATTGTGAAAGAAAGTACTAAGTATTCAAAGTCTCTCGTCTATACAAAAAAGACCTGTAGGTTGATGGATTTTTTTACCGAGAAAGGAAAGGTGTCTGTCTAATCCTAAGTTTATAGTTAGTACCTTTATCTCTTACTGAGAAAGAAAGACAGGAAGTCCGAAATAAGTTGAGAGGTCAATAAAACACCGGGGTCGTTTATTCCTCCACGACTGTCACAGACAGACTACAGTCAAGTCCTTTATTTCGTTTTTCTCCTCAGGTCTGTGTGACTTAGTAAAATAGACTCTTCTATGTAGACCAGTTCGTCAAACAATTGACTTGACTCCAAAACGATGGTATTTCTAGATATATAATCAAGTGTGACAGTAATGTCTTATGATGACTTCACAAATTTCGTTTCTTTTAATTAAAAATGTCAAAACCTTCAAACTTCAGGTTCCCAACCAAATATTACTCTGGAGAGAAGAACCGAAAGTCTATCGACGGAAGAAAGAGACAGAAGTGCACCAGAAAGGAGACACACGAACACCCCTCTCTCTCGCTAGAGACCACAGAGGAGGAGAAGAAAATTCCAGTGGTTAGGACAACCTATCCCGGGGTTGGAATACTAACGTAAATTTAAATTAACGAGGGAATGTCTAGGATAAAATTTTGTCTTAGTGTAACACCCCAATCTTGAAATCGTATTCTTAACCCCTGGTTATATTAAGTCAGGTAATATCTTTGGTTCTTTGTTTACGCACTTTTACCTTCACAATCAGTGAGTCGGTACAGGTTGAGAAACACTGAGGTACTTGATATAGGGTGGTCTGAGGTGACAGACACATTAAGAGGTCCGTTCTTGTGATCTTACCCATCGGTAAGGGAAGAGGTTCCCTAGAAGGGTTGGGTCCCTAGCTTGGTACAGAAGACGTAACGTCCACCTAAGAAATGACAGACTCGGTGGTCCCTTCGGGTTGGTTCTTTGTTTTGAGACTTTGATAAGTTTAGACAACACCAGTCTTTACTGGAAAGACAGAAACACACCATTTTACCCTGGTGACTAGTATTAAAATGTCTTCGTCTTTTTTCATTGAATTTCAACACTGATAGACACCTTAGACTTTTAAAGGGTCCTTTTCTCTGAATGTTTTATATATAACTATGTGAGAAACGTCGTATTAAGAAGTAGTCGTCAGGGATGTAAGAAAGAAGTGGTTCTTAGGTTCTAAAGATCTTCGTCATAGTCACACCGACACTCTAATAAAGTTGAAACGAAAGACGGACCATGAAGGATCCGGACTCCAAGAGTAATTTATTTACGTAGAAAGGGTAGGCATAGGGGGGAGGAAGAAAGTGTTGTGGACAAGGTATTATAATACCAAAAAAAAAGGGGGAGAACGAGTAATCTTAACTCGTATAAGATTTAATTCAGAAATGAAGAACCAAAATTAACCTATTAGTGAAAATGAAGATCTAATCGGTTTCACAAATGTCTGTGTTAGACGTGCGAATACGAATTAAATCCTTACCCATAAATGATCTTACGACCTTCCCTCAGAAAAGTATCAGACGGGCCGGCAGAATTAGACCATAACCCCCGTCCTTTATCACTCTTTGATTAGGTCACCGTATTCACCTGATTAATATATATATATATATACAAATATAAACGTATAAGTATACATGAATATTATGTAAACATTAATTCACGTATATATACGAATATTTACACTAAAAGTAAATTATAAAATAGTACTCAAAGTAGTAAAATGATTCATGAGAAGTCTTTATAATAACTACGAACAATTTATATAGTAATATATTCTATCGAAAACGACACGACACGAATCAGTGAGCCAGTAAGACTGAGAAACACTGAGGTACCTGATATCGAGCGGTCCGAGGAGACAGGCACCCCTAAGAGGTCCGTTCTTATGACCTCATCCGATGGTACGGGAGGAGGTCCGAAGAGGGGTTAGGTACTTAACTTTGGTCCAGAGGACGTAACGTCCACCGAAGAAATGGTAGACTCTGTGGTCCTTTTGGGTATTCCGATTGGTGTTCCGACCTTCCATCTAAAGAATCGTATTAAACACCTACCATATAATAATCGATCACTCGAATTTACTGAAAGAATTCAACTAATTTATTCACTACTTCTATCCTAGTGGACTCTCCCTCTACAACCAGTTTCACATATTTAAAAATGAATCTTCCATTCAAGACCCATAGATTACATGTCATATCATCAAGGTCAATTAAAATTATTATAACACAACATGTGAACTTCAAAAGATTCGTTCGTCTATGATTCACAAGAATAGTATTTTTTTTTTTTGTTTTTTTTTGTTTTTTTTTTGTGGTGTCATTCCATAGGTATCTTTACCATAGGTAATGGTACACTCCATTACCTATACAATTAGCCCCGAAGGTCCCACCGAATCTCCATTTCTTAGACACCCGTAACGTCCTCTATGTCCTCTGCGTCCTCTGCGATAAATCTAGAGACCCAATTCTTCTAGGGGACCTCCTCCTTCGCCGTCGGGTGGTGTCATAGGAACGTACCTTTTGAGGCACCTGTCTTCTCGTATCACCTGAATTCAGGTATTCCGACGTTTCTCAACCTGTACTGACTTCACTGACTCGTGTGTGCATACACACTATGTGTGTGTGTGTGTGTGTGTGTGTGTGTGTGTTAGGCCTTACTTCGTCCCGTTTCTGATTATCTCAAAACGTTTCTTTTACGTGACCAGTATCGTTTATGGGAGAAGGTTGGTGTGTTCTCTTCTGAGATTTGTACGTGTAGTGGTCTACCAGTTGTGGCTTTAGTCTAACTGATATAATAAACGTCGGTTTCTACCTCTTCGAGATATGTCAGTTGTTTTTGTTCTGGTCCTCGACTGACACCGAGTCTAGTACTTGAGGAATAATGGTTTAAGTCTGAGTTTAACTTCTTTCATCTCTTTTGGCGATCTGGTAAGTCCATGTTGGATTTAATTTAGGAAATACTAATATGTCACCTTCACTCTTAATCTAAATTCCCTGATCTAGACTATCTATCTCACGGACTACTTGATACCTTACTCCAAGCACTGTAACATGTCTTCTGTCCCTAGTCCTGGTAGGAGTTCCTTTTCTTTACGTTTTTTCGTTTTACCGACAGATCCCTCCGGAATGTTTCTCGACACTTTTCTTCTCTCCACTTTTTGTTTCCTCTTTTCCTTTCTATATTCGTAGACTTACGTCTCAAGGTTTCCTATCGTTCTTCTCTATTCTTTCGGAAGAAGTCGCTAGTTACGTTTCTTTATCTCCTTTTCTTGTCTTACCCTTTCTGATCTCTAGAGAAGTTCTTTTAATCTCTATGGTTCCCTTGTAAAGTACTTTCTGCCCGAGTTATTTCCTGTCTTTACCAGACCTGGATTGTCTTCGTCTTCTATAATTCTTCTCCACCGTTCTTATGTACTTTCTTGACATGTTTTATCTAGAAGTCCTGGGTCTATTAGTGCTACCACACTAGTGAGTGGATCTCTGTCTGTACACTTCAGTTCACCCGGAATCTTTCGTAGTGATGTTTGTTTCGATCATCTCCACTACCTTAAGGTCAACTCGACAAAGTTTAGGACTTTCTACTACGAGACTTTCACGACGCGAGTTATACGGTCGTTTAAACCTTTTGAGTCGTCACCGGTGTCCTGACCTTTTCCAGTCAAAAGTAAGGTTAAGGTTTCATTCCGTTACGGTTTCTTACGAGTTTGATGGCGTGTTAACGTGAGTAGAGTGTGCGATCATTTCATTACGAGTTTTAAGAGGTTCGGTCCGAAGTCGTTATGCACTTGGTACTTGAGGGACTACAAGTTCGACCAAAATCTTTTCCGTCTCCTTGGTCTCTAGTTTAACGGTTGTAGGCGACCTAGTACCTTTTTCGTTCTCTCAAGGTCTTTTTGTAGATAAAGACAAAATAACTGATAAGGTTTCGGAAACTGATACACCTAGTGTTAATTGACACCTTTTAAGACTTTCTCTACCCTTATGGTCTGGTGGATTGGACGGAGAACTCTTTAGACATACGTCCAGTCCTTCGTTGTAAATCTTGACCTGTACCTTGTTGTCTGACCAAGGTTTATCCTTTTCCTCATGTGACGTATACCACTGACGTCGGTACTTTAATTTTCTGCGAATGAGGAACCCTCTTTTCACCACTGGTTGAATCTATCATATAAGTTTTCGTCTCTGTAATGAAACGACTGTTTCCAGGTAGATCAGTTCAGATACCAAAAAGGACACCAGTACATACCTACACTCTCAACCTGACACTTCTTCCGACTCGTGGCTTCTTAACTATGAAAACTTCACACCACAACCTCTTCTGAGAACTCTCAGGGAACCTGACGTTCCTCTAGGTTGGTCACGTAAGACTTCCTCTAGTCGGGACCCTAAAGAAACCTTCCTTACTACGATTTCGACTTCGAGGTCATGAAATCCGTGGAGTACGCTTCTCAACTGAGTAACCTTTTCTGAGACTACGACCCTCCCTAATCCCCGTCCTCCTCTTCCCCTGCTGGGTCCTACTCTACCGACCTACTGTAGTGCCTGAGCTACCTGCACTCAGACTCACTTGAGACCCTCTACCACTACCTGTCCCTCCGGACCGCACGACACTAAGTACCCCAACGTTTCTCAACCTGTGCTGACTCACTGACTTGACTTGACTACTCCACTTTCACTTCAGCGAGTCAGCACAGACTGAGAAACGTTGGGGTACCTGACATCGGATGGTCCGAGGAAGGGAGGTACCCTAAGAGGTCCGTTCTCATGACGTCACACAACGGTAAAGGAAGAGGTCCCCTAGAAGGACTGGGTCCCTAGCTTGAGTCCAGAGGGCGTAAGGTCCGTCTGCGAAATTGGAGACTCGGTGGTCCCTTTGTCATATATACTCCACTACTATACAATTAATCGAGTTAACGTTAGTAAAGTGTTACATGTGTACGTAGTTTAGTAGTATAATGTATGAAAACGTTAAAAATTCAAAAACAGTTAATATGGAGTTCTTTAGACCTTTTGTCTTTATTCCTACTAACAATAAAGTATACCAACAACACTCTTCATTAACTTAAGTAACTATAATTAAAAGACAACAACGTATTGTTTAATTATTTTTGAATTGCACACTTTTGTTGAGAATCAATAATGGAGTGTCAGAAACATCCAGTCTCCAAACCGTATTCAAGACGAGACACCCGTACGTCACGAGTCGACAAGTCAAGCACCGACTGAGAAACGTTGAGAAACTTGATATCGGGCGGTCCGACGAGACAGTCACCCTTAAAGGGTGTTCTTATAACCTCAACCAACGGTAAAGGAGGAGGTCCCCTAGAACGACTGGATTCCTAGCTTGGATGTAGAGAACGCAAAGGACGTAACGTTCACCTAAGAAATCGGTGGTCCCTTCGGGATAGACGAGACGCATTGTGTTCCGATTTCGGTTTCACATCCGGTTTGATTCAATAATTGATCTCCAAGACCCCCTTTTAGAGGAAGGTTGGAGTAAGAACGACGACTATCTTAAGTCAAGGAACACCACATCATAACATCGGGGAGAGGAACTACCGACAGTCGATCCCGAACGTGAGTCGAGGATCTCCTATGACAACTCAGAACCACGTGTTAGAGGAGATAGAAATTTGGTCATTACCGTGTAGGTTGTGAAAAGGACGAGGTTTAGACTTAAGGAGATCAATGGTCGGTCTCTTTTGAATGATGGAAATTTCCCGGGTACCTTAAATCATTCAAACAGGTCTTTTAAAGGGATAGAACTCTAGTTGATACGGTATATCGTATTAAATTGGGGTTATCATTTTAAGTAGTCTTAATGTTAGGAGTCCCAATACATTCGTCTGCTTCTCCACTTTTTAGAATCTATGATAGAATCTTAAGACGTCGATGTCGTAGGTCTTTCAAATGGTAAGTATTGTTTACAAACTATGACAATAAAATATTGATTTTATAGTTATATCTTGTAAGGAGTTATAGATCTTAATAGTCTTAAATCTTAGTAACGATGTGTCATTTTGACTTTGGGTGGATGTATAAAAGTAGTAAAACAATCCTTTTTTTAAACTTACTTCTGATTTTGCTAAATCCAAGACGTTTCACATTTTATGACAGATTTCCGATGAAATGTATTGTATTAAGTCTTAAGAGTTTGTGCACGTAGAAGACGGAAGAAGACCACGAAACTTCGTACCGTACTCTTACAAAAAGAAAGTGTTCCCTACTTAAAAATTTTCATAACTAAAGGACAAACTCATAGTGTCTTAGAAACAACCAGAATTAAACCCCTACAAAATCAAGTGTTGTACGTCGTAAGGACCGGTGTAACTGAAGTCACAAAATTAATTTATATTCTTCTTATAAGTCTCATTACTTATAAGAAGAATATAAATTAATCTATATTGACGGTGGATTGATGTACTAACTAAATGTACCACAAGTAACATTCTGTGCATCCGACTCATTCGTTTAGTCGTTCTCTGCCAAGTCAGTTGTATCACCCAGACGTTCTTACGTCACTTAAAGGTTTGTTCCACATCTTTCAGTTTAGAAAGGTCTCTTTAAGTCTTTGAAGGGTACCACTTTATTTCAAAATAGGAGAGATAAGTATTGACAGGAACGTTTTGAAACAGGGATTATGGAAACGACCTAAAGCCACCTAAATCTATCGATAAACGTATTGATAGAGTCTTAGTGAGTGTAGATTGTCCAGTGAAGATATATAAAGTAACATAACACCAGTGACGCAATACACAGAGTAATAGAAAAGAAAAGGGGTTGGACTATAACACATCTCGACCGATTTATTGAAGTAAAGGAAGTATCAAGGTCGTATTTGTGGCGTGTCCTCTCATGGATCAATTATCGGGAATTTGTACAATTGAGTTACGAGAATTTCCTCTGTACGTTATTTTTCCCGATAACAACTCCATTATATTGGTGTCCTACTATTACCCCCTTTCTTGAAATCTTAGAGTTTGAGAGTAGTCTTTACTCTTTTTGTTCGTAGTTGTTAATCATACGATACAAGGTCTATTGTATCGTCTAGTAGGTACGATAAAAAGATGTAATTGAAAGAAACGAAGGGAATTAAGATCACCTGTCAAAAAATAAGGAACAAACGTCTGTGACTCAAATATGAGACCACGACAAAGAAATATTCAAAGATAAGTAAACATACATAATCTCATATTCGTCACACATGTATACTAGGTCTGTATGTAAAGTTTATAGTTTACTCTAACCACAGTAACCGTCTTGAAACCGGGGGGATTGTCACTCGGGGGACTACACTTCAGATACTTATATAAAATAATGTACAGTTTTCCTTGAAAGTCTAACGACTAGTCCATTGGGATTTTCTCCCTCCAACATGAGACAAAAGGTCGACCCAGGTTATATTTGTTTCTTCTAAAATTTTCGCCTTCTCCCTTCGTCTATTTAGTCACTCTCTCTCTAATTTCCTATCCTCTTGATATCTAGGTTTTGTACTGTCCCTGAAGTGGGTGGTGACACCGGGAATTTCTGTTTCCCTGGACTTCGGTTCCTTCCATCTGTCGAAGGTCTTCTATTCTTACTGGGACTCTACTGTCGGTCGTTCCTTTGTTCCCGAAGTTAGTACGTTGACGTATCTCACTTAGGACGGTTGTTGAAATTACTAATACCTTTATCTAACCCCTAGGTCTTTGTTTGTCTCGGAGCGTCCGTAGAACTAGAACTGAAACATTCTGAACTTCGTCTTTTTATTCGACTCGAGTGGTCTGAGACTGGATATTTTTACATCACGATAATTTACCCACATCAAAGTACGAAGATTTAAACACCATTAAACTATGAGTCTTTCGATCACGTTAACCGAAAATTACTGAAGAGAATCCTCCTAACCACCTATCGAAAACATGCCCACAGTATCAGGGAGTTACCAATCGGAAAAAACTATTCTTAGTCATGTCGTGTATCGACCAACGAATTTTTCGTTCGAACTACTAAACTATAGAACTTCTACCTGATTACGTTGACCTATGTTTGGACCAAAGACTTAAAAGGAGGTAAAAGACTTTAGACGAGTAGTTTCATGTAAAGAGAGGGTTTGTCTACTCCTACTTGGGTCAAAGAATCCAGTAATTGTGTGATAGATAAACTAAGGTATTGTGGGGAGGAGACAATAGTCGTGTACAGTTGAGGAAAGCCATAACTAAGATTGTGAAGTAAGAGTTAGAACTGATCCTTAGAAGAGAAATAAAGAGTATCGTCTAGAGTCCGTTTCTCTAGAGTACTCAAACCCAACCTTGTCGGTATATTTAATTCATAACTTCAGAAGTAAAAATAAAAAATTCATCATAAATAGAGGTAACACTATGAATTATCTAATATAAAGTCATATTAAAATCTAAATACCTTTTTAACTTGTCTACCATGTCAAGGTATATAAGTGGGATGGAGGTAAAGGTTGGAGGGAGGATGAGTGTCTGTCTAAGGGAAATAGTAGAATAATGTAATCAATATCAATTACTTGGTCATGGTTGTGTAATTTTGGATATTAAACGTAATTTTAAATGAGAACGCAATATGTCAAAATATCTCAAATTGTTTACATATACAGATGGTAGTGTCGTAGTACGTCTTATCAAAGTCAGATCACTAGAGGACGCGAAGTGGATAAGTAGGGAGAGGAAGGAGATTAACTTTGAGAAATATTGTTACTTAGAAAAATAAAATAGACACTATTTTTACGGTATAGAGAAAGTTTTACGGTATATCAACCTTAGAATTTTCTACATGGGGAACCTCTGACCGTAAAAAGTGAATTGTTATATGTGAATTCCAAGGAGGTACACAAAAACACCGTATAATCAACTAAAGAATAATAGTGACTTATCATAAGGTAACATACCTATATGGTGTTAGACAAATAGTCAAGTGGACATCTTCCTGTAGAACCATACGGAGATAGACCCCCGATAGTGTCTATTTCGATTATTGTACGGACTGTTAAGGTACCTGTCCCCTTGGACCTCCCGATGTCAGGTACCCTAACGTTTCTCAGTCTGTGTCGACTCATTGCCTCGTACGCGTAGAGAGAGAACGTAGAGGACGCACCTGTTCGTCCAAGGAGTGGTGAACACGGTTGACCCTTCGGGTACCGAAGGTATAAATATCAATTAATAAAAAACTGAGAAAGCTTTGGATCCGTCCTTTTTTCTTATAATAAATGGTACTCGACAGAGTGTCTAAGGTTGTTTTTGATTTTCGAGTCTTTCCAATTCATTGGGTATATTTCAGTTCGTCAATCGTTAATCGTGTCGGTTTTTAAGTTAACTTTACCAGTCTGAGGTTTGAGACATAAGTAACATGTATACTAGGAAAAGGTTTCATGAAAGACGTGAATCAAAGTGACCCATAAATAGTAATGATGACCGTATCTCCCTTCCCTTTCCTTAAAAATATAAATTCATTTGTCCCTCTAACCTGAGTTATTTCAATTAGATCGAATAAATACCTTATACCAAGTGTAAGACTCTTTCCTCTATGTCACGCGTCACAAAGGATGTAAAGATACCGGTACCTCTAGGAAATTTCTCCTAAAGTACTCTGATCACAAGGTCCTTTGTGTGAAAGAGTTAGTGAAGTAAACCTCTTCCTTAAAACTCAAAGGTCTATAGATCTTACACCTAATTCTCCACTCCCTACATTCGAAGACTACCCGTAAAGGGGAATCGAGACACTTTCCCCTGGTCGAGACTGGACACTTTTCCCTTTTTTATCGATTTCCACCCTGTCTGACTCCAGAGATGTACTCCAAATCCTATCCCTGGGTTGAACGCACCCGTTTCTCATACAAATTGGAAACAACTCGTGAGGGTGATAAAGTCCGTGTGTAAAGGGGGTAGAAAAATTCGGTGTATTAGATAATGACAAGGGTGAGATATTTAGTCTTCCAACATCCGTACTTGTTCAATCTATTGAATAGATTCCGGTATAATCGTTATTTACCTTCTTGATCTTAACCTTAGGTTCCTCAGACTAAGGTCTCTGATAGGAAAATCAGAAATATTTCATATTAAAAATGTCTCCTACAGGTCGAAAGATGGTTTATAGGTTTAGGTCAGTCGTCTGTGGTCTCTAGGGTACGACCCATGTCAAACCTTAGCAACATTTTACCGTGTACACCCCTCAAAACTATATTTGTGGTTCAGATACAAATTTGTCTTAATCACATATATAAAATCCTTAAAATGTTTAACCGTTTCTTTATGATGAAGCGGAAGTTCCTCGTAGATTCGATGAGTAATTCTTAGAATAGACTCCTACCACCCAGTCCCCACCCCCTCTCCGAGTTCTCCCTCCCGTATATACATATGTATATCGGCTAAGTACACCAACATCTCGCCTTTGGTTGCGTTGTAACATTTCGTTTAACAAGAATAAGTCAACGATTCGGGACAGGTTGAGAAACCTTAGGGTACCTGGTGTCGTGTGGTCCGAAGGGACAGGTGTTAGAGGGTCTGAAACGAGTTTGAGTACAAGTAACTGAGTTATTACAGTAGGTTGGTAGAATAGGAGACAACGGGGAAGTGTAGTCCACCGGTTTCATAACCTCAAAGTCGAAATCGTAGTCAGGAAGGTTACTCATAAGTCACAACTGAAGGAAAGACCAACTGACTAAACTAGAACGTCAGGTTCAATGAGAGTACTCAGACAAGATCGTGGTACTAAATTTTCGTAGTCAAGAAGCCGTGAGTCGGAAGAAATACCAGGTTGAGAGTGTAGGTGTGTACTGATGACCTTTTGGTATCGAAACTGATATACCTAGAAACAACCGTTTCACTACAGAGACGAAAAATTATACGACAGATTCAGACAACATTGAAAAGAAGGTTCCTCGTTTGTAGAAAATTAAAGTATCGACGTCAGTGACGTCACTAAAACTTCGGGTTCTTTTATTTTGTTAATAGGAGGTTTCCTTTCTTAGAATAGACTCTATTAAAAAGGGATAAGAATTTTAAGAAGAACAAAGACTTGAAAATCTTAAAGAGTAGATAAAATATTTCCTAGTAACCCAAAAATAGTGGTGAGGACCCTATGAACTCGGAGGAGTGGATGTTCTTGTGAAGTCTCGTCACAAAGTGTATCACACGTGGTATCTCGGAGGAAGATGTCCTACCCTTATCCATTATGCGTCCATTACCCCAGTTACTAGTTTCGAAGACCCAATTTGTTTTACTTCCAATAAAGGAATAACGTCCTGAAGAGTCTCGGAAATGATAGGATCGGACGGTAAAGTCAGAGGACTTTCCCTTGTCCCTTATTTCGTAAAGAGTTGTTACGAACCTTTGTTTTGACAAAAAACAAAAACACAAAATGATTTACTAGAGTAAGACGGTTTTTTGTTAAACCTTTTACGACGAAATAGAGTTTTACTGGTAAAAAGGATTACTATGGGATATAGAAGTAGAGAAACGTTCGCTTTGGACTTAACTTTGAGAGTCAATATCACCGAAAAGTTTTACACGGCATTCTCGGTCCAACTGGACTGACGTCTACCAGGATGCACATTTGATACAGAGAATCTCTTGGTGAAACCTGAATCTTTCAACGAGACGGAGATCCCTGTCCTACTTCACTTTCGACACAACGGTCTGTACGACTCTCGTCGTTAAACCCCGAGTCCGAGACCGTGCGTGGGAGAAACCTCTTCGAAAACATTAACTCTCCAGTCTTCCCTTCCCTTCCTTTCCTTTCCGTAGTAAAATATCGGGGCGATTACACAAGTTCAGGACGAGACACGACAAATGTAACACGACAAACGTTAAGATTCACTTAACGTTTAAATAAAAATCTTCGATAACTCGTGAAATGTTCCATAAAATGACGAACGGTTATAGTAACAAGTAAAAGAAATCGTAGATCCTCGACTCAAATTATTTTGGGTCGTAGTTGAGTGAAAGTTCAATTAAGTAAATCCAGATAGACTTGATCCGTTCCCAAAGACTTGGATCACTTTTGATAAGAGGAGAAAATATATTTATTTTTAGTAGGTTTCGTATAGTTCCCCTAATAATTTATCTTTAGGGTCTGACGTCGTTTATTCTCCATCTTTCCCTTACGGAATCCTGAACCAGAATCTATTGACATAAATTATGGAACGTCCGAATTTATCAGGATTTATGGAACGTTCGTAGAAATAATAGTCATACATCAGTTGGTATTCGTAAAATCGTGGATACAGAACACTACGATTGTCAGGTACTACAGACGTAAACATTAAAACGACTTCGGAATCTAACTTAACGTATACCTCTCTCTGACCACACACCTCTGTTCAGTGTATCCATCACTTACTACTCCGGGTCATGAAGGAAGGATACCGATTGATCGTTCCTCTCACACCCTCGACTTATTGTTGGGGGTATTATCTAGGTGTTGTACTAAGTATCTTGGACACTTTCAATGAAATATACTGTTTTCTCTGAAACGTCTACGCTAATTCAATCCCAGGACACTACCCCTCCAATAGGACCTTATAAACTCACCTGGGTTATATCAGTGGAACCTGACGTTCCTCTAGGTTGGCCAGGTAAGACTTCCTCTAGTCGGGACCCTAAAAAAACCTTTCTTACTACGATTTCGACTTTGAGGTCATGAAACCGGAGGAGTACGCTTCTCAACTGANATCAGTGGAACCTGACGTTCCTCTAGGTTGGCCAGGTAAGACTTCCTCTAGTCGGGACCCTAAAGAAACCTTCCTTACTACGATTTCGACTTTGAGGTCATGAAACCGGAGGAGTACGCTTCTCAACTGAGTGACCTTTTCTGAGACTACGACCCTCCCTAACCCCCGTCCTCCTCTTCCCCTGTTGTCTCCTACTCTACCGACCTACCGTAGTGGGTGAGCCACCTACACTCAGACTCACTTGAGACCCTCAACCACTACCTGTCCCTCCGGACCGCACGACGCTAAGTACCCCAGCGTTTCTCAGCCTGTGCTGCCTCGCTGACTTGACTTGACTTATCTCAGTAACGATCACGACAGTGAAATCAACATAGACTGTGAAACGTTGAGGTACCTGACGTCGGGAGGTCCGAGGAGACAGGTGCCCTAAGAGGTCCGTTCTTATGACCTTACCGAACGGTGCGGGAGGAGGTCCCCTAAAAGGGTTAGGTCCCTAGTTTGAACGTAGAGAATGCAGAGGACGTCACCGTCCACCTAAGAAATGGTGATCCCGGTGGACCCTTCGGGGTGGATCAGTATCCCCAAAAGATTCTCAATTGGTTGTTATTTATTTCACAAATCGGGTCTCGAATCGGGTCCCTTGGATGAGTTTATGACGAACAGTAACAATTCCCTAAGATATCAGACTAAAACAACAATATACCAATGACTCTCTCTTCTTGTATGAGCCATGACTTTTACGATGAAAGAACGCTATTCTTCCAAAGAGGTCTTTTTGTTCAATAACAGTTACCGACGTAAGTTTCTGGTTTCTAGTTATGTTACTAGGACGAAGAGTCCTTTGTCCATAAAAAAAAGTTAGAATTTTGAGGTTAGAACAAGTATCAAGTGACTAAATAAGTTAAATTTTACAGATACCTCCAGAAGAGACTACCAGACTTATACACCAATTCTTAGGTAGACGATTACGTCCCTGTACCCAACCCAGGGACGGGACCCTTCTAGGGTGTACGGTGGCTCGTTGATTCGGATACGGTGTTGATGATTTCGGGTGCACGGGTCTCCGGTCCGAGTCGTTGTACTCTTCGGTGACGTTACTCTTCGGACGTGTCGTTTCTCGCCGGGAGTGAACTACGTTCATCTTTTTTAGGAGGTCGTCGGTGCATCTGGGTCGAGTGGGTATTTTGTATTTATGTATTGATTTTACGTTTTATTTGTTTAAAATTTTATTTAATTGTAAAATTTATTTTAAAATTAATAATTTTATTATTTATTTTAAATTATAGATAACTCATGAACACTACAAAAGATTTATCCTTCACACCCATGACACCACTTGTTGACTGCATAAAGACCTGATAAGATCACTCTCTTCTGTTATTTATTCATTCGTCTACCTATTTCGTTCAGTTAAGTCTCTCACCATTCATGTCTCTATCCTTGTTTAGTTCAACGACACTACTTCTCCCCGGTAACAATGAAAGCTACAAGACTGACCCACTGGTCTGAATCTACCTACTTGACTCTAGACTTATTATTCATGGTCGGGACCTATCTGTTCTCTACCTCGTAAGATCCGTCTTTCTTCATGACGATCATTAGGTTTCGAGATTCCGTCCTTACTGACCCCATACACACACACTTCACCACCCTCTTCCCGTAATAAAGAGTTCGTGTCACTCACTCTCACATTTAATATTTTCCTCGTCCGTTGGTGACCTAATACTCTTCCGTGTATCTAGTACAATATCTCGGACCTAAAATAAAATTCCTGTGACTAGTAAAAAACCCTTCCAAAATTTATTCTCTCCCCGGACTATCCGGACTATAATTTATAAAATTTAGTAGTGAGACCAATTATATACCTCGTACCTAACATTCCCCTGTTTTTCTTCACCTCTCAGGTCCACTACACCGAAAACTTCAGTAGGTACACTCCCTACTACCACCGAACCTGTTCTACCATTGTGACCTCGACCTTTATTTACCTTTGAAACTGTTACACAAAACCTCCATCTCAGTTCGTAACGATTACCCAACCTAAATCTCACTCCTCCTTCTTCTCTTTATTAAATACCGAGGATCTGTAAACTTAACTCACTACTCCCTTTATAACAAAAGTAAAAGACCCTGACGTTTTCGTGTTAATTTCTTCTTAGTCCAAACCCCCTCCCTTTACCTCAAGATACACCATGAATGATCTGTACGTTTATCTTAATAACTCGTCCAGTAACATTTATAAATGCACGGAGCTCAGATATACCAATTGTGTAAAGTAACTATTTATCATTTTAATCTGTGACACTGTTGTATAAAGTACCCCTTCGTACGATTTATTAAGAATGGTAGTAACCTGTAAAAGGAATCCATCGTTATACGACTAAAATTACTTATTCTTAAACAAACAAAATGATTAATAACACGTGAAAATTCTGATAAGACAAAAATTGACACACAAACACCACCACCACCATAAGAGGTTTTAATAAAAGTCAGAACGTTTTTTTTTTTTTTTTGAAAGACTTTTGTTTCCGTCTCTCCTATAATCAATTAAGGACGACGGGAGATCACCGTGAAAGTTTTTTAATTTTCGCTTCAACTTCTTGAACTCTCGTCGTCCTAGAATGGAGTGAAATGTCTACTCCTCCAATTCTGAGTCGTTCCCTTCACTGAACAGACTTCAAAATATCGATGTGTGAACCTGAGACAGTGACTTTAGAGTCAAGTCCTACAAAACGTACTATCTCGAAGAGAGTGGACTCCGAGAGAAAAGATCGAAAAACTCTAAGGAAAAAGGATAAGAGAACGAGACTTTTCTAGAATAAAGACTGGAGACTGAAGTACAACTATGGGAATCCATGACCCTTCATCTCTAAGAATCTCGAATAGTGATTCGTCTAAAGTTAGTTACAACTTAACAAAATAGTAAATGTCGTGACCAAAGTATTCTCGATTACTTAGTTTAACGGGAAAATAAAAATGGAATTACTAAAGATGTGACTAGAGTTCGTTCGAAATAGGTTTACTTAAATGGAAGTAAAGTTTGAAGTAAAGTTTTACACGAGGAAAAATGGTAAGTAAATATTTATACTTTCGATAAAACGTTACCCCGGAAAAGTTTTAAAAGTACAAAGGGGTTAAGACTTGATTGGGAGAAGGTTTCTTCATCTAAAACAACTATAATATCCCCTTGCGTAATTCTTTTATGTATGTACTTTAATTCTGAATCCATGAAGCTTAGTCACGTCATCGTAAGTCCGTTGTATGGAATGACTGGTACCGGGCCATTTAAGAAACTTCCCCCGTCGACACTGACTCCTCCGGAAGCTCCAGTATGTGCCATCTCTTGCGTTTAAACCTCCGTTTTATTAGAACCTAAACTTAATATTGGTGATAGATTATTAGTACACTTGGATTTGTTCCATGAATCGGACGGAAACACGTCCAAAGAGCAGAGATAAATTTTCTGTTGGTGTATACTAATGTGATTCTAAAAACTTCACTAAATTTTTAAGTAATTTCCCAATATAACAAAATAAATAAAAAATTTTTTGAAAAATTGTAAAATAAAACATAACCTCATATCAGATGATCCCGAATTATAAACAAAAGGTAGGAGAAGGGAGAGAAGGGAAAAGTGTAAAAGAGACAAGAGAAAGGGAAAGGGAGAAAATTAGAGAAACTAAGAAAAATTGAGAAAATAGAAAAGACGTGGGGAGTAGAGGTGTGAAGAAAGACACTTTAGAATGTTCGAGAAGGACAATACAACTGTTACAATTAAATTTTACCTGTAGTGTCAAAGAGAGTACTGAAGGTCTGAGTATAAAGGATGACGGTTTCTTGTCGAGGTGAGACGAGGTCCGAACACTTGTTCAGGGGTTTATGAAAGTGTGCGGAGTGAGGACTAACACAGTGCGACAGTAGACTTCCTGTCATTCATTCACATCCCAGTGTCTACACATTTTAAACTCGAAAGTCAGAACTGAGTCGGTGAACTAAAGACCGACTAAAATTCCTTTGTGGTTTATATAAGTTTAGATGAAGAAAAATGTCTTTTACCTCGTTATTGTGGGGGAAGTAGTAAAGTTGTACTCCTAATTCATATTGTATGAACCACCCCCCCCTCTATAAGATAGGTAATCCTCAAGTAATTTTTCCTAATAGGTATTAGGGTATGTACCACCACCGAGGTCTGTGAAGAACAGTAGTCCTTAAGATCTTTTCAAACCGACGGACTCAAAATACATTATAAACCAAAACACTAAGACGAGAGGCCCTTACTCACTTCTACTACATGAGAGGAGACATCATTTTTACAATTTTTATTTATATTTAATCTCGTGTTTAAGAAACGTCATTGAGGGTTTTCTTACACTACTTTCACTGTAGCACACTAAAGTCTTGGATTCGGAGTCCCCCGGAACGTCGAGGGTGGTGACGAGGAGTCTTGTGTCGTACCTCTGGTGTACGGAGGGTCTTCGGGACTTCTGTCTCCTGTGAAACATTTAGACTTAATACCACTGTCAACACGATGTTTTAACACAATAATCTGTAGTAACTTAAAACACGTGATTGAAATACTAAAAATTTTACAAAAAGTTATTTCGATAATTTTTTTATTCGGGACTTACTTCCAGTGTACCTCTCTTTCCACGTCCGGAGGATCCATGGGGTCGATTCTCCAGTCAACTCTGAGTCGACTGTTGACTGGTGGTCACCTTACGACGGTCTCACTAAATTTTGGTTTAGTCAGTGGGATTCTTAAAACTGACTGCGTGTAGTTAAGAATATTTTAAATAGAAAGAATTAATAACATTAAATTATTGAGGATGGGACCTCGTAACGAATTTTTTTAAACTAAATCTCCGTCTTTCCTTTTAATCCCATTTTATACGATTGGGACCACTGTTTTATTCTCCCATACTTGATCTCGAAACCACGACTCTACGTCCATTCCTCTACGTAATCCTCTAGTATCAGATAGACGCTTCCTTTGTTACTCTATTCTCTAACCTTAATCTTCCCGTCTAAATCCTTTCCCAGTTCGTACTAAGGTTCACGGGATTATACTCAATGATCTAACTGTATAACACTTTGCTCTACACCTTACGTACTTCTTCCTATTTAAACTTAACTATACGTAGTCAGGAACCTGTTTTACTCCATATATACTTCACCATACTATTACTTGTCGAAATTATCGATCTAGACCTTGTAGAAAAATTCTACTTTAACGAAAACCAATCCTTTTATAAAACTGTCCAAGAACCATTATTTTGACTCTGGAGTCTACTACCTTGTATTTCATCGGTTTTTCATTCGGTATGAAATATTCACTCCCCATAGATCATGGGTCTAACCCTCCCTCTAACTCGTTTTCTTCTTTCTCTGTCCTTTCCTCTTTTCTCTTTGTCACTTTTTCACTTTCTTAAAAATTCTTTTTATTGTGGATTACAAAATGAACAAGAAAACCAACTATACTCGACACAAGGGATTAAGAGGTCCGGGAAGTCATTTCCGACAGTGTATGTACGTACGTGAAACAAAGTTACAAACATTTATCTACACACACCCCAACATGTTAAGTTCCTTCATTGGACTCAAGGTATGTACTAAATTCCTTAACTATCTGATTCCTATTGGTTGATAAATAACCACGAACTTTATTGAGACTAAAATTTCAAAGAGTTTTAAGAATCCAACTGACTAAACCGAACTTTAGTGAGAAACCGTCGTAAGGTGATCGTCAGTCAACTCAGAGTCAGAATCGACCCCACGACCCCTCCGGACGTGGAGAGAGAGTTTCACTGGAAGGAAGTTCCGAATAAAAAATTATCGAAATAACTTTTAATAAAATTTTTAGTATTTCAATCACGTGTTTTAAGTTACTACAGATTATTGTATTAAAACATCGTGTTGACAATGGTACTAAGTCTAAATGTTTCACAGGAGACAGAAGTCCCGAAGACCCTCCGTACACCAGAGGTACGGTACAAGACTCCTCGTCACCACCCTCGACGTTCCGGGGGACTCCGAATCCAAGACTTTAGTGTGCTACAGTGAAAAGTAATGGAAGAAAACCCTTAATGACGTTTCTTAAACACCAGATTAAAAATAAATAAAAATTGTAAAAATGATGTCTCCTCTCATGTAGTAGAAGTGAGTAAGGACCTTTCGTCTTAGTGTTTTGGTTTATATTGTATTTTGAGTCCGTCGGTTTGAAAAGATCTTAAGGACTACTGTTCTTCTTCGCAGACCTTGGTGGGTGGTACATACCCTAATACCTATTAGGAAAAATTACTTGAGGGTTACCTATCTTATAGAGGAAAAGGGGGGTTTTCAAACAATATGAATTAAGAGTACTACTTCACTATTTCCCCCATAATAACGAGGTAAAAGACACTTTTCTTCATCTGAACTTATCTAAACCACAAAAGGAGCCTCAATAGGTCTTTAGTTCACCGACTCAGTTCTGACTTTCGAGTTTAAAATGTGTAGACACTGGGATGTGAATGAATGACAGGAAGTGTACCGTCGCACTGTGTTAGTCCTCACTCCGCACACTTTCATAAACCCCTTAAAATATGTTCGGACCTCGTCTCACCTCGACAAGAAACCGTCATCCTTTATACTCAGACCTTCAGTACTCTCTTTGACACTACAGGTAAAATTTAATTGTGACAGTTGTATTGTCCTTCTCGAATATTCTAAAGTGTATTTCTTCACACCTTTACTCCCCACGTCGTTTTTTTTCCTTCAATTTTTCTCAACTTCTAAAATTTCCTCCCTTTTGCTCCCTCCCCTTCTCTCCCTTCTTCTATGTGTTTGCGTCTTTGGACCCTTTACCACACCCTGTATACCCCTTTAATTGTAAAGGTCCCATTCGTCAACCTTTCAGAAGTCAGACCCTCAATAGTTGAGGGTTGAGAAACACTTTCATTCTTGCGGGTATTTTATAACATTTCTTTCTGTTACTGACTCATTCTCCTTTTTAAGGGAAGTGTTCCATACCGTCTCTCCGTTACTTCTTCCTCCTTATTCTACTACAAGAAACAAGATAAAGTCTTCGAAGAATCTTCTCACAATTGTCCAGAGAATAACGTAAATTTAATAACCCAGAGACATAAAATCCTTTGTTGTGCCTTTACTACTGATATACACGTGTTTTCAAATAGTCACTTCCTAGTTCCTACTACATGTAATTCGTAAAGCTCTGAATTCGATCCTCCTTAGTTTCTCCTATTCTTTTTCCGACGATAATCCACATTACTGTCTTCGTCTTCTATAATTCTTCTCCACCGTTCTAATGTGTCTTCTTGACATGTTTTTTCTAGAAGTACTGGATCAATTAACACTACCACACTAGTGAGTGGATCTCGGTCTATAGGACCTCACACTTCAGTTCACCCGGAATCCTTCGTAGTGATGTTTCGATCACCTCCACTAACTTAAGGTCACCTCGATAACGTTTAGGATTTTCTACTATGACACTTTCACAACGTGAGTTATACAGTCGTTTAAACCTTTTGAGTAGTCACCGGTGTCCTGACCTTTTCCAGTCAAAAGTACGGTTAGGGATTCTTTCCGTTACGGTTTCTTACGAGTTTGATGGCGTGTTAACGTGAGTGGAGTGTGCGATCATTTATTACGAGTTTTAAGAGGTTCGGTCCGAAGTCGTTATGTACTTGGCACTTGAAGGTCTACAAGTTCGACCAAAATCTTTTCCGTCTCCTTGGTCTCTAGTTTAACGGTTGTATGAGACCTAGTACCTTTTTCGTTCTCTCAAGGTCTTATTGTAGATAAAGACGAAATAACTGATACGGTTTCGGAAACTGACACACCTAGTGCTATTTGACACCTTTTAAGACTCTACCCTTATGGTCTGGTGGACTGGATGGAGAACTCTTTAGACATACGTCCAGTCCTTCGTTGTCAATCTTGACCTGTACCTTGTTGTCTGACCAAGGTTTATCCCTTTCCTCATGGAGTTCCGACATATAACAGTGGGACGAATAAACTGAAGATACGTCTCATGTAGTACTCTTTACGACCTGACCTTCTTTGTGTTCGACCTTAGTTCTAACGTCTCTCTTTATAGTTATTGGAGTCTATACGTCTACTGTGGTGGGAATACCGTCTTTCACTTCTCCTTGATTTTTCGGAGAACTACTTTCACTTTCTCCTCTCACTTTTTCAACGGAATTACGAATTGTAAGTCTTTTGTTTCCAATACCGTAGACCAGGGTAGTGAAGTACCCTTTATCTACCCCTTTGTCACCTTTGTCACCGACTGAAATAAAAAACCCCAAGGTTTAAGTGACGTCTACCACTAACGTCGGTACTTTAATTTTCTGCGAATGAGGAACCTTCCTTTCAATACTGGTTGGATCTGTCGTATAAATTTTCGTCTCTGTAATCAAACGGTTGTTTCCAGGTAGATCAGTTCCGATACCAAAAAGGTCATCAGTACATACCTACACTCTCAATCTGATATTTCTTTCGACTCGTGGTTTCTTGACTACGAGAACTTGGAATCACAACCTCTTTTGAGAACTCTCAGGGAACCTGACGTTCCTCTAGGTTGGTCAGGTAGGATTTCCTCTAGTCAGGACCCACAAGAAATCTTCCTTACTACGATTTCGACTTCGAGGTTATGAAACCGGTGGACTACACTACTCGACTGTGTAAACTTTTCTGGGACTACGACCTTTCTAACTCCCGTCCTCTTCCCCTACTGTCTCCTACTCTACCAACCTACCGTAGTGGTTGAGTTACCTGCACGTAAACCCATCCGAGGTCCTCAACCACTACCTGTCCCTCCGGACCACACGACACCAAGTACCCCAGTGTTTCTAAGCCTGTGATGACTTACTGACTTGACTTGACTTGACTTGACTTGACTTCCTCAAAATAGGGGAAGTACCTAGTGTCGGAATAATACCGTGTCCCCGAACCCTTTGAGTTACTTTAATACTCGGTACCGAACGTCCCGATGAAGTCTAAGTCCCCAGTGACATTTCTCAAGACTATTTTACACCAAGCGATCTCCTACTTTGTCGTTTGGTAAGGTTATAAGAAAGGTCCTCTTGGGGTACTTGTCATAGTTTTCCGTTTTTCTGTACTATGACCTTCTACTCGGAGGGGTCCAATCTTCCATTTTCGACCTTAGTTTTGACGACCCTCATTATAGTTGTTGGAGACTATACGTCTACTATGGGGAGATTACCGTCTTTCACTTCTCCTTGATTTCTCGGAGAACTACTCCTACTTTCTTATTTGACCGAATTTCGAGTTGTAAGTTTTGTGATTCTAGTACCGAAGACTAGGGTAATGAAGTACCGTTTATCTTTCCCTTTTTCACCTTCGTCACTGTCTAAAATAAATGAACCCGAGGTTTTAGTGACGTCTGTCACTGACTTCGTACTTTAATTTTCTACGAAGGAGGAATCTTCTTTTCGATACTGTTTGGATCTATCGTATAATTTCTCGTCTCTGTAATCAAACGACTTTTTCCAAGGATATTAGTTTCGATACAAAAAAGGTCGTCAGTGCATACCTACACTGTCAACCTGGTAGTCTTACGACTCCAGGTTTCTTAACTACGAATATTCAACACCACGACCTCTTCTGAGAAATCTAGAGAACCTCTCGTTCCTCTAGTTTAGTCAGTTAGGATTACCTTTAGTTGGGACTTATAAGTAACCTTCCCGACTACGACTTATAAAACAGATGGACTACGCTTGTAGACTGAGTAACCTTATCTGGGACTACCCACTTTCAAATTTCCGTTTTCCTCTTTGTCCACCGTCTCCCACTCTACTATTCTATTGTAATGGTTAAGTTACATGTACTTAAACTCGTATGAGGTCCATTCTCACTCCTGTCCCCTGGAACCACACGAGGTCAGGTACCCCACCGTTTCTCAACCTGTGTTGAATTGCTGACTTCCTGTTGTTGTTTTTCCTCAAAGTATCCGACAAAGAGGTGGTCTCGGTTCTCCTTCATTGTGAAAAAGAGAACTTTCTTGTAAAAAGTGTAAATGAGATTTTAAAATTAAACATGCTATCTCTTTTATAACCATTAATGTGGACTCGACTCCAAATCATAATCTTGAATAATGAACTATTTTCTTAATAATACGTCGTAAAATGCCAAATATGGTGCGAAAGGTTATCATTTGAAAAGTAGATAAAATAAAAAACCTGGGTATCAGGGAGTGGACATAAGAAGAACTCTCGTTCTTGACACACACTGACAAAATCACGATCGGAAACATGTGGGACTCGGTCTAGAAATCATTTATATACGACTTATTTAATTAGTCTAAGTATACTTGTTAGGTAGAACTAATTAGATACCACATCGGTCCTTCTAGAACAAAGATTTGATTCATTACCACGGTGGGTTGTACGTACACAACACTCGTTTTGACTGTATTTAAATACACTTAATATTGATAATATATCCCGAAGGGACCACCGAGTCTGCCATTTCACAGACGGACGTTACACCCTCTAGGCCCAAACTAGGAACCCAGTCCTTCTAGTGGACCTCTTCCTTTACTGTTGGATGAGGTCTTGAGAGTGGACCTTTTAGGGTACCTACCTCCTCGGGCCATCCGATGCCAGGCATCCCAAAGTGTTCCTCAACCTGTCCTGACTGGTTGAAGTGAAAGTGAAAGTATTGACATAATTAGGTCCCCGGTGGTTCCGGGGTCTGAACAATGACAGTTTAAGTTTCTTCATCAAGTCTCTTCGTCCATCAATTCCTAATAAACCAAAAATGACAGTAGTAACTATTAGACAATTTCCGAATTAAGGATCAGGTGTCAGTGTACAGGATTTTCAGAAGACAGGGAATCATAAATAGTGACATAGGGAATTACGTGTTAAGAAAAAGATAGGAGTGAGGTAGTAAACAACAATGACAAATCAGTGGTTTGTCACAGGTTGAGAAACACTAGGGGACCAGACATCAGGTTGTCCGAGGAGACAGGTACCCTAAGACAGTTCTAATAACCTCATCCAACGGTAAAGGAAGACGTCCACTAGAAGGACTGGGTCCCTAACTTGGGTGCAGAGAACGTAGGCTTCTGACTAAGAAATGACGACTCGACGGTCATTTCGGTAGAAGTGAGGTATATGGAGGGGATTGACTTTCAGAGAGACTGTGGACTTGTCCATAAAGAAAGAAGAAAAGAGG
Organism: Capra ibex; assembly: GCA_006410555.1. Taxonomy (NCBI): domain Eukaryota; kingdom Metazoa; phylum Chordata; class Mammalia; order Artiodactyla; family Bovidae; genus Capra; species Capra ibex. The sequence continues at coordinate 12,660,031 of SJYO01033645.1, forward strand.
TCAGGTGTTTTATGGTACAAGTATGTAAGAGTTTTCATCGGACACCTCCCATCCAAACAATATGAAGGTAGAAAACGTGAGGTGGATGAAAATGGAAATCACCCAAAAAACCACACACACACACAAAAAAATGTCAGATTATTGGAAAAGATGTTATTTAGAAAGACCAACTAAAGACCGTTTATTTTTTATACTGAAATATACCCATTCGAATTGAGTATTTTTAATAATTGATCAAAAAACCACTCTAATTCTTCGTCTAGGGAAAGAGATGGAAGTGTAAGACGGAATGAGTGAGTTAAGTTGTTTGTGTAAACCGTGGATGATATAAAGATTCACAGACCTTATAGGGTCCCTTATTTTACCTTCCTTTAGGATTGGGGTCACCTGGAAACTAGAACACCACGATGTCTCTAATATATGGTTAACGTAATGGACCTTGTGAATCTTCTGTCATACACGTTAATTGGATATATGAATGAGAGACGGGTATTGTCAAAATGACACTTAATGTCCCTCGATGTAAAGAATTCGGGTGACCGAAGAACCCCCAAACGGGTTACATTTTGTTACCTTCAAATCTCCGACTATCTTCAAGTCACAAAGAGGTAGATATAGAGAGACGAAAGACCCCGTAGATGGATTGTCAGGGAAAAGGATGTCAGGGTCTATATCGACCCGTCGGAGGCTGGACCAGAAACGAGTGCGTCTCTCGGGGCCTAAGACTCAAGACCATTATTAACAATTAGAAGGATCAGCACACACACACACACACACACACACACACACACACACACACACACAAGAGTCAACGAGTCAATACGTACTGAGAAACGTTGGGATATCTGACATCGGACGTCCGAGGAGACAGGTACCTTAAAAGGATCAGGACACCGTACCGATTTCAGACCTGACGGAGAGGTAGAAGAAAAGTCCGAAGAGTCGAGAGGTAGTTGAAACAGTGGTCAAAGGACATAAATTTACAGAAAAATTCTAAAATTTCTAGATCTCACTAAGAAAAAATAAAATATATATAAACTAAATATGTTTCTGATACCCGAATTTTCATGACCAACAACCTACACGTTAAAATTTATCCTTACTAGTCCCGTCCTAATGACTCTTTAGTCGTAATATTTTTAGAACTTTTCCAATTCATCACTCTACACATCGAGAGACCCCCTTTCTTAATGTTCGTCTTTTTTACTGACGTGGTTTAAGTATTCGTACGAACAGTCTATGAATATGTTACTCCTCCAGTTCCACAGGCATACCTCACTCCTCCGTTGGACGGATCCTCAATAATCGTATATTTATCATGGATTTCAGTTTTACGATCTCTACTAAAGTAGGAACATCACTCACATCTACCTCTCGTCTTTCCAGTTTCTTAACTCAGGACTCAGTATCGTTTCCATTTCACGGACTTTTTCTTCTCCTTGGATGTTTTGTCTACCTTTTCTTTGTCGACTCATCCTTCCTTCTCTTGGTACGTAGGAGTCACAAGATCTTTGATTTGTCTCAAATGTCCTTCTCCCTCACTATTCGACACATCTACGATTATTACCCAGTTCATTTTACTCTTGAGTCCTGTGTGACAACCTGAATCGGACACCTATATTAACCACTGGACTCCTTCTTGACAAACTCATTCTCCCACCCTTCTCAAACTTACCTCACCTAAACTTTCTTACCTTCCTTTCTCGGAATACCCGTTACTTATAAAAATCTGTGAAACGACATTTATCCTTATCTCTTTACCGTACTATCAATTTCCTTGTGACTTTAGTCCTATGAAATAAAGATTCTTTCTCCTTTATGATATATAAACTTACGACCACATTATTCGGTCCTCTTAACCTTTATTACTACTGTTTCTTCTCTCCACAAAACAAAAAATTTAAACCGACTCGGTCCAGAATTAACGTCGTGTGTCGTAGAAGCTAGAAGCGATGTCGTACTCCCTAGAAATTAAAACCGCACACCTTAGATCAGGGGACTGGTCCCTACCTCGGATCCAGTGTAACCCTCACACCTCAGAATCGGTGATCTGGTAGTCCCTTCAGACTCTACCTCCACCCCAAACACACTTCAAGAACTTATCCATTTTCCTATTATGTATCAAGTCTATACTTCCACAACCGTAATTTTGTCCTCGTACTTATTAGGGATACATCATTATCTTCTCTTCCAGTTCACATACCTGAGTTTACGATCGTCCGAACATCGTCCCCTTTAAACGCTTTCGAGAGGAGACTACCAAAGTTGAAAGGATTACTTCATCTTTCGTGTCACCCTTACCTCAAACTTCTGTCCTTACACGCTTTATTGAGAGACTCTTTCATTATTTTATTTACTTATGAAAAAATATAGTAGATATACACCTTAAATTTTTTATGTTCTTTGATAAGTTATTTTGTTTTTTCGTCTAAATATCTCTTGTTTACTCACCATTGGTCACCTCTCTGTCCTCACCCCTCCCCGTGATATCTACATCTCCTAAAAAAATTTTTTGGAAAATAAAATAAAATAATTAAAAAATTTTACATTTAAATAAATAAAATTAACCTCTGATTAATATTATAACATAACATCTCCTAAATTTCCATGTTTGATAATCCATATTTTATTCGAAGTTCCTACATAATAGATTGTGTCCTTTATATCGGTTATAAAATATTATTGATAATTACCTCATATTGGAAATTTTTAACACTTAGTCATATAACATGTGGACATTGAATATATTATATTATGTCGTTTATATGAAACTAAATTTTTTAAATTTTTCACTTATTTGATCCCTTTACATCACACTAACTACTCATCATCTCAGACACGAACTGTAGACACCAGTATAAAATTGGACTCACCAATTTGTATAATTTTATGTAATTTTGCAAAAGGAGGTCAGTGTAAATCGATATGACTACGTCGACACTCATCTCTCCTTAATGTAAATTCGTTCTACCACCAAAATTGTACTTTTATTATACTAAGGTCTCTCTCCCTACTCCTCCAACTGTATATAGGTTTCGACACTAGTATAATTAACTGATACTTTACCTTAGACCAAATCCCAATCCCAATCTGAGATCTATGATCCTCTCAGTCTTTACCCCTGTCAAATTCACTAGAAATGGTTACGTTGAAACAAAATACGAAGGGAACTCTAGTGGTTTTAGAAATTTTATAGAAAATACACCTGAAATTTTTTTAGAAAGAGGAAGACGTAGGGACCTCTGATATTCTCCTTAGACAGCGAAAGTTCTCTGATCTGACACTTCGTTATACTCATAAGGAAAATCAAAGGTCTTCGGTACGACACTACCCAGTCGGAAGGACCTTACGAGTTAGTACTCACAAAACTTTGGTCTGTCTCAGACTTTCTCGTGAAATAGTTCCTAAAAGTTTATAGACAGACAATTCTTGTCTCAGAAAAGGGTTAGTTTAAGGATGGCACTTTATATATTGTTAAGAGAATAACCGTTTCCACTGGACATTCCATGAAGGTGCCTTATGCAGAGCTTTAGATTCCTATTTGTGAAATGTTGTATTCCCATACTAACGAATATCGCTTAAAAGGTTTATTAAGGAGTTTAGATCTAGAGTCCAAAAGATGAGGATACCAGAATGGAAAAATCTGACATGTCTGAGGTCACGGAAAGAAAGACTGGAAAAGGAAAGAAGAAAGAGGGGACAAATACGAAAAAAAAAAGGGGATATACATATTGGTTCTGACGGTTTATCCTTTCCTTGTCCAGTGATTACGGTAAAGGGTGTCATGAATCACCACTCTTTTTTCCTTATCTGTTACCCTCAAATGCCTGACAGGTCACCGAGTTCTACGTTCGGATGGTTGATTGTTTATTGGAAGAACTGTGTATTATCGGGTGTTCTACCCTAAATCTTCTTTCCTTAGTATTAGGGAAAGACGTTCTTGTGACCAGGAGTGAGAAAGTTAAAACTCACAAGACTTTTTCTTAACGGAAGTAAACAAATGAGTTCTCCCGTCTGATATAAATCGTTAAACTAAAGACGACGAAGAGATTTCAGTTCCAAAGGTATACATCGTGGAGAAGGACGAGTCGTGTCATTGTAGTTACTTACAACGACTGACCGATTGTCCAACTAGACATTGTTAAAAAATTTTTTCCTTTATTCATCGACATCCGTCTGTGTAGTTTGTGTTCATCAAATCAGAGGTAAAGTTTTCGAAGAGTATCCGTCCATCTGTTTCTTCTTCCCAACCATAATATATCTGGTCTTATTAGAGTCAAATAACAAGATACACACACGTACGATTCAGCGAAGTCGGTACAGAAACGGTGGGATACCTGACATCGGACGGTCCGAGGAGACAGGTACCCTAAGAGGTCCGTCCTCATGACTTCATCCAACGGTACGAGAGGAGGTTCCCTAGAAGGGTTGGGTCACTAGCTTGGACGCGGAAAAATGCAGAGGACGTAACCGTCCGCCCAAGAAATGGTGATGACGTGAACCTTATGTAAACATATAATATATCTGAATATGTGTATGTAATACAAATATATATGTGTGTATATATATAAATATTGAGAGTACGACTTAGTTTACGTTTTAGTAGTTTTATATTTTTTATGAGTTTGAACTGTATCAATATAAGTGTTTTGGAGTGTGTACGTACGAGTTATTTTATGTGGGAAAGGGGAGTGTATCAGTGTATATATATAATAGCGGAAAACCAACCCCGCGTCTATACTCGTCGGTCTTTTCATTAAAAAAAATGTGAGGAGGAGGGTAAGGGGAAAGGATAAGGGTCACACTCTATTTTAGTCCTGTCTCTTCTAAAGGTTTCTTCTCTTTTATGTTTACGACCCTACCCCGTCCATATCACTGGATCACAATCAGTGAGTCAGTACAGGCTGAGACAACGGGGTACCTGACATCGGGAGGTCCGAGAAGACAGGTATACCAAGAGGTCCGTTCTTATGACCTTACCCCTCGGTAAGGGAAGATGTCTCCTAGAAAGACTGGGTCCCTACCTTAGACCCACAGAACGTAATGTCCGTCTAAGAAATGACAGACTCGGTGGTCCCTTCAGACCTCGTCCATATGTTCGGAACTAATTTAGTCCACTTCCTTTAAGACAAACAAACAAACTGGAGTCCGTCCCTCTGAAGGAGTCAGTGATTGGACCTCAGTTTTATCTAAGAGAAGATCCTCTAGGAAGTATACGTAAATCTCGGAAGCTCTACTCGGTTGAAAGTTTATAAGTAAGAGTATAAACTTTAAATTGTCTTTAATAAAGAAGACTTTTTTAATATATAACTTTTCATATTTGTGTTGAAACTTCAAAAAATTTATCTTCTTAACCAACATTCCGTAATCTCCTGATTAATATACATTTATAACGATGACTAATGTCTACTCGGAGTAAGTGAGGTAATTTGTAGAGAGAGCCTGAACGTTCTTCGTGACACGTTTGTAAAGGTTAAAGACAGATACGAATTTTTATTATTTTGGTGTAAGGAAACCTTGGAAGACTTAATTCTATAGCGTGAAGTCACCTAGGAGAGGTCCATCCAGTTACTCCCATCCAATTAGTAAGCATTAACTTCCTCAATCTCAGTAACTTACGGTTGATATCTTTTCTTTTATCTCTTTTTGTGACGAAGTATACCTAATGTTTCAGATTGTGTGAGACCATGGACAGATATGATGTCTTGGGTAGAGTCGATAAAATTTGAAGTGAGCAAAATTTGGTTGTTTCGAAAGAAAAAGACGAAATGGTTAAGTAATAACAGAAAGGATAGAGCCCCATAAACACGTTTATTAGGAGAACTTTATATGAAAAGGTAAGAAACGAGTCGATTATAATCAGTAGGAAGTATATATACAAGTTTGTAAAGAAGGTTTCACTTCTGGGTGTATTGGGACTTAATCCAGGATGTTTAATTGGACACCATGTGGGTGTCAGGTTGGACAGTATCATTTTTATTAGATTATAAATGGACGAATCAAGTTACGACGGGACAGAGACTTTTCTCGGGGGTAAAAAAAATGGTCAACTCAAACCCCTATCCATGTCCGTGTGTCACGATTTTTCCACTTCTAGTTTTCCCTCTTCCTTCCTTTCTCGTTCTCCATCCATCCGACCCAGAAGTTTCTGTTAAAATCCATTTCACCTTATACTCCTACCTCGTATCGTTCGGGCTCTCCACGACCTTTCATACTTTTGTATCTCAGTTCTTTAAAAATTTACATTTCAAATAAAAGAATATTACAAGACTTTCTATATCTTCATTTCTAACCACGGTTAAGTTGATGAAACTTGTAGTGACTAAGAAACTCTATAGTTGACGATTAAATAAACCTAAACGAACCTTTACTATGTAAGAAAAAGAGAAGGACAAAAGTTCTAAAAGGGAACAGAACCTGTAAGTAGTATAAATGAACTACACCGTAAAATATCCAGAGAAAAGAAATAGGATAACAATCAGTGAGTCAACACAGCCTGAGAAACACTGGATACCTGACATCGACGGTCCAGAGAAGACAGGTACCCTAAAGGTTCCGTTCCTATGATCTCATCTGACTGTAAAGGAAGAAGTCCCCTAGAAGGGCTGGGTTCCTACCTTGGACTCAGAGGACGTAACCGTCCCCACAAGTGGTGACCCGATGGTCCCTTCCGGAAAGGAAATAAGACGAACCTCAGATAACTCAAAGACCCTACTTGACAAATAAAATTTATTAAATTCTTGAACAGACAGTATAAAGAACCTATGAAAAAGAAGAAAAGGAAAGAAAGAGAGAAGAAAAATAAACAAGTAAATAGAACCGACGTGAACCAGAAGCAACGACGCACGTCCGAAAGACATCAACGACACTCGCTCCCAGCGGGGACAACGGCCCCTACCCGAAGAATAACGTCGTCGAAGAGAACAACGTCTCGTGTCAACGTCGTGTTCCCGGGGTCTCGTGCTCCCGAAGTCACCAATACCGTGTCCGAAACGAAGAGACGCCGTAGACCCTAGAAGAACCTGGTCCCTAGATTGGCACAGAGGACGTAACCGTCCATCTGAGGGTTGGTGACCTGGCAATCCCTCAGAGAGAGAGGAGAGGAAGACAATAAAGGTAATTTGAATGTAACCATATTGGTTACCACGGGATGTGAAGAGGCTCCAAAGTAAGTAAGCAAAAGTGAGAGAAAAGGGAGAAACAAACCCAACGTCTTTGATAGTTCAAATGATTAAGAAATTAATCAAGTTAAGATTTCGACTCTACGAGATCAGTCAAAAATAACCTCAATAATACTATGAAAGGTTCACGTTTTAAATGTAAGTCAATAAAAAAGTTTAAAAGTAGAGAAGTAACTATAAGGACAACAATACTGTAATAGGAGTATAGAAGTAAAAAAAAAAAAACTCATACTAGCGAAGCGTTGCTACGACAACACAATCAAAGACGACATGTTACCTCACTTAGTCGATGTCTGTGTATATATGGGAGGAAGAACCTGGAGGGAGGGTGGGAGAGGGGTAAGATCGGTAAACCAATGTACATTTATAAATCTTGTCGATGAAACTTTAGAAGGAAAACAATTTAATTTGTAGTCTATCTATCGGATATTAAGACGAGGGACATCCTCCTTTTTATATTTCTAAGTCAAGTCAAGTCAAGTCAGCGAGTCAGAACAGGTTGAGAAACGTTGGGGTACTTAGCGTCGTGTGTTCCGGAGGGACAGGTAGTGGTTAAGGGTCTCAAGTGNGATGAAACTTTAGAAGGAAAACAATTTAATTTGTAGTCTATCTATCGGATATTAAGACGAGGGACATCCTCCTTTTTATATTTCTAAGTCAAGTCAAGTCAAGTCAGCGAGTCAGAACAGGCTGAGAAACGCTGGGGTACTTAGCGTCGTGTGTTCCGGAGGGACAGGTAGTGGTTAAGGGTCTCAAGTGAGTCTGAGTGCAGGTAGCTCAGTCACTACGGTAGGTCGGTAGAGTAGGAGCCAGCAGGGGAAGAGGAGGACGGGGGTTAGAGAGGGTCGTAGTCTCAGAAAAGGTTACTCAGTTGAGAAGTGTACTCCACCGGTTTCATGACCTCAAAGTCGAAATCGTAGTAAGGAAGGTTTCTTTAGGGTCCCAACTAGAGGTTCTTCATTTATAATTTATTCCCAATTTTTATCTTAATTACTTTGGTTCTTAACAAAGAAACTTTGTTAGTTGTTTTACCTGTTTTGAAATCGATCAAGTTGATTCTTTTTTCCATGTTTATTGATTCAAGTCTTTAGTTTCACTCCTATAATGTAATATCGACTTGACTGTCTATAATTTTCTAAATATTTTCTCATGATTTTCGTTAACATACAGGTGATTAATCTATTATACCTAGTTTACTTGTTTAAAGATCTTTATGTTTTTAATATTTTTGAATGAGTCCTTATTTGTTTTATAGACTTGTCTGAATATTGTTTGTCCAACTTAAGTATTCGTTTTCGAGGATTGTGTCTTCTCAGGTCTTGGTCTACTGAACAGATCATTTAAGATGGTTTATAAAATTTTTCTTCATTGTGATTCAGGATGGGTTTACGAAAGTTTTTTATACTTTTCTCTCTGGTTAAGAATTGTGTAAGATACTTCATTTATAAACGGACTTTGATTTCTGTTTATACGATATGTGTATATGTGTATGTTTTTTTGATATCTGATTATAGGGAATAGTTATATCCGTGTTTTTAAGATTTTTTTATAACGGTTTGGTTTAGTCCTCGTGTAGTCTTACTAAATAGGGTCTTTATGTCCCCACCTACTAAGTTGTGTTCTTTAATTAGTTAAATTAAGTGGTATAATTATTTTACTTCCTTATATTTTTGTGTACTAATAGAGTTATTGTTTACATCTTTTTTCGTAAACTGTTTCAAGTTGTGGTAAAGTACTATTTTTGTGAGTCTTTTGATCTTACCCTTAAAGAATTGTACTATACTATAACACTATGTCAGATTTTTTATAATTATATATATAAACAAGAACCAGAGACGAAGACCATGTGTCGAGGATTTTGGACACTTTAAAGGATTTACCAGTCTTAGTATTTCTAGAGAAAACAATACAATTACTTTATTAAAATCTTTCGTGGATTCCTGATCCCAAAGGGACTACCGAGTCTGTCATTTTATACGGACATTACGTCCTCTACGACCAACATAGGGACCCAGTCTTTCTAGTGGACCTCTTCTCTTACCGATAGGTGAGGTCATAAAAACGAACCTCTTAAGGTACCTGTCTCCTCGGACCATCCAATATCAGGTATCCCAGCGTTTCTCACCGTGTCCTGGCGTACTAATTTTGAAAGTGAAAGTGAAAAGTTCCAACTGTCACCCTTGATGGTCTAGTTTACTAATCTCCTAATCTTAAACGACAGGATGGGGTTTTTGAGATTCATCCTCTTTCCCCGAACTCCAACTGAGTCAGTGGTTACTCGCTACTCAATAAGTCACTTCGGAGATATTTTTGGGACTTTCTACCCTAAGGGTCTCGAAGGTCCGACCACTTGTACACCTCTAGACCCCTTCTTCTCGTACGAGGTTCTACCTTGACCTCGAGACACTGAACAGGAACACGGAACGGGATACGTCGTAAAGGTAGACCGACAAAGACCTAATTTTTATATTATTGACCACTAGATTATTCATTTTACTAAGAGACTCAAGACACTCGGTGAGATTGTTTAATTAACTTGGGGTTTTTTCCTCGGTGTTCTTGGAGACTAACAAAAATAAATAAATAAATAAAAATATTGGAGAGTAACAACTAGTCTTCATGTCCATTGTCGGTCCTGAACGGTGACCGTAGACTTCAGGTTCCACTCCCAGGAACCTCGAAGGTTAAACATCGGTTAAGTAGTCTTCTTGGACGCGAACACTGACCACAGTTTCACACACCCACCTCCGTCAGAACATTCTGGCTCAGGAATTGGACACCTTAGACTACGACAGAGCCCCATCTATCACAATCTTAACTCAACTTTAGAGTCGTGGAACGACCAAAGACTCTATACGCCTTCGGTGTGATGAATGAGGGGTTGGTCGTGTGTGTGACTTCAACTCTTGTCCTTGGTTTTTCTGTACTATTTCCCGTAACTGGTTTTTGGGTTTCGAGAAGAGTATGAGTCACAACTTTCTACTTTTTAAAGGGGATTTAAGGCTTTCTTCTGTTCCTACGTTAATGGTGACGATAAGTTATAATATGATATTCAGAATCGGTCTCGTCAATCCACTCCCCTTTTTTCTTTTTGTGCTCCATGGGTTTGACCTTTCTTCTTCATTTCAATAGAGATAAATCTATTTTACTAGGAAGTATATCTTTTATGATTACTTAGGGTCCACCGAGTCCGTCGCTTCTGAGGTGGACGTTACGTACATCTTCCCTTATCTTCTTTGTCAATACTTTTCTCAACAGTTAACCAGTAACTTAAATGACGTATTTGTTCATTTGATAAAGTCAACTACGAAACTCGGTATGCTCTAATAATAAACCAAATATGTGTCTAATTCTATTAGATCACCTTTCTCCTGTATATCTTTTATACTCGTTGATAAAGAGAGATCAGGGTCGATATAAGGATTAACCGTGTACAGGAATCTAAAGTCAAAGGATTGATTATCCTAAGATACTATAAAACTTTTCCTTGAAACACACGACTCTTATTTTGTGAGTATAAATTTGTAGACGGATACCATGTTTCAAATTACATAAATACTTTGAGTTCTTGTATTCTGTAAGGTTTTATTCATTTCCAACAGGGTCGGAATAAAACTTCCTATCTTACGTATGGATATTGGGTTAATCCATAGTTTAAAAACTATTGTTTTTGTTCTCTTCGGTCAGATCAAGTCGATAATCACATTTCGTTATAAACCTCTTAAACTTAGTCCTGAAGTTCATACCTTTTATAATTTTTTATTTTCCTCGAAACGATAGAGGATTATACTACTTAAAAGTAAATTAATTTTTATAAAGGATAAAAAGAAACCCTGAAGGAGAAACTAGACATCTAATATACCTTCTCATAACAAATTAAAGTTTAATAAACCTCAATAAGTTCTATAGAAAGATAATAATTAAAGATTATTTAAATAACACCAGTCTCTTGTATGGTACGTACTAAAGATAACAAAATGTACGAAAAATACCCGTTCTTATACCTTATAGAACCACTTACAAGATACATGTGAACTTTTTTTACACATACATGAGAAACACCGGTTTATAATTGATGTACAGTTAAAATAGGTAAACCAAGTACCACAAGTCGAGGAAATACAGAACTAAAAGACGAATGAACAAGATAACTAATGACCCACTCCTCACAACTTTAGAGGTTTCTTGACCTGAAGAGATAAAAGGAAGCATCAAGATAGTTAAAAACGAAGAATCCACGTGTACACAAATAAATCAAAACCAAGAGACTATGTGTATTTCCATCCTAATAGTACAGGAGAATGACTTAACTAGAAAACAGTTGTACACTATAAGGGCAAATAAGGTTCATTTAAAGAAGTCTTTAGATGACACTCTAATGGTACGGGTAAGGTAGACACCGTTATTCTTAAGTTTCTACTGGGGGTTACTGAGTGTGGGAAGTCATTACAGGAGGGGACCTCAACCGGTCGTTTATATTACCTTAATCCGAAATGTAACATACCGTTTCCACTTCCCTAAAACGTCTACGTCGATTTGAAGAGTCAATCAACTAAAACTTAATTAGTTCTCGCACTAATAGTACCCATTTAGACTCGATTAGTCCATTTAGAAATTTTCCCCTCTTCGTCGTCGTCTACGAGACCGTGACTGAACTTTCTTCATTTGACGGTACTAGAGCTTTCCGGTACACTGTCCTTTACCACTCACTGGAGCCCGGAGTCAGGGTGTTGGTGTTCTTTGTTAAGATAGTTGTCGATCTTTCGAACCTTCTCTTGGAGTTTCGAGTCTACTCTAATGTCGGAATCTTCCGTGAAAATAAAGTCGAATAATTCATGGACTCACGCCCTAAGTCCATTAGGTATAAACCTGAGGTGTCTGTGACGCTATCTTATTTGAACAAAACGAAATGCGTCGATTCACACACTATGAAACAATACGACAACATCTCGGTCAAAAGGAACCAAGATACAAAGGTACCATATAGAAAAAGAAAAAAAAAAGAATGTTTGTATGAAGTAAAATAAGACAAAAATAAGAGTGATACGAAGTGTTATAACATAAAAAATGTTTGACTTCCAAACACCGTAGTAAAAGTCTACTACCATGTAAATGGTTATATGAATTGAAAACTCACTAAAAATAAAGAAGTTTATTTACCCCGAAGGAACCACCGAGTCTGTCATTTCTTAGACGGACGTTACGTCCTCTAGACCCAAACTAGGGACCAGTCCTTCTAGGGGACCTCTTCCCTTACCGATAGGTGAAGTCATAAGAACGGACCTTTTAAGGTAACTGTCCACTCTGACTACGCGATGTCAGGTACCCCGGAGTTTCTCAGTCTGTACTGACTCCTTTATTCTTAAAGGTAAACCGTAGTAAAAAGAAATCTGATTTCTGGAAGATGAACAGTAACCAATCGGAGGGGTTTTTTAGATGAAGTGAAAAATTAGTTCTTTATAGAAATAAAACGAAAATAAAGACTTTCAATAAATAAAATTAAAATATGTCTTAAGGTCCAACCGTTAAAGGAAATAGGTCCTGAAATTCGTCAAAACAAAACAAAAGGACTACTCTACGATCAAGAGAAAGATAGTACCGAAAGTCGATATAAGACTTCACACCAAAAGAAACGAAACTGGGTCAAACTCCGTGACGATGGACGTTCTTAAACTAGAAGGTTATAGACTCGAGACCAACGATAATTGGGACAGGGAAAGAGGTTCCACTTCAACCGGGACTTGTAGGACTGACCGTTTCTCGGGGTTGGTAGTCACTACTCTGAGTTATCCTCTTGAAGTCGGACATCTTTGATAGGACGTTTCATCCTTAGTGCTTCTGAAACTTAGGTTGTATTTCATAAACTTCACTAGCTCTGACTCCTTAGTACGATGGAACAGTGCTCATGTGATCACCTCCTCTCAAAACTAACGGGTCACCGAGTACCTAAATACTATCTTTTTCGTCGGATTCGGGCTAAGACTTTCCGGCACAGGTCACACCTCATGACAGCGGTCGTTCAAATGATGTACACTCCTGTATTTCCGTCTGTTAGAAGGGAACGTACGATCATACTTGTAATTCTATCGTCAGAAATCGCATTCGTTGTTTAAGTGGAGACCAACGTACGATCCATGAAACATCGGGGATGAGACATCTGGGACCCTCAGAGACTCCCAGTTTAAAACTACCAGGGGGTCACGTAAGGACCTTGGATCCTCAGTAGGACGTATACGACCAGTCGTTTAGGGACGGAATAAAATCCGTGTCTTTAAGTTCCTCGACACCCTTGTCTATGAGTCTCCTGTTATGACATAAGGTAAGACGAACAGTTAGTACATACTGAACGAGTTCTTTAAAGGGGAAGAGTCAGGGTCGGTCTCTTCGTGAAAACTTATTTAGTACTTTCTAGTTACCTATGTACACGCAATACTTCTATTACTTGATTTCGGAATATACTCGGTGGGGACTGAGGTTCCTGGGGATCTACCACGGACTCGTAATGTGCACCCTACTCTAGGGTATAGGGTCACCCGGTCTTTATGTTGTTTCACTACCGGTGGAGAAACGAGTCCCTCTATTCCCTAGGGTCGACCTTCCAATACGGTAAGAGGGTTTTGGGGCTGGAAGTCGACTGGGTTTGTTATCTTCTTTAGGTAGGAGTAAGGTGTTCCATCTGGAATCGTAAAGACGATTGGAGTTCACCGTCAAAGTCGTTCGGACGGTAAGGGTGGAAGTTAAGGATGAGATTCTCATGAGACTCGTCGTCACGTCTTTTAGTCGTCTCATTCTAATCCTCATTCCTTTCTGACTTCCGTCCTCCTCTTCCCCTACTGTCTCCTGTCCTACCAACCTACCGTAGTGACTGAGTTACCTGGACACACTGGTTCGAGACCCTCTACCACTTCCAGTCCCTTGGGACCACACGACGTCAGGTACCCCAGTGTTTCTCAACCTGTGTTCACTTACTGACTTGTTGTTGTTGTCCGTCCTTTCACGTAAACGTCCCCAGGTTCAACCATCGTTAGTGGGTAACAACGATACACTCATATAAAATGTAATATTTTGTCAAAACACGCAAGTTTTTTATTAGGTTTATAAACAGAATGTTCTCAATAAAAGACTAAGGGTACAATCTACTCTATTGACAAAGAACACCAAATCGGGATCCGAGAACGTGTAAACTCTCTAATCGGACGAAGGGAGACGGTAGTCCAATTTCACCTAGTAACAGTCTTCCCGGAAAGGACGGACAAAGTAAATGGAATAAGGGGGTGGGTAATAGGAAATAGTGTCGAGGGAGTAGTAGGTAAAACAGGAACAGGAATAGTAACACCAAATCAGCGATTCAGTACAGGTCAAGAAACGTTGGGGTACCTGACGTCGTGCGGTCCAAAGGGACAGGAAGTGATAGAGGACCTCAAACGATCTTAAGTACAGATAACTCAGTCACTACTATAGATTGGTAGAGTAGGAGACGGTGAGACAAGAAGAGGACGGAAGTTAGAAAGGGTCGTAGTCCCAGAAAAGGTTACTTAATAGAGAAACGTAGTCCACCGGTTTCATAACCTCGAAGTCGAAGTCGTAGTCAAGAAGGTTACTTATAAGTCTTAACTAAAGGAAATCCTGACTGACCAAACTAGAGGAACGTCAGGTTCCCTGAGAGTTCTCGGAAGAGGTCGTGGTGTTAGGTTTTCGTAGTTAAGAAACCACAAATCGGAAGAAATACCAGACTGAGAAAGTAGGTATATACTGATGACCTTTTTGGTATCGAAATTGATATCCCTGGAAACAGCCGTTTGACTACAGAAACGAAAGACAACACGACAGGTCCAAACAGTATCGACCTCCTTCCTTATCGTTTGGTGAGGTCATAAGAACGGCGCTCTCGGGGTACTTGTGCTTGGCATACTTTTCAGGAATAGTACTACTATTAATTAAGTAAGAGTAACTCAATATTAGTGGAGGAGAGACGACACGGGAGGTGTTCAGTCTATAGTGTAGAAAAAAAAACAGAAATAACTTAAAGAATGTTATAACGTAGGAAAAAATACAAAACCAAAAAACCGGTGTTCCGTACACTCTGGAGTCGAGGGATGGGTCCCTAGTTTGGGAAGTAGCTTTCCACTTTAGAAGTGGAAACCTGGAGGTCCGTTCAGGGGTAATAGTGTGGACGAAACCTATCATGTCATAGGAGACGGTCTCTTGGATTATGTATAAGTCACAAGTTCATTTTGAACTCCTTAGTTTCTTAGACACTTTCACGTGCTTATTTATTTACTTACCGTCAGTACAGTAGACACGACCTCTGATTGTAGTCAGGTTAATTAGTATATGAGAGAATGACAAGATTATTTGTCTGGACGGACAGACGTGACGAGGGGTAGGGGGGTTGTGTGTGTGTATGTCAGGAACTCAGGAACGAAACCTGTTGTCACGAACTGACCGAAGAAGACAGAATGTAAAGGATCAGGCAGATCCTTGGCCGAAGTACAGGGACTCGTTTCAGTGAGACGAACATGAAACGAAGGATAATGAACAAAATGACTGGGACGATACCAGACGATTTTCCTGTGAACTATCACTTTCATTCCACCACTAAGTGTTTATGATTAACCGTGTTTATATACTCAAATACGTTTAGTACCGATCAGTCCCATCCTGAGATACCTTAGTCTTAAAGATCGTGTTTCATGTTCATTAATTATAAAACATTGTCAAGGATCCACTACTACTACTAGTTCACAATCCTCGAAGATCCCATCTCTTCTCGGGTGGTCGAATCTTAGCATACACTCAAACCTAGAAACGAGTCTCTACCTAATAATCGAGTCACTGAAGGTAGTCAATTAATTGGACTCACAAAGGACGAGTCATTTTACATCTCCCGTTGGAAGACCAAGAATGGGGTAGGGATCAGGTAAGTCTTCGTCTAGTAGAAAATTATGACTAGGGTTTAAAACATTCCAGGATCAAGGTTAGAAAAAAAACTTCATTGTAATAAATAAATGAAATAAAAACCAACACGACCCAGAAACAACGACACGGGGTCGAAAGAGATCAACGTCACATCCGCCCCCCGATGATAAGAAACACCACACACTGGAAGAGTAACGTCGTCGAATAAGACAACGTCTCGTGTTTTAGATTCGAGCACCCGAGTCATCAACGTCGTCCGCCCGAGATCCCGTGAGTCCGAGACAGCGACTCCGTGTGTCCGAGCCTAAAACGTCGAACGTCCGGAGATCCCGTGTCCGAATCATCGACACCGTGTGCCCAACCAACGAGGTACCGTACACCCTAGAAGACCTGGTACTTAACTTGGACACAGGGGACGTAACCGTCCGCCTAGGAATAAGTGTAACGATAGTACCTTTAGGGGTCCGGGTTGTAAAAATTCAGTTTTCAAAAGGATCTGGGATTTAACATTCTAGTTAAGTAAAAATTTTCTTTTACATAAGTTTAATCTCATATGATTTATTGTTATTATGAATTTGTCTTTTCATCATGTTTGTATACTAATAGGTTCATTAAATATTAGTTATCTACTTTTATATAACAAACACGTGACAAGAAAAGGAAGGTTTTTTGGGGAATGAACGACGGTGTTCCTGGGGTAGGGACTAAGAAACAGGCCCAGGTGTTAGAGGAAAGTACGAGATGACGGACATCCGACTTCTGTACGACTGAATTAGGGTGACCTGAGGGTTCCGGACATTGATTACAGGGGTACTACCCTCGGTCATCCTTAGAGTGAGGACGACGACTATCTTAGAAATAGTTGGACGGGACCTTAAGGTTTAATCAAAGAGGAATGTTGACTACAATGTTTATTACTTGTTCTAAACTTCCATCACGGTATTAGATGAATCTAATTTTTAGTCTAGCTTTAATTACCAATCTATCCTTAATTAAATTAGACAATTTATACTTAAAAAGATCAGGACTTTCATCTTGAACTCGACCAACGAACGAATTAGGTCCAAATTACGACGAAGGACTATTGGAACTGGGTGACCCCTACCATTTCTGGATAAAGGAAGTAGTGGTGTATCCCATTTTCGTCGGAGAGCGAGGGGGAGAACGTACACGAAAGTGGACCCCTGTCCCTAAACAGAGGTAAAACCAGACGTTCCTTTAGTTTGGTTAGTTGAGTCTTCCTTTAGTTGGGACTTATAAGTGAATTCCCTGACAACGACCTCGACTTGGAGGTCGAAACCGGTGGACTACGTTTCTTGCCTGAATAACCCTTTTTTTTCTGGGACTACGACCCTTTCTAACTTCCGTTTTCCTCTCCTCCCGTCGTCTCCTACTCTACCAATCTACCGTAGTACCTGAGTTACCTGTACTCAAACTGGTTTGAGACCCTATGTCACTTCCTGTCCCCTCGTACCGGACGACGTCAGGTACTGCTACATTTCTCACCCTGTGCTGAACCGTTGACTTGTTTTTGTTTAGACAGAGATAGTGAATGACTTGTGTCAAGGGAGGGGTGTGTTTTGATTTCTGATCGTCAGGTCCGAGGAGGTCAGAGACCGTCGGTGAGAGAAGACGCAATTTGAAGGGAAAAGTTCAGGTTCACGACTGTATCAGGAGATGGAAGTCCCTATTAAGACAGAAAATCGTTAAAAGATTTGTGTCTGTACCCACCTCAAAAGAAGTCCTGTAAGTGTCTCCGACCACTCCCCACACATTTTTTCTTAAGTTTCACTATCCCGTGTTTCAGAATCGACTGAACCTCCCGTTTGTACCCTCCCTTATTTTTTATTTTAGTGAAAAAGTAAAAAAAGGGAGAGAGGAGATCTTTCCTCTTACTCTCTCTACAATTAACGTGACACATACAAGAAAGGTGTGAATTAGAAATAGACACCAAGAGAGACCATAAGTAGTTCCCCCTTCCTCATAATTTTACTGGTTTCTAGGACGGCGACGACGACTCACCGAAGTTAGCACAGACTGAGACACACTGGGGCACCTGATATCGGGAGGTCTGAGGAGACAGGTACCCTAAGAGGTCCGTTCTTATGACCTCACCCAACGGTAAAGGAGGAAGTCCCCTAGAAGGACTAGGTCTCTAACTTGGACGAAGAGAATACGGAGGACGGAGCCGTCCGTCCAAGGAATGGTGATCACGGTGGACCTTACAGGGTTTCTAGGTCGATTGTACTTGGTCATTAGACCCTATGTATACAGTAATTCCTTTTTATAAAAATGATCCAAGTAGTCAAAAGTTTTATAATGACCCCTTTCACGAATCTCCAGAGTTGGGGGAGGTATCTCAAACGAAATTACAAGTCTCCCTACTTCCATACTTTCGTCTGTCTTATGTACTTCTCCTAATTCTCCATGTTCGAAGGTCGATATTTTACTTATTCAGTGTCACTACATTACTCTTGTGACCCTTATGTCAGTTACTATAATATTGTTGAAACGTACCACTGTCTACCATGACCAGAATAACACCACTAGTAAAATATTACATATTTTTATACCTTCGTGATCCAACATGCAGACTTTGATTATATTATAACATACAATTAATATTGAGTTATTTTTGTTACTATCCTTTTGTCACAGACGACATAAGGGGAACGTCTGTCGGTGTAAGTATTTCTGAAAAAGATTTAGAATTATGTTTCGTAGGATAAGTTGTAACAAATTGAGTGACAAACGGTTAAAGTAAATACAGGGGTAGGGGGAGTCCTTCATAGATATACAAGGACTACTATCTCTAACACAATTATAAAACTTATAACACTAAACCTTTTCTACAATCTGGACGGGAACAAGGGAGGGGTGGTAAACATATACTCATAAACCCCGAAACTATTGGGGAGAAGGTTTTACGAGACCTCTGTGACGGTCTCGATTTAAAGAACCGAGGGTAGAGTACAACTTAGACCCCTTTCTATAACGTTAAACTTTCATTTTTATCGGGCCCTCTAACATTTACCATTTTTGTCTCCTTTTCCCTCCGTCTTTTACTATTCTCTACATCGATTTATAAATATATATGTTTTTTACTTTTATACTCTTTGCAAGGAAGACTTTATGTATTAATTCGAGTTCTGTCTCATCCGTCTACCTCAGTCATTAATGTCCAAGGATTACATAGAGTTTAAGAGTCTCTTACTCCGACAACGATGATTAAAACATCGAAGTGTCAAATATCGAACAACGACAAATATTGTCCGAGACGAGGTAATTGTGAACGACAAGGTCAAATCTATCGATCGAAAAGTTTTTATATGGACTGTCTCTTTTCGGTACGGTAAAGACTGGATGAATCTGCTCAAACAGTTCTATACTCCATCCGTAATACACACATAGTATTTCTAAGTATAATGATAGTAGGAGTAATACCAAGTCCGTCAACACCACAACATCTTTTCTGGACCCTAGTCCATAGAGTCAAGTAAAGGTGTCCATAAATGACTTACGGACGAGACCGACCCGTGGGAACACTCGGAACCATATGTAGTCACTTAGTTTGTCTGAATCTAAAGACGGGAACACTTCGAAAGTAAGATCGTCTTCAACCCCTATATCTTTTTAATTATTAGTTGTTTTACTAATTCAGTTAATATTTGATATACTCTGACATTATTTTCTCTACTGTTTTCTCCTCTCGTGGGACCCATTTACCTAAATAGTTATCTCATCGGCTTCGTTACTACGACCTCTCGTACGGCACCTCTGTTCTGACTTCACCAACCGTCACAGCCACAGACACGTTTCCTTATTCCTTTGTGTACACACACGGTACCCTAAGATTTGGGAGAAGGTTCCCAGAAGGGTTGGGTCCCTAACTTGGGTACAGAGAATTCAGAGGATGTAACCGTCTACCCAAAAAATGGTGATCACGGTGGAGCCTTTGGGTCATTCCGTTGTCAGTCTCGTTTTCGAGACTCTGGCCTATTACAACTTAGACAATTCCTTGTCGTCCTCCACTCGTACCGACGTGAACGGTTCTCCCACCCTCTCGATATACTATACGTTAGTCCCATCCCTGTGTCTCTCTATATCTGTCCGGAAATAGACTAAAAACTGAAAACGGGACTTCCCTTTCACCTTAAACAAAGCTCTTACGTTAGTTAACCGAAGGTAAATTTGACCTAGACTAACAATTTCTTAATTTTGATCGAAGTCAAATATACCTAAGTATAAAAGAAATGACACATACATTGTCTTTTTTTTTTAGTTAAAGGTCACTGGAACGAGAATTTGTTTCCCCCGTTCATTCCACATAATGAAAATTGGTTATCTTAAGAAAAATTCTTTTTGGAATCTTGTAAAAAGTATTTTCCCTACGGTATGGTCCGGGTGGTGTAAAAGGGGTGTCGGTATGTGTCCAGATCAAAGAGAAGGGTCCACGACTCAGTAGAGTCTCTACTGCAGATCCCACCACTCTGTCCACTGTCTTCTTGAGGTCATGAACGAGGTTGAGGATAGGGCAAAGATAACAGTTCTAAAATTAAGATGAGAAAACTGGAGTAGAGGGGTAGGGGAAGTTTGAGTTGTGGTTGGTCTCTTTCGGTTTAAACGAAACCCCGTTAGTGTCCTCTTAGGGAGGGAATAGACCAATCGTATTAAGGTGGAAGAGGTACGGTTCCTGGAGGTTAGTCGTCTGAACTTCGGAGAGAGAGAGAGAAAACGAAAAAAAAAAACAAAACAAAAAGTAATATTTTGAAGGGTGAAGAGGTAGACGTAGACCCAGAGACAGTTCACGTTCGTTGCCACGGACTAGAACGATAACCTTTTAAACTGATCTATCCGGTGAAAGTAAACGTAAATAGTCTTAGGTGAGGAAGGGGGTTGTTTGTGTCTCCTTTTATACCTTTTCCCGTCTCTCCTCTCTTCATAGGGTCCTTTTTGTCTCGTCAAGGTGAAGACGTCAAAAAGGGTCAACACCTAT
Source organism: Capra ibex (assembly GCA_006410555.1). NCBI lineage: Eukaryota > Metazoa > Chordata > Mammalia > Artiodactyla > Bovidae > Capra > Capra ibex. Next base: position 12,681,127 of record SJYO01033645.1, read on the forward strand.
CTCACCGTTGAGACCATCAGCCCCAGTCGTCTGGAGAGGAGAACAGAGGGTCTTCTGAGAACCAACGTAAAATTTATAAATAACCCAACGTAACCCAGAATCAATACCGTGTGTCCTAGAAAGTAACACAGTACGGCCGAAGTCACCAACACTAGTACCCGAATCGACAAAGTGCCGTACACTCTAGGATCAAGGGGTTGATTTCCAGCTTGGGTATACGGGGCGTAACGTTCCTTCTAAGGATTGGTGACGTCGTGGTCCCTTCAAGGAATCATCGGAATATTTCGAAGTCAAAGAACCAATTAAACATCAGTGAGAGACGCTCCCGGTACCTCCACGACCTATCGACACAATTGACGTGGACAACTCTCTGGTGACCCCGTCAAACGTGTAGAGGAAGAAGGTGACGAACTTCAGGGGAACCGGGTCACTCGGCACGCACGTGTCCCGTACTTGTAGATCATGTCGAACGTGTGACGAGAAACGTAGGGAAAGTAACAGAGTGAGGACTCCGAGGGACCCCGACCACCAGAAGTGTCGGGTGGATTCACACCACTCACTCTGAGTCGGAGAGCTTTAAGAAATAGTGTTGAAGGTGATAGGTGACTCGTAGAGGTGATTCAGAAACGGAAATCCAAGGAAGTCCTACGAAGTCCGTTCGGACTTTGTCTCCACAAACACATAGTTGGGTTTCCTCCGCAAAGTCGTCAAGGGTTACCGGGGGACGGTCGGGACCAACAATGGTCTCCCACGCCGACCGTAGGACAGGATCCGGTTTAAGACGACGAGTGTTGACAGTGTACGACGGTAGGTTGTACCTGTCAAAGAAACCTGTGTGAGTTTCCTAAACCAACTCAGACCCCGTGGTGGCGACACCGACCACACTCGTCTCCACCCCCCCGTGAGTACCTCTGCACGACCCCCCGGCACGGTCCGACACCGTGGAGTGTCAATGAGGGGACCCCGTGTCCGCTGTACCCCTACATGACTCCGAGAGAACTTATAGGCCACGTCCACCCACCCGAGTCCTGTGACAGTCCCGACCCTTGTGTCTTCGGTTCCTCCAAGGTTAGGAAAATGTCAGTCCTGACTGGAACGGAAAGATCTGCCCCCCGGGGGTACCGACGTACCCCGCACGACACGGCAAAGTCAGCACAAGCTGAGGGACCCTGGGACACTTGTCATCGGCGAGGAGATAGGTGTCCTAAGAGGTCCGTTCTTATTTTGTAATCACATTGACTCCATAGTCGACTCCGATGTATGGGTGAATCTCAGTCCTATTTTAACCGAGGTCTCGGTTAACATATGGGATCCCTTTTAGCTTGTAAGGTTCTAAAGAAGTGTAGGTCTTCTTTATATAAAGAGGAATAGACAAGACCGAGACCAAAGACCGAAGGTGGAGGACGTAGACAAGGAGACAAAGACGAAACAGTAATTGAGGTTTCAGATTTTGTCGTAGTTAAAGAACTCGTGACAAGGGTGTTTAAATAGAGTATACTCCGTCCGTACATGTCCTTTTAAACTGACCTCTAAACTCCCATGTACGATCCTCGAAGGTACGGACCCTGTGGGTCATTTATTAATTTATAGTCTAATTCCTCTACAATTCCTAGTGAAACCGGTAAAAACGGTTAAAATAGAGATTTAAGAGTAGATGGACATGAGGATAAGAGAGAAGAGGAAGGACACTAAAGGGGATGTAGATTTAAGAATAAAGAACCTCGATTTGAAAAAGAAGATAAGTGAAAGAAGGAACATTATAAGACATAGTCTTATATCTTATAATAAAATTATCATATCTTATAATAATAAGAAATAGTCTTATATCTTATATATTTCGAAGGTCTGTGTGTATTTCCGTTTCAAAATTTAGTCCTTAGAGTCTGTAGATCCCTAAAGAGAGTCTAAAACAAATGTAGTCGGGATCTTTTAACATACGTTTGTCGACGTACATACACATAGACAAAGAAGGACTCTGTTCTTAATATCGAAAGTGTCCTAAGAGTTTACTCAGACACGAGGTTTCTTAAATTCTCGATATCAACATGTTGAAAAAGGGGAAGAAATTGATACAAAGAATTGACGTCCTTTAGTTTCGTATGTTAGGACATTACGTGTACTCTTAATTCAGAGTGAATTTGATGTTCTGACTACATGTTGTTATACACAAGTAATTTTTCTAATTTACCTTGTGTTTAAGTCATTTAATCTTTACTTACAAGGAAATGACTTACTGAGTGAAATTCTAAATAAATTCAATAATAAAATAAACACGTTTTTGTAAATACACACCTAACAGAAGTAGACAAAACCGAGGAAATTATTTGACGGTTTGTTGACCTTAAATAAAGGGTTTCAAGACTTCTGACCCTTCAGGTTTTAGTTCCACGACCGTCTAAACCACAGACCACTTTAAGAATTCATCGGTAGAAAAAAGACCCAAGTGTACACCGTCTCCCCGTTCAACGAGAGAACCCGGAGAAAGTATTCCCGTGATTAGGGTAAGTACTTCCGAAACGGATATCCTGGGATTAAGGGAGGGTTTCCAGGGTATGACTCTTGATTCATTCGAAGTTGTTCAAGTATATCTCCCCTGTGTTTATAAGTCAGATATCGTACTTAGTTATTCTCAAACTTTTCTTTTATCTCACCATCTTTGTCTGTATATAAATTATACTACATGGTTCATAAGTATAATAAATCATGGATACTCTTTCGTCACATAAGGTCTCGTGTCTTGACTCGTAGACGTCTACATTCAAAAACACTGGGACCCATTCGACGAAATTGAGAGACTCAGACCCTGGTGAGTAGGTTCATACTCTTTTGTGTTCTTTTAAGTACCATGACTACTACTTCGAGGCTTTATTCCTACTTTCAGTTGTCCTCCTGAAGGGACCACCAGGTTACCAATTCTTAGGTGGACGTTTAAGTCCCATGTGCCCAAGTTTGGGACCAGGTCCTTCTAAGGTATACGACGCCCCGTCGATTCGGAACGATTCGTGTGTCCGGGATGTCAGGTACGAAACGTTGTTCTCTTCGGTGGAGTCACTCTTCGGGTGACGAAAGGTGTTGATCTCTTTCGGGAACACGTCGTTGCCTCTAGGTGTGTCGGTTTTGATTAGTTAAATTTTCTTTCTTTCTTTCTTTCGATCGTCCTTGAACTAAAATAAATGTATCCTGAAAATTTTTGATTACCCCCTCCACCATGAATACAAGTGGACGTTTTCTTTCACATGAGACTTCAGATCTCGACCCGTGCGACCCGGAGAAGTACTTAAGGACGACGCCAACCAGTTAGTGGAGTCTCACCACAAGGTGTTAAGAGGACCCGTGTCCGAAGGGACGTCTTTAACACTCGGGGAAGACTCTGACTTAAAATAAATTCCATTTGGAGAATAGGTCCTATAAAACTTGTACGTAATCGTCAATTCTTGTTACTCACTGAGTTTCACAAATCCCGAAAGGACCACCGAGTCTGTGATTTCTTAGACGGACGTTACGTCCTCTGACCCAAAACTAGGGACCCAGTCCTTCTAGGGGACGTCTTCCTACATCATTAGGTGAGGTCAAAAGAAAGGACCTTTTAGGGTGTCTGTCTCCTCGATGTCAGGTGCCACCTGACGACCACCCGATGTCAGGTGCCACAGTGTTCTCAACCTGTACTGACTCGTTGATTGTCGTACAATGAAATTCCTTTTTATCATTATCTATGACCGACAGTAAAGTAGTCTACTCTTTAACAAGAAGTAAAGGACTGTAAGTTGGTACAAGTGACTATTATAATACTGTGCGTATTATAATTGTCGTTAGAGGTGAAAGGAAAAAGAGACTTGTCAATATCTTTTAATAATAATCGACTCATGACATAGTTTGTCCTTTTTTTATGGAAAAAGGGAACCCCGGACGACTAATAATGTCTCTAACGTAACCATCGTAACATGGGACCGATTCGACAACGACCCCCGACCTTCCTCACTATGGATCCTCTTGCGATGTGTTTCCCATTCGAAAGAGTCCCAATTTGTCACTTCGACTTACACTAAATCCCTAAAATAAACCGGTATCAGAACCTGTCTCTTCGTACGGTGAGGTATTCCGACCGAAAGAGAGATTTATGTCGTCCAATCTATAGACACCTTCGTATTTTATGTCTAACCTTCAAATGTACCACCTGTGTTTATACTAAGGTTTACTAAACTTCCTTAATTGGACAGCTAGAGAAAGCGGGCGGACACTGTGAGCCTCTTCTTCGAGGACATTTTCACAATAAGACTTACTCGACTATACTTACGAAATAACGAAACAATTCTGAAACGTGGAGGTAACGTCCCCCATACTCAAACTAGGGACTAACCCTTGATTCTAGGGAGTACGGTGAACCGTACAAAATTTGTTAATTTTTATTGTAAGAGAAACTTTCTGGATTAAATGTACCAATCCTCGTAACTCATGTCTCTCTCCGGTCATATGGTATCCAGATTTATAAATTTTCAGCAATTATTTGATTTTTGTTAATTTATTTTGTACAAAATGGAGAGTGAAGGTGTTTATATCAAAATGTCGTAGCAGTTTCTAGTCCAAGTCTGAATCTTAATAGTCTATGGAACCACAATAAGTTGATGTGAAGTGGAAAAGAAGGGTGGGGTCGAGGTGGTATGAGGTGGGGTGGTACACTCCTTGGAACAGACGTACGCACCCCTAGGAGGTCGGGAGGACAGTTTCGGGATAAATTTGAAATTTTGTTTATCAGTGGAACGGTAACCACCCAGGTGAAAACCTTCTTATCTAGGACTTTTCTTATACCCGTCCTTAAGAACCCAGAACACTGGACCTTGTCATCTCCTCTCAGTCTCTTAGTTTATTTTACTCCAAGTTGACACGTCAGACGACACAGATTCGATACACTATGACCCTGTTAAAGGAAATTAAAAAGGTATGAAGTAAAAGGAGTAGATGTTTCACTATCTCCACAATTATGTCGGTATCACAACACCACCCATAATCTTCTACGCACAGTACATCATCGTAGGGTATTTATCATCGATAATTAGTAGTAGTAATAATTATTAGTATTAATTTTACAATGCACAGTGCAGGTGACAATTTGTGTTCACTTAAGTTATTCCTCGTTCCGTTCCAAAGAACTCCTTAAGTATTCTGGGTTCTTTTAATACCTTCAGTCTACCCTCTTACGTTGAATATCTTTGACTGTTCGTAGGAAGGGACTCGTTTCGGTTAGAGAAGGAGATCCGTCACCCCTCTTCTCCCACGTCTCTGAGACACTCCTCTGTCTTGGTGTTTGTCTAGTTGTGTCGTTGTATTTACGTCTCTCTCGTAGTCCTTACTTATTCTACGAAGTCCTCTCACTCACGGATCTCCTCCTGGAGTCTAATCAGACTCACAATCGTTTCTTAAGAATGTCCACTCTCAAAACTCGGTGTGGTATGTCTTGCGCATCATTTTTTCCTGTGTTATCGTTTTCGGACCTTACACATCTTTCGTTCTAACAAACCTCTGGACGGACACCAAGGTACCAAGTAGTTCCCGACTTAGAGGACCATACACACCCCCTCCCGTTCTCTACTCCCCCCTTCCGGTCCGACGATGTCTAATGTCCCCAGGACATAAGTTACGACCGTTCAAATCTAAACTGAGACACACGTTACTTTTCTCAAAAGTCAGTACCTTTCTGTATCAGTATATACACGAGACCTTTTCAGTGAGTATGTATATACGAGTTAACACAGACTGAGAAAACACTGGGGTATCTGACATCAGGTGGTCCAAGGATGCAGGTACCTTAAGAGGTCCGTTCTTATGACCTCCACCAGCGGTAAAGAAAGAGGTCGCCTAGAAGGGTTGGGTCCCTGACTTGGACGCAGAGAACGTAGCGGAAGTAACCGTCCGCCTAAGAAATGGTGATCACGGTGGACCCTTCGGGTGACTATAAATACATCTTATCCTTTTTTTTTTTTTTTTTTTTTGTCTTTAACCCTCGTTCTTTTGATCGTCCTCCGACGACGATATCCGGTACTTATCTACTTGTATCCTTCATGAAAATTTTATACTTCCTCCACGTTAATCGTTCTAACGTAAATTTCTGATTTTCATCTCGGTCTTAGTCTCCACTGACTTTTCAAGACCGAACCCACTACCTCATCCGGCGTGTGATATGTAATTTTTGCCTGTTTTAACTGTCTCTCCTTCTTCTATGTTTCTAGTCATGTTGGGAATCTAAAAGTCCCTGAATCAGGGAATAGGCCAGGGTAGTGAAGTACCCTTTATCTACCCCTTTGTCACCTTTGTTACAGTCTGAAATAAAAAAACCCGAGGTTTTAGTGGTGTCTACCACTGATGTCGGTACTTTAATTTTCTGCGAATGAGGAACCTTCTTTTCAATACTGGTTGGATCTATCATATAAGTTTTCGTCCCTGTAATGAAACGCCTGATTCCAGGTAGACCAATTCCGATACCAAAAAGGACACCAGGACATACCTACACTCTCAACCTGACACTTCTTCCGACTCGCGACTTCTTAACTACGCAAACTTGACACCACAACCTCTTCTGAGAACTCTCAGGGAACCTGACGTTCCTCTAGGTTGGTCAGGTAAGACTTCCTCTACTCGGGACCCTAAAGAAACCTCCCTTACTACGACTTCGACTTTGAGGTCATGAAACCGGTGGAGTACGCTTCTCAACTGAGTAACCTTTTCTGAGACTACGACCCTCCCTAACCCCCGTCCTCCTCTTCCCCTGCTGTCTCCTACTCTACCGACCTACCGTAGTACCTGAACTACCTGTACTCAGACTCACTTGAGGTCCTCTACCACTACTTGTCCCTCCGGACCGCACGACGCTAAGTACCCCAGAGTTTGTCAGCCTGTGCTGACTCGCTGACTTGACTTGACTTGACTCCCATGTTTACATCCTTTCGTTCGTCCCTTCGTTTTAGATAAAGAGTCTCTCTGTCATAAATAAAAAAAATTAACCTCTTATTAATGTTAGAACACAACCAAAGACGACATATTGGTGTACTTAGTCGGTGTTCATATGTACACAAAGGAGGGTTCCTATGTCATTAAAAACTATACTTGAACAGAACACAAAAGAGAAATCTATTCGAAATAACCACCGATTTACTAATTTTTTAGGTATACAGACGGGAGTCCATCCTCGAATCAGACCTAAAGGGCCTACCGAGATGACCATTTCTTTAATGGACGGTTACGTCCTCTGAATTTTCTACATCCAAACTATGGACCCAGACCTTCTAGGGGAGTTCCTCCTGTACCGTTGGGTGAGGTCATGAGAACGGACCTCTTAGAGTGCTTGTCTCCCGATGTCAGGTACCCCAGTGTTCCTCAGCTTGTACCGACTTCACTGAATCGTACGTGTGCGTCCTCGAATCAGATCCATAAATATAGATTTTATTACTCCTCGGACCCTACCACCTATCAGGAACTTTGACACGGGGACGACCTAAAACTACATCACTCGGATCATGTCACAGATCCGAACGATTCATCGTCTTTAGGACCTTCGGTGTTATTTTGTGACCACGTCTGCTCTCTCGTCAATTCCCCTCATTTACCTCGAAAAAACACCTCTTCTGATACCACTGTTTCTTCTCTCAAGCATAAAAGAAGACATCCACAGTTTTAATCTCAACAAGTGACGTTTATTAACATAGGTAAGACCAGTCACCTTAGTCTTTTTCCTTAATAATCTCTCGTAATCTAGAAAAAGTCTTAAAGGTCCTTCATTCTCTCTGTGTATAACTCAGGGTCTCAGTTTTAGTTACAGGTTGGAGGGAAGTCCACGGAACTGTGTTACGGATTCTGCAAGTTCTAACCTGTCGTCTTCGAACCGGTAACGGTAGGTATTTCTGAACGGTGGTAGGTTGTGCCACGGAAGGACTTGAAGTTACGGGGTCTGTGTTCCGAAGGAAGCTAACAAACGACACCGACGTTTCAGCGAAGTCAACACAGACTGAGAAACACCAACAAATCCAGAGGTATTCTTAGAACGTGTTCACTTAGAAATCTCATCAGATTTAGTCTTTAAAAAATCGAAGAAGGAATCCCTTCCGACCTAAGTATTAGACCTTTTGTGATCTTCTACCAAAAATTTCCATCACCCATCCGCGTTTACTTTTGTAGCGGGATCGGATCCAGTTGTCTTAACTCATTTCAGTATACTACGTTCATCGTAAAATTTTTCTCAGTAAGTGAACCAACAAAATAAAATAACGGTTATATCACTACTATTATTTCCAGGTAGACTTAGAAACCGTTTTCCTTTTATTAATTTGGATCTTTAAACCCGAGGAAACTCAACTCACCGTTATATCGACCTTTGTTCCCGAAACCTCAGTCTTTCTCACCCTAAAGTTTAAAAGTGAGGTGGTTAATCAGTAACCCAGTAGAATCCACTAAAGGAATGGGAGTAGAAAAGTAGACATATTACCCCGGTCATTATTTTCGGAGACATCACAACAACACTTCTGATTCACTTTATTACATAAGTCTCACGGTTCATCTCTTAATGGTCCTCCGTCTTGGAGACTAACGAATAAGTCCTGAGACATGGAGACTTAATCGTGGTCTTACCAAAGGATAATAATACTTGTAGTTTTCGGGGTAAGAGGGGGCGGATGGGGGTTGAAGGAGGGGGGTGTGGAAGGAAAGACGAAGAACAGAGATTCCCGTCGTCATTTGGTATATACCCTCGGATTAATTCGTACGTGTCAAGGACAGACAGAATAGAATTAGGACGGTCATTATCTTGTTATTAACAAGTCTCTTTGATGTTCCCTTTAACACTCACGCTTCTCGTCTGTCACGAGGTTAACTAGAGTTAATGACAGTACTTTAACTCAGAAGACAGCTGTAGATTTAAATTACGGAGAAAAAGGGACTCCTAGACAGGAAGTAACAACGAAGAATAACATAGACACCAACCGGACAGTGGTAGACGTAACGTGAGAAGTAGTCTTATTACCTTAACAAAAGTAAACGGAGCAAGCCGGAGAGTTACGACAAACAAAGGATCTAGGTACGAGATCAGGAGACTGTAAGTGTAGACTTAGAAGAGTAAAAGAGAGCGAGTCGTAGGTCCCTTCCCGATACAACATAAAACCATAGGTTTCTTAACTAAAGGTAAATACTCGTTCTTCTGTTAAAAAGTTTTGGATTTGTTCTACTCACATCCGAAGCGGGTTTCCTACTTTTGTATAAGATTTCATTTAATAAAGGGAGAAATAAACCCACGTTTAATCCTTTCAATTACTACCCATTAAAAGTCGTACGTATACGAAAGTGAAAGGACTAAATATTCATCTTTATTTGTATTAATCCACACGCATACGCACGAGTGCCAAATTACCCGGGACGTAAGGACGATTAATCTACCGAGTCGTACAGCAACTACTCAGTAAAAAGTCCGCTTCTGTATCTTTCGAAAAGTCTAACTGACAGGGGTCCTTTATTGTACCTTTACGTTCCATACATCAATTTACTCTTTATTGTCGTAGAATTCTATGTAAGTGGTAGACGAAAAGAAGAATTTATCTAAGTTATCTAAATCTTTCACACAAAGGGATTTCATCTCCAAGGAAAAAAAAATTCAACATTTCAAGAGACATAAATCTTTAGTTGTCTAAATATCATAAAATCTTGAACTTGTATTCACTCATAGGTCAAATCTACTCCAAAATATCTACTCTAACACGTCCGAGTTACTTAACTTTACAAAATGGTTCCAATATACCACTAATTCTTTAGATAGTAACCAAACAGTCTTTAACTTTCCTTCTAAAAAAGACTAACAGTTACGTAGTAGAAGCAGAGAGACCTTAGGGTCGAAATCACAGCCGTCCTAGTCGATGTATTAAACTTCTTGGGTCATGTTTTATTTTAAGTTCTAGGGAACAAGATTTTAATGTTTCTTTCCTTTCTATCACTGTTATTCGTAATTTAGTTCGTGGCTCCTTCGTACTCCGAGACCCACCGATCTTCATTGTATACGTACTTCAACCAGGACTCACGGTCTCGTCGCGACCTACTGGGTCTTACCCGGTGTCTCTTCAGCACTCGTTCTACTATACCGTCAGTCTACACACCCCTTGATTAACACTTGTCATAAGGGTACTCATGACCGGTGTCCCGTTCTTCTTTCTAGTTGTAGTAGAAAATCCTTCAAATGTATTATATATAAAAAACTTTTATATTTTGTAAATAAAGTGACAAAGACGTCTAGTATGAATTATAATTACGTAATACCATTTATTTATCCATAGAAGAAAACACTACTTTAGACAGTACAAGTAAAGAACTACGGAAACGTGAAATATATAGGAAGAGTTTATCTTATAAAGACAATCTTACTAGCAGTAAAGTGTAAACATCTTATATTTATTCGTATTCCTTGGTAAAAGGATACCTATATAAACTTGATTGGTTATTAGTGTTATTAATAAGTACGTTAAGTGTGAATGACTCGTCATAATAGTCGACAAAAGGAAATTAAATATTATATATCTTACAAATTATCGTGTATTGAGACGAAAGAGTGTTTCCTGAAAGAAGTGTACTCCGCCATCATCATATCAATACAAAGTTTTAAGTATAATCACTGTCTTTAATAATTATATGTATAATAATAATTTTAATAATTATATTTATTAAAGACATGATGAATTTACGATTTTTCTCCTGTAAAGACTAATTAGCCGTAGGTCACTATACACCCAATATGAATTTTGTCTTGTTTTACTAAGGTAGTACCCCCTAGGATCGAGGGGTCGGTCCTTAACTTGGGTACGGGAGACGTAACCTTCGTGTCTCAGAATTGGTGACCTGACGGTCCCTTCAGGAATAAGGTCGAAAAATTTTGCCTTCACATTAACTGAGTATTATACCCTAATCAAAGTCCTCATGTTGTATCCCTAAGTCATGAAAACATCTAATACGAGGTGATATTTAATAGTGTTCTACTGTCGATATTTTTCATAAAGTTGAAAAAGATGAATAATCTTTAAGGTATAAAGTGGAGTACACTTCTTCGTTTGTTCATTGGGTTCTTCCGTATGTTATATGTCATAAAATCCTCCTGAGGATTCATTCTATTATCAGTAATTAACACTCCCGTAGGTAGTGTAAGGTCGTGAGACAAGCCACTTACTATATCTTTTATTACTAGAAAAGAGAACTCCGTAAAAAGACGATTTTTCTTTTCTTTTAGAATATTTTAATGAAAGGATTTTAAATCTTTTCGAGACTCTCCGAATTTATTATTAAGGTCTCCAGTCTTTTTACTTCTGTCTGATTTTACATTCTCTCTCTTGAATGTAAATAACGAGGACATTAAAGGGTTTGATATGGTCACTTTTTTGTCAGGACACTTTGAACAATGATAGGACAAATACCGTTTATCTACCCCTTTGTCACCTTTGTCACCGACTGAAATAAAAAGACCCGAAGTTTTAGTGACACCTACCACTAACGTCGGTACTTTAATTTTCTGCGAACGAGGAACCTTCCTTTCAACACTGGTTGGATCTGTCTTATAATTTATAGTCTCTGTAATGAAACGGTTGTTTCCAGGTAGATCAGCTCCGATACCAAAAAGGTCATCAGTACATACCTACACTCAACCTGATATTTCTTTCGACTCGCGGTTTCTTAACTACGAAAACTTGACACCGCAACCTCTTCTGAGAACTCTCAAGGAACTTGACGTTCCTCTAGGTTGGTAAGGATTTACTCTAGTCAGGACCCACAAGTAACCTTCCTGACTATAACTTTGACTTTGAGGTTATGAAACCGGTGGACTACACCTCTCGACTGAGTAAACTTTTCTAGGACTACGACCCTTTCTAACTCCTGTCCTCCTCTTCCTCTGTTGTCTCCTACTCTACCAACCTACTGTAGTGCCTGAGTTACCTGTACTCAAACCCACCTGAGACCCTCAACCATTACCTGTCCCTCCGGACCACACGACGTCAAATACCCCAACGTCTCGGTCTGTACTGACTCGCTAACTTGACTTGACTGGACAAATCAATCCACTCTAGTCTTTTATTCATTTTAATAAATGAGCGCAGGTGTCTGTATTTTTTACCGAAACCTTACTCTAATCTTCATGACTATACTTACTCGGGTAAACCGGTTACGAAGAGTTTACACCAAGGACCTGGTTGTCGTCATCGTGACGGACCGTTGAAGATCTGGACGTTTAAGAATTCGTGGTGAGGCCTGGATGACATAGACTTAAAGACCCTGACCCTGAGTTGGTAGACAAGTTTTTCGGAAAGTCCCCTATGACTATATGAAGATTACAACTCTGGATGAGGTAGTCCGTTACGTAAGAGGGAACGAAATACGACGAAAGTTGTGAATAACTCATGGAATACTCAGTCTATAAGACGATCTAAAAAATACATAAAATTGACAAATTAGTAACATTATAAGATGTTTCGGTTCTAATACGAATTCAAAAAAAAAAAAAAACGAATTCAAAATATCTATTACTTTGATTCCTAGTGTACCTAATTCATTAACTTCATTACTGTATGAACAAAAACAGACAGGGTGATCTTTTACTCCAAAAAAACCTGTTCTCTTAGGAAACGACGGCCTAAGTAGTAACCTGTGAAACACGGACGTGTGCCGAGTTTCCACGATACATGAGGTGTTCACGGATCCTTTACTTACCTACTCATTCAAGTCTTTGAACAGAGTCCCGTCTGTGTGTCCTTTTCTGTCCTAAATTCTGAGTTAGATAAACAGAGACTTCGGGTCAAAGAAACTGTTGTCTTGAACTCTTTACGAAATACTTTTACAACCGTGAAGTCAAAGGATAATAATCGAAAGAGAGTAGGTGTATGTCTCTACTTAAAAAGGTCCTAAATACGTCTTTATTCTTTGACTCGGATCCAACACGGTCACTGACCGTAAGTATGTGTAGGTCCATACCGACGACGGAACTACCTCAACTCAGTAAACAAAGAAGTTTAAACTAAACCCCGTGAATAGTACATGGAATTGTGACTTAACGTAAGATTTCTATTTCAAGACTCGTGTTGTACTCAACATGTTCAGTAAAATATCTCGTCTTCCCGAAACCCCAACATATTCCCTACCCGGTCTAATGTACCACGATTAAGAATTGGACTGGAGAACTGAGTATGAAGTCAGGATTACTCTCTTCGACAGTAAACGGACCTCACCCCTAAACTACAAGACTTAATTTCGTTACGAAGAAGATACGGAGACCACTACTTAAAGTTATGTCTCTCACTCTGTCCTCGTAAAAGGGGAGAAACCATACCTTATGTTATCCTCATCGGAGAGAAATCACTATGACAACCTCATCCCCCTCTCTACTTTTACCCTGAAAAATTTCATCATCTATCGATAAAATCCCCCACCACCACGAAAGACCACCGAGTCGCCATTTCTTAGACGGACGTCTCATCCTCTGACCCCAAGCTAGGGACCTAGTCCTTCTAGGGGACCTCTTTTCGTACCGTTCGGTTAGGTCATAAGAACGGATCTCTTAGAGTAAAAGTCTCCTCGGACCACCCGATGTCAGGTGTCCCAGCGTCTCAGTCTGTGTTAACTTCGTTGAAGAGTATCGAAAACTCGTATATCTATTAACAGAGGAACTGTACTGGAGAGGGATCAGACGTGTACTGGAGGTCCCTCTGGCGTCATTATCAGGCGTTCGAGGTGCATAGGAGTGACTGCGGTAATAATACCTACTCGGTAAACAAGGAAGTGACGAAGTTTGTTCAGAGTCGTGTTTTTGTAAGAGTAAATTTTTCGTCGGGAGTGGAGATAATGCATCGTATAGGAAAGGACTAAATAAATAGGAGAAAAGTAAATAGTGGCAAATCGTATACCTTAACCTCTTCCGTTACCGTGGGGTGAGGTCATGAGAACGGACCTTTTAGGGTACCTGCCTCCTCGGACCATCCGACGTCAGGTACCCCAGCGTGTCTCAACCTGTGTTGACTCACTGAAGTGAAACTGAAAAGTGAAAGTACGTAACCTCTTCCTTCACCGTTGAGTGAGGTCATAAGAATGGACCTCTTACGGTCCCTACCCCCTCGGACCACCCGACGGCAAATACCCCAGTGTGTCTCAGCCTGTGCGGACTTCGCTGAATCGTCGTCGTCGTCGTCGTCGTCGTCGTCGTCGTATACCTTACCCCAAGGAACCACCGAGACAGTCATCTTTTAGACGGACGGTTACGTCCTCTGGACTCAAGTTTGAGACTCGACCCTTCTAGGGGACCTCTTCCCGTACCGTTGGGTGAGGTCATAAGAACGGACCTCTTAAGGTACCTGTCTCCTCGGACCACCCGATGTCAAGTACCCCGGCGTCTCTCAACCTGTGCTGACTCGTTGATTCTGTGTATGTGTCGTATAACTCATAGTTAAACCGATGACTGAATAACGGATAGAGGACGACACATTCTAGGCACTCTTGTTATTGGAGAAGAAAACAAGTGACAATATGTCACCGAACTTGTCTTTTACAGGATCTCCTCCACAGGTTGTTTATAAACTACTTACTTAAGTACTAGGATCACAGTACGCCCTTGTCTTTGACCGGTTTTATAATCGTAGTTCCTCGATTTTTTTGTGCCACACACCCTGAAGGGACCACCAGTGGCCAATTCTGAAGTGGGAGGTCACGTCCCCACTCCCAAGCTAAGGACTAGACCTTTGATTCTAAGGTGTATGGAATACCAGTTTTTTGGTTTTGTTCTTTTGTCTTTGTTATAACATTGTTTAAGTTATTACTGAAATTTTTACCAGGTGTATTTTTTTTTTTTTTAGGAATTGTTTGTTTGGTTTTTTTCGTATACCATGTCTCCAATCACTAATACTCACTGAGAAAATGAACGAAAAGCTTTACTAACAGCCTTCGACTTCTTTCCACAAGTCAAGTCAAGTCAGCGAGTCAGTACAGACTGAGAAACGCTGGGGTACTTAGCGTCGTGCGGTCCAGAGGGACAAATAGTGGTAGAGGGCCTCAAGTGAGTCTGAGTGTAGGTAGCTCATTCACTACGGTAGATCGGTAGAGTAGGAGCCAGCAGGGGAAGAGGAGGACGGGGGTTAGGGAGGGTCGTAGTCTCAGAGAAGGTTACTCAGTTGAGAAACGTACTCCACCGGTTTCATGGCCTCAAAGTCGAAATCGTAGGAAGGGAGGTTTCTTTAGGGTCCCGACTAGAGGAAGTCTTACCTGACCAACCTAGAGGAACGTCAGGTTCCCTGAGAGTTCTCCGAATAGGTTGTGGTGTCAAGTTTTCGTAGTTAAGAAGCCGTGACTCGGAAGAAGTGTCAGGTTGGGACTGTAGGTATGTACTGGTGGTCTTTTTGGTATCGGAACTGATCTGCCTGGAATCAGCCGTTTCATTACAGA
Organism: Capra ibex; assembly: GCA_006410555.1. Classification (NCBI taxonomy): domain Eukaryota; kingdom Metazoa; phylum Chordata; class Mammalia; order Artiodactyla; family Bovidae; genus Capra; species Capra ibex. The sequence goes on from SJYO01033645.1 coordinate 12,696,565, forward strand.
GACGAAAACTTATATGATAGATCCAACCAGTATTGAAAAGAAGGTTCCTCATTCGTAGAAATTAAAGTACCGACGTCAGTGGTAGACGTCACTGAAACCTCGGGGGGTTTTATTTCAGACTGTGACAAAAGTGACAAAGGGGTAGATAAAGGGTACTTCACTACCCTGGTCTACGGTACTAGAAGTAAAAGACTTACAACTCGAAATTCGGTTGAAAAAGCGAGAGGAGAAAGTGAAAGTAGTTCTCCGAGAAATCGAGGAGAAGTGAAAGACGGTATCCCATCACAGTAGACGTATAGACTCCAATAACTATAAAGAGGACCGTTAGAACTAAGGTCGAACACAAAGAAGGTCAGGTCACAAAGAGTACTACACGAGACGTATATTCAAACCTTAGGAGGTAACACATCCATTAGTCACCCGACCGCACTAAAATCATTAATGTGAATTCACACTAAACTTAATGTGATTTCACACATAAATGTACCACACTGGACTGTTTTAAAGTTACAATAAAATTCAGGACGGGTACTAATAACACGTAGTCACTGATTACTACGGGGAACTTAATCCCAGTGACCTACGTACCAGGGTAGTGAAGTACCCTTTATCTACCCCTTAGTCACCTGTGTCACAGTCTGAAATAAAAAACCCCGAGGTTTTAGTGACGTCTACCACTAACGTCGGTACTTTAATTTTCTGCGAATGGGGAACCTTCCTTTCAATACTGGTTGGATCTGTCGTATAACTTTTCGTCTCTGTAATGAAACGGTTGTTTCCAGGTAGATTAGTTCCGATACCAAAAAGGACATCAGTACATACCTACACTCTCAACCTGACACTTCTTTCGACTCGCGGCTTCTTAACTACGAAAACTTGACACCACAACCTATTTGGAGAACTCTCAGGGAACCTGACGTTCCTCTAGGTTGGTCAGGTAAGACTTCCTCTAGTTGGGACCCTAAAGAAACCTTCCTTACTACGATTTCGACTTTGAGGGTATGAAACCGGTGGAGTACTCTTCTCAACTGAGTAACCTTTCTGAGACTACGACCCTCCCTAACCCCCGTCCACCTCTTCCCCTGCTGTCTCCTACTCTACCGACCTACCGTAGTGAATGAGCTACCTACACTCAGACTCACTTGAGGCCCTCAACCACTACCCGTCCCTCCGGACCGCGCGACGCTAAGTACCCCAGAGTTTCTCAGTCTGTGCCGACTCGCTCACTTGACTTGACTTACCTTGACTACGTACGAACCCTTGTCCCGACACAGCACACTGTACCTCAACTGAGACTCAAAAGGTCCATAACAACTAACATCCTGCTGGAACTTATAAGTTTGAGGATCCTAAAATTGAGTGGAAGCATAGAAAGTAATGACTTACGTTTTATTGTTAAACTGATACCTCTTTAAGAGAAGATCTTTAGGTCTCTACGGAAGACTACGTGTTTAAACAGGACCCACACCGAAAAGTGGGACTACCTCTTTGTCCATGAAGTAGTAGATGAAAGAAAAATACATTACCTACGTCAAGTGTGACGGAGTCCAGTGGAGACATAGGACTATGTCACGTATCTCGGGAAATTACGGGGTACCGTGTCGATTTCGTTTCGACATCAAATTAAATTTCTACAATAACTTCCAAGACACCATCGTCTTCCCTTTAAGTTGTCCCTTTCGTTGAATTTAAACGACGTTCTACACCAAGAAGAGTCGTCGATGTCTGGTTCTGAAAGGGTATTGTACTTTAATCGATAGACGGAACTTATCGGGATTTTTACGAGGTAAATATATGACCCAACGACAGTTAGTGACAACGTACGGGTGACCACTATGGAGAAGAGTCTTAGTGAATGTAACTTTTTCAGTTTAAGGAAGGCCCGTTTAAGACTGGAACACTACTGGAATATATAGTGGTGATTATTACTTCGAATAATATTATGATAACAGGTTTAGTCAGACAAACAGTTCTACGAGTAATTAGTCGTGACTAATTATTCGATACAGTTTGACAACTGCAATTATTGGCAACTCATCCGATATATAGTCTGTAATCGGTTGCAGCTTAAATCGATTTGGACTAGGTGAAGGAAAAGTCAAAGAGAGCAAGGTGACAGAAAAGGATGTATAAAAATAGGGAATGTATCTAGCATTTCTTCATGAAGGGTAATGATGACTGATAAAGGAATAAATGAAGACACAAAAAGTGAAAAAATAAAGAAAAAATATGGAGTAACGTGTTCCCCATAAACAAGTAACATCTTTTGAGTCTTCTGTTTACATGTTTAATTTTCGTGTTTATTGTAGTGGTGTGTTACTGGTGATGGTCTTATTAGTAACGAGAGAGACATATGCAAATATGTACATAAAAGTTCTCGAATTTTAGAATTTTAGAAGTCGTCATAAAATGAAAGGTATCACACTGTACTGAACATGTTGTATTTCAAATTTCAAAGAGTCTTAAGGGTCCTTGTCTATACCGTATTTAATAAAGTAGTCAGGAAGTATCATTTCATGTACTTCAAAATGTCAAAGTGTCAGGATAATGGACTCCTGACGGTATTTGTGAGAAAATCGATTTATGAAGACACATAGGTCTGATAAAAAAACCACTTAAAGAATCCTTAACAACCTCATTTAATAAACCTTTTAATTTTCAAAATATGATATATTATAGTTTGACTGAAGGTCTTTGTGACTGTTAAGTACGGTTGGTCTTTACATACACTCATCGATACTAGGGGATGAACGTAGTTGTGATCGAGAAAAAAGAGGAGAAAGAGGAGAAGAAGGAGGTAGTACGGAAGAGGAGAAGGAGGAAGAAGACACTATAAATTCTTAACTTGCCAATTTACACCAAAAAGTGAACAGACGTACACAAAAGATAATTCTAGTTTTTAAATTTTGACATATGATCAGTAAACATGAAAATAAACAAACCAATTTAGGAAGTAGATCAAAGGTTTACTCATAAAAAGAAAAAAAGGAAAAAAACCGGTGTGGTACACCGTACACCCTAGGAATCGAGTGTCCGGTCCCTAGTTTGAACTTGTGGTCCCTTCAGTAAGAATAATGACTTGAGGGGATGGAGTCCAGACTCTACCTTTTCTGACAAAGTCAACGCCTTGTACTTTAATCAGTTTGTAGTTAAAATACTCTTTCCCCAGAAAAATTTCATACAAAGAGACGGAAGTATAAACGACTTTGCGAGACGGGTGGACCACCCGAGAGAGGACTATGAGGTGGGAATCAACTTAGAAGGGTTAGGAAAAAATTGTAGATCTAGTTATAAATGGTTCCCGCTGAAGTCAGGACCTTGTAAACGACAAATGTGTTAAGTCACTTTGAGTGACTCTTTGCCGAATATAAAAAGGAACTTACCCAGAATCCTTTTTAACGAAACATATAAAAAAGAAAAGTAAACAAAAAAAAAAAAGGTCGATCTAATGTCAGAGAAGTTCTTATTCCTGGTGTAGGGATAAAAGTTTCTTGAATGCAAGTTAAACCGGGTTATCGTTTTATTCCCATAACCCTCCATTCAGGAAAGGGACCCTGTCTGTGACTAAGAGCTAAAAATTTTTGAAGAATCGTTAGTATATTCGTTAGTACGTTAGTATAATAATAACAGGGTCAAAAATATTGTACCTTTAATACCAAGTCTCTCCACTTTATTGAACGGGTCCCAGTGGTCGATCAGTCACTACCCCTTTGGTAAACTCACAAAAAAGGTAAAAAATTCTATGATCCATCAACAGTGAAAAATTTTTCAAATATAAATAAATAAATAACCGACATGTCCCAGAATTGACACCGTACACCCTAGTTCAAGGGGTTGGTCCTTACCTTGGGCCCGGGGGACGTAACCTTCACACCTCAGAATTTGTGACTAGGTGATCCCTTCAGGGATAGTGACAGAATGGTCGCGGAGTCACACCCCGAAGTAGATCCGTCGATTCTGCACGAACTGTTAAGGTGAACAATAAAGAGTTCCTCATCGTTTTATGACACTCTAGTTCACAAAATAGACAAAGACTGAGGAAGACTAAGGTTATATTGTAAGACCGAAAATAAAGCTGTTTATTACGACTACTCATATGTCTATTGAAGTTTCGACATTAAGTATAGTCAGAAAGGAGGAGGAGTCTCCGGTGATTTTTGACGACCGACGACCGGTGCAGTCAGGAGAAGACTCCGATCTTAATATACTGGTAAAAGATATTTTTGTAACTTTGTATGTGTCTACGGGTTGGTTTTCTCCAACAATATAGGGTAAAAGATTTTGACGTCACTTCTTACACTTTAAAGAGGAAAAGTTAAAGTGTAACAGATAAAAAAGAAAGAAAAAACGACACAAGAAAAAAAAAAAAAAAAAAAAAATCACAGTAAAGTCGAGTCTCTTTGTCCAATAGAAAAGTGTTATCTAAGACAGACCACCATTTTACAAGACGAGTGGTCCACAACTACTCGACCAACAATAGAAATAATATCTTTATTTTTTTTCTTGTCACGTTACTTTATCGCGTATTATCCCACTCACTAAACTTTCGTCTTTAAACTTACGACGTAATCGTAGTCCAGTACTCAAGACCCTCCACACTATTATAGTCAATAGGAGATGTAGTGTCCTAAATAGAAGAAAGGAATGTCTTAAATTCATAAAGTAATATGTATGTGTGTGGATTTCACTTCACTTTCAGAGAGTTAGTATAACCTGAGAAACAAGAGGTCCGTTCTTATGTCCTCACCCATCGGTAAGGGAAGGGGTCCCCTAGAAGGGCTGGGTCCCCAGTTTGGGTCCAGAGGGTGTGACATCCCTCTAAGAAATCGTAGACTCGGTGGTCCCTTCGGGTGAGTGTGGACCACGAGTATGTATACACATTATCTCGAAAGGAATGTCTGTAACTTGTACATTAAATGTATATATGTAGATGGGACTATCGAGTCAACCATTTCTTAGACGGACATTACGTCCTCTGGGGCCAAGTTAAGGACTCAACCCTTCTAGACGACCTCTTCCCTATCCGATGGTTGAGGTCATAAGAACCCGAATGGACCACCGAGTCGACCATTTCTTAGACGGACGTTGCGCCCTCTGGACCCAAGTTAGGGATCTAACGCTTCTAGGGGACCTCTTCCCTTTCCGATGACTGAGGTCATAAGATCGGACCTCTTAAGGTACCTGATATCAGGTATCCCAACGTTTCTCAACCTGTGTTGACACACTAAAAAGTGAAAATGAAAAGTGAAAGCTTTATTTTAATAAAATACATCCAAAAAATGTATATTAATAAAATAAACTATATAATTCATATATAAATACATAATTATATACATAATATACAAACTTATAAAATAATATGTAAATTAAATATTAATAAAATTACACAAATACGTGTATTTTATGTAAGACAGACATAAAAATACTGATTAATACATAAATAAATAACTCATACGTAGAATACATAAATACATAATAAATATATAAAGATATATTATCTATCAATTATAAATACGTCTAAATTACATGAAAAACACATAAGTGAAAAGACATATAATTTCTATAGAAAGATAGAGACACCTATGACTCATAAGAAGAGTCGTAAGAGAATATGATGGTCTGATTTTCAATAAACTTTCGTCTCTGATATCTTCTAAATCAACAGTATATATCAATCTATAAACGGACATTTTTAGTCATTTAAAAAAAGGAAAGAAAAAAAACCCCCCCCCACCAGTGTGGTGTACCGAACTTCCTAGAATCGAAGTACTGTCCTGGAGACGTCACCTTCGTACCTCAGGATTGGTGACCTGGTGGTCCTTTAAGGGTTATTCACTCAATTATTTATTCATGGTAAACTGAGGAAAGAGACAAAGTGAGATAATTAGTTCATTTCTTAAAACGAGAAAGGTAGAAAAACCCCGCAAAAAGGAAGGAGAGAGTCGTGGTACTACTTTTAATACCTTGTGTATAAAAGAGTCACTTTTTAGGGTAGTTAAAGTTTTATGGAAGTTGAATAAAGTCCGGAAACGAGTATGTTTGACTTTCAAAATAATAAATGTCTCGGATAAAAATAGTCTATTAAAAACATTGTGGAGAGTCACAGACTTGATTTGTAGATTTCAGGGGGAGATGGTAAGGACCCGTCGATCCTGGACGACACTAGACCAAAAAGGATTTGAGTAGTGACCCTTGGAGTAGAAGAGTAAGGTCTTAAAGAGTATGAGTCTAGGGTGTCCCAGAAGAACGTGGTTTCTAGGTTGTCAGTTTATTCACACTCTTCGTGACCTAAGAGTATGAAATACATTTTTAAAATACAACATCCTTAAGAGACTCGGAAATGAGACGTTAAAATATATCATATAAATCCCTTATTAGGGAGATTCTGAGACGGAACCTAAAAGAACGAGAAGAGGTAGATGAACCTGTTTAAAATCCTCATAAATTTTCAAAGTTTTTAACAATGTCAAACAAACACTAATGTGCTTTTGTCACTTATATACATAAATTGACTTGGATCTTTTTCACCTTGTACTATCGTTAAACTCCTAAAGGTACCTCTTCCTTGTCCAAGATCACTTTCTTCTCTCTCAATCAGTTTCTATCTTATCCTTTCACGTTACAGTACCCCTGAATGCCCTCACTTTAGACCACTGTTTCAAACTACCACGATTGAAACTGTCTCTTCGTCCATTACTACCGTTGGTCCTTTCCACTCTCTAGTCGTCGATAGCAATACTCCTGGTGGAATAATCCGATTTCTCCCATCTGGAAATTTACCTCCTTTGATTGTTTCACCTCTGTCTACCGTAATTCGGTTTCTATAGATGATGTGTACGAAGTCTTTTTACAATCATTTGACCGTCACTTAACCTACTTCAAATTCTAAAAAATTTTTATATATACATAAATAAATACCGACACTGTTCAGAATAAACGAGACGTGTCCGAAAGAGATAAACGTGCTCGTCCCGCGGGATAAACGTGAAGCAACTCCACGGGTCCGAAGAGTAACGCGACCCAAGAGAACGACTCCTCGTGTCCGAGATCCGAATCCCCGATGTCATTAACACCACGTTCCCGAATCGACGAGACACCGTACACCCTAAAAGGGTCTGGTCCCTAACTTGGACTCAAGGGGTGTAACCGTCTACGAGTTGGTGACCGGGTGGTCTCTTCAGGGATCCTACGTCACACTCCTCTTGTCTCAGTTCACTCCCTAAAAATAACTTGATAACGGTAAACGTTGTTGTTATAGAATAACCCACTTCGTTCAGTTTCTGTACATTATACGCTACAGTGAATATACATCTACACACACATACACACACGAGTCAACACAAACTGAGAAACGTTAGGTACCTGATATCGGACGGTCCGAGGAGACAAGTACCTTAAAAGGTCTGTTCTTATGGTCTCACCCAACGGTAAAGGAGGAGGTCCTCTAGAAGGATTGGGTCCTTAAATTTGGTACAAAGAACGTAGAAGACGTAACCGTCCGTCTAAGAAATGGTGACTCGGTGGACCCTTCCGGGATTCTCGATTACGTTTACTTAGATATATGTTTGTCTAAACATATATCTTTGTCTGATATCAGATATCTGTGTCTGAGTGTCTGTATCTTTTGTTTGAATACCAATGGTTTCCCCTTTCACCATCCCTATTTAATCATCATATACTAATTGTCTATACATGATGATATATATTTTATTTGTTCGTTGTTCCTAAATGACGTATTGTGTTCTTTTAGATAAGTTATAGAACACTATTAGATATTACCTTTTATTAAACTTTTTGTAACATGTATTGACTTAGTGAAAGACACTTTGATTGTGTCATAATATTTAGTTAACGTAAAGTTAAATCTTTTTGGTTTCCTAAGAACGAAAACTCAGTATTATTCCTCTTTCATCATATACAAAATTTCGATTCGTTTCTTCGGATTCTACTACCGACAAGTCAGTGATTTAGCACAGGTCGAGAAACGTCGGGGTACCTAACAGAGGGTCTCAAACGAGTTTGAGAACAGGTAACTCAGCCACTACGGTAGGTTGGTAGAGTAAGAGACAGCAGGGGAAGAGGAAGACGGAAGTCAGAAAGGGTCGTACTCCCAGAAAATGTTACTCAGTCCAGAAGCGTAGTCTTTCGGTTTCATGACCTCGAAGTCACAATCGTAGTCAGGAAGGTTACTTATAAATCCTAGTTATAGGAAATCCCAACTGACCACCTCCGACTGATAAGGTTTTTTTTCCCTAGATTATCACCCATTTTATTAGGTATTCTCCGTCTTCTCACCCTAGTCTTCGTTTCTTTATTTACTTAGACTTTTAAATTATGTCATGACCTCGGTTACTCTTGACTGTGTTAAAAAGACCTTTAATCCATAACTGAATCAGAACACTGACTTGTCCTGAAATACCCCGGAAGGGGACACGAACTGTAGGAGACGAAATCGAGGAGAGACTTCATGGATCTATTGTTATAAACTACGTTTAAAAGACTCAACAAAACGTCTACACTTTTAGGGGGTGGTTTACTTTCTATAATTGATGAACACTGATATTCGTGTGTAGGGGTCCGGAGGACCTAGGATTCCTGACTATGACAATTGGGGTGACTACCGTAAGAGGGGCTGGACCGGAAATTTTTACGAAACGGTTTTATGAAGACCCTCGAGATCCGAAAATGCCTGTTCTCGGTGGAAAAGAGGAACGTACTGACACGCGTACGAGTTAACGAGTCAGGACACTGAGAAACGTTGGGGTACTTGAAATGTCGGGTGGTCAGAGGAGACGGGTACGGCCAAGAAGGAGGTCCCCTAGAAGGGTTAGATCCATAGTTTGGTCTTAGAGAACACGGAGGACGTAACCGTCCGTATAAGAAAATGGTCACTCGGTGAACTCAATCCATACCGGAACGTTATTTCTAAAGAGACGAGGTTGAGGTTCCAAAGTCAAGTAAATCGGAGTGACACACAACGCGTGCACTTGAACATAATTGTCAGTCTAGAAGACTAGGTCATTAAAACAAATATCCTTTGAACGGATGTCTTCCTTCATCTCTACACACGAGTCTAAATATCGGTTTCGATACGTAATGTTGTTTTGAATCTCATCACTTTTGAACCTTGGTTAGGTGTGGATTTGATACACATATTAATTAATTAAAGACAGTACGCAAAGTACTTTATAACATGTAAGTTGTATTAAATTACCGGACCCTTTTAAGAACTCATAATTCACTTTGTTTACGATAAAATTTTAAGGTACCTGTATACTAACCTTGATACTCTTTATACGTACATGTATATGTAATTCGCTTTATCTTCTTTTACCATTATCCCGAATAGAGATTACTCCCTATTAATATAGGAAAATCAGTTACAGGACATGTAATTAAAAAATATGTTTATTTATAAGTAAAATGTGAGTCTTTTTTTAGAATAACCTTTGTATCCGAAATCAAGGTTGAGACAGTGAACAATGTAAAGTTCAATAAATTAGGAAGAATGTCTATACCTCACATAAGTAAGTCAAGAAGTGTCTGAGACTATAAGAGACGGGTTTCAAGTTTAAGGTTACGGGACCGTAGTATTGACACACTACAATTTCAATGGATCACTATTTCTTGGGCGGACGGTTACGTCCGTTGTATTCTCTTCTAGGAGACCTCCTCCCGTACCGTTGGGTGACTTCATAAGGACGGCTTCTTAGGGTACCTGTCTCCTCGACCCGCCCGATGTCTCAAAGTTTCTCAGTCTGTGATGAATTCGTTGAATCGTACGTGGGAGAAATTTGGAGACAATGACGGACGTTACGTTCTATGGACCCAAGCTAGGGACCCAATCCTCCTAAGGGACCTCTTCCTTTACCGTCGAGTAAGTCATAAGAACGGATCTCTTTAAAGTACCTGTCTCCTTCGCCAGGACGATGTCAGATACCCCAGTGTTTGTTAGCCTATACTGACTTACTGATTGTGAAAGTGGAGAAGACATTTTCCTAAATTATTATGAGTGGTAAAACAACACCATAATTCCCTCAATTCGATTACTTATATAACATGTCACCAACCGTATCTCATTTAGGAGTTATAAGTTATGATTATATCGATGTACATACAATACGATTCGATGTAACGAAGTCAGTATAGACTGAGAAGACGTTGGGATACCTGACATCGGGTGGTCCGAGGAGACAGGTACCCCAAGAGGTCCGTTCTTATGACCTCACCCAACGGTACGGGAGGGGGTACCCTAGAAGGGTTGGATCCCTACTTAGGGTACAGAGAATACAGAAGACGTAACTGTCCGCCCAAGTAATGGTGATCGTGGTGGACCCTACTCATTTAAATTTAATGCCTATAGATGGAGTCGACAACACCTTTAATTTACTTAATTACATAAATTTTTGTAGACATAGTTGTAGACCGTGTGTCCTGTGGGAGTTATATATGAATAAAGGGAGGTATTGGGAAACCGGGACGGAAAGAAAAAGGAGAAGAAATACCTCTCCGTAGGGGAGGTATTTCTTTCCCCTTTACTACAAAACTTGACGCCACAACCTCTTCTGAGAACTCTCAGGGAACCTGTCGCTCCTCTAGTTTGGTCAGTTAGGATTTCCTTTAGTCAGGACTTATGTAACCTTTCTAACTACGATTTCGACTTCGAGGTTATGAAACCGGTGGACTTCGTTTCTTGACTGAGGAACCTTTTCTGGGACTACGACCCTCTCTAATTTTCATGCTCTTCCGCTGTTGTCTCTTACTCTACCGACCTACAGTAGTGACTCAGCTACCTGTACTCAAACTCGTTCGGGGTCCTCAACAACTACCTGTCCCTTCGAACCGTTCGACGCCAGGTACCCCAAAGTTTGTCAGTCTGTGCTGACTCACTGACTTGATTTGACTACGAGAGGTTCCGTTGTCCGTCCTTCCGTTCTCATCTTACACGACGGTGGATCGCCTACTAACAAACGAGTGGGTCCGTCGGACCACAGAGAGAGAGAGAGAGAGAGAGAAAAAAAAAAAAAAAAATTCCGAAGTCCTTTAGTGTATTTGGATAAACAGTGTCTGTGTCCTAAAGACGACAGGAACGGGAGACGTCCTAACTGAACGAAAAAAAGAGGATTACGATAAAACACCTTTCAAAAGTAAACACTCCGTCGACTTGGTTTTGGTTAACGTGTAGTATCATGTCCTACTCTTTACCTTTCGGTGTCTTCGTAAAGAATTGGGTCTTTCAAGGTCAGTCGGGTCCTACCCTTTACTCGTCCTAAGTCTCTACCCCGCCGGTTCTTCCGTGGACCCCGGGATACCCGGTGAACCTGGGGTCTGTCGTCTCGATGACGGACGGATGAAAAGGGAGAAAATAGACCCACAGCTGAAAAATTTTTACGTGTTCTGACACTTAATTCAAACACACACACACACACACACATACACACACACAATCGACGAGTCAGTACGGGCTGAGAAACGCTGGGGTACCTGTCGCCGGGAGTCCAAGGAGACAGGTATGGTAAGAAGTCCTTTCTTAGGACCTCCCCCAACGGTAAAGGAAGAGGTCCCCTAGAAGGGTTGGGTCCCTAACTTGGACCCGGTCTAATGTCCGTCTAAGAGATGGTAGACTCGGTGGTGCCTTCCGACGTCGGTCCCTTTCTCGTGAAGTCGACCAAGACTCTCTGACGAGGTTTCTCCACCCCTACCGTCCCCCTCAGTCTTACATACACTAAAACCACTTCTCCTTTATGTACGTTAGTTCGTGTATAAAAAGGTCTTCTAAAAGACGATCAAAGTACTTGGAGAGACGATCAGTACTTCTCGGTAAGTAGTGTTACTTCCTAAAAACACGAAAAGATATAAACCGAGTAATGTGACCGAGAATTTGTACAGATAGACTTCTGGACAAGACGGTCAGGGGAGGAGGGTGGTGGAAGGTGTCGTGTCCGACGGAGTGAGGACCAGAGGTGGGACCTGAGGGAAGTTCTCCACAACCACCAGTCGTCGACGACACCGTGTACACTAAAGTAGGAACATCTCCATCTACCGTTCGCGGGTACCGTTGACGGCTAAACATCCACCGTACCCAGAGGTCCATTATCCTCTCTTTGGACGAAAAGGAGGTGGGTCCCGTCTCCTGTCTCTCTTTCAGTTCTTGTCACTTGTTGGGGCACCTCTCGTCAAGGAGACACGGGGGAAGAAACCCCTAGATTCCTGTGAAAGTCCCAGGCAATCTGTAACATATTCAATTATTTCCGGAGAGTGTAGATTACTTGTGTAAAGAGTTACAAAGTACCCCGTCTCTTTTTGGTACCCAGAAGTCGGTATAAAATCAGTGAGAAAACCTCACACTACATGTCAATAAAGTCGAGGGACCCAGAGTCAAAGAGGTTAAAATTTGACTTCTTATTGTCACTAGTACCCTAAGGGTCCACCGTGTTCACCATTTCTTGGGTGGACGGTTTCGTCCTCTGCTCTACGGGAGCTCGTCCTTTACCGTTGGGTGAGGTCATAAGAACGGACCTCTTAGGGTACCTGACATCTCGGACCGCCCGATGTCAGGTACCCCAGTGTTTCTCAGTCTGTGCTGACTTCGCTGAATCGTGTGGGTTTCTGGAACCGTATTTAAACATCCTATTGTAGGTTCTTAAATAGTCTATTCTACGGCTACTATACCGCAAACTGTGAACCACCCAATAGATTTTTCTTCGTCGTCTTCACTATCGTAGAAAGACCCGAGACAAGATACGACACTCCCTTACCTCCACCCCCGACCCCCGACCTTCCCCCGAAAGGGTCGGAGAGTTCCCAAAAGGTAAACTTCGGTTTTACAGGATGCTAGTAGTTGGACCTTCTTCTTAGGTCAGAGGTCCGACGTCCGTCCTTTTAATCTTTCACAGTTAGTTAATGATCCCCAGATGACACCCAATAAAGAACCAATTATACCAACCGATCCTTAGTTACCTGGACCCGAGGTTCGGGTTAAGAAAGTAATGGAGGGTGACTCGGGAACTCATTCGTATATGGAATCAGTAAATAAGGACACAGGTCTCTCCACTTCTCTGAACAGGTTAAAACGAATAGAACAGGTCCGATCAAAAGTTTAGCAAACAGACTAAAATTTCGGACCATATGATACTTATGTCCATAAAGCTTCGGTTCGTAAGGAAGTTTTGTAAAACTTTGACTTACAAACGGATAAGTCAGATAGCTTCTCAACGGGACGGTCGTGATTATAAGACATGTACAACGAGTTTTTAACTCTGTTTAAGACCTCTTAGACAAAGTTTAATCTAATAAGATTTTCAAGTCCTTAATGGATGTTAGAGACTATAAATCAATGAGACAAACTCTGAAAAAGAAATTGGACAGGTACGGGTCTCTTCTCTAACCTAAATCCCGCTGTTACACTCATAAAAAATTTACCCTTTTTCCCAGATGTTGAAATAACTTTTGTCATTTACCTCTCTATGTGGTACAAGTATTTGACCTTTTAAGTTAAAGTACATCTACAGTTAAAGGGGGGTTAATTAGGTATCTAAGTAGACCCAAGGTAAGTGTTAGAGTTTCCCCAAAAATAACCACCTTTGACTGTTCGACTGAGATTTTAAATATACATTCTCGTTCCCAGTTTTTATCTAGAAGTCAAGTCAAGTCAGCGAGTCAGCACAGACTGAGAAACGCTGGGGTACTTAGCGTCGTGCGTTCCGGAGGGACAGGTAGTGGTAGAGGGCCTCAAGTGAGTCTGAGTGCAGGTAGCGAAGGCACTACGGTAGGTCGGTAGAGTAGGAGACAGCAGGGGAAGAGGAGGACGGGGGTTAGAGAGGGTCGTAGTCTCAGAAAAGGTTACTCAGTTGAGAAGCGCACTCCACCGGTTTCATGACCTCGAAGTCGAAATCGTAGTAAGGAGGGTTTCTTTAGGGTCCCAACTAGAGGAAGACTTACCTGACCAACCTAGAGGAACGTCAGGTTCCCTGGGAGTTCTCAGAAGAGGTTGTGGTATCTAGAATCCCCTAGTATATGGTCCCATCTATTTTACTGGTCACCCTACTTTATCTTTTTATTTCACACCATACAAGTCTCCTAGTAATATGTCATTCCTTTTAACACGGAATGCCTTCGTATGTTGATTAAACCTATGTAGAGTCTTTGCATTATAACTCACTTTTATGTTCAATGTCCTCTTATTTGTGTCATACTCGGGTAAATATATTTTAAGTTTTTATACGTTCTGGTTTTGTTTCTTCCCCCGAGACCCTGGGTATACCAAATCCCTGTCCACTCTTAAACTTACAAATAAAAGAGGTGGGAAAAACATAGAAGAGTAGGATGGGGGATGGGCTGGGTAACCATATCTTCTCGAGAGAGTAGATATATGAAAAGTAGGAAAAAGACATTTCAGTACCTTGTCTTCAAACCTCAGTATCCTGGTTCAGAATTTAGGATTTAGGAGTTGAAAAACTTATACATTACATTCAGTGTCATTAAAAACTAGAAATCACACTATATATAAGTGTTTGATTTCTATTACGGTAGGTGGAGACTTACCATGGTAGGTCTAATGTAGTTTGGACATATGTATGGTGAAACACTCTTCAACAATTTAGAAGTTAATTGGACAGAGAAGGAACAACGAACGTTCGTTGTAGACCTGTAACAAAAATTCTTGGTACGGGAACTGGATGACCCCTTATCACTTGTTAGACCTCCAGTATCCATTAAGTAGTGTGCACAAACCAAAAATCATTTTGACTTAGAAGACCTAAACGGGAGAAATAACACCTAGAGAACCCTCCGTCTATATAATACGTTACATAGTAAATTTTCCATAGACGACGACGACCACAACGAAGTCAGCACAAGCTGAGACACGCTGGGGTGTCCGCCGTCGGGTGGTCCGAGGGGGCAGGGACCCTAAGAGGTCCGTTCTTGTGACCTCACCCAACGGTAAAGGAAGAGGTTACGTACTTTCACTTTTCACTTTCACTTCAGCGAATCAGTACAGGCTGAGAATCGCTGGGGTACCTGACGTCGGGTGGTCCGAGGAGGCGGGTACCCTAAGAGGTCCGTTCTCATGACCTCACTCCACGGTCACGGAAGAGACAATTTTTCCATACAAAAGAGAATTTATAAACAAAGTAACATATTGCTACAGAATAACAACTAGATGAGTTAAGTAAATCAGTCTCATTTAATTTCACCAATAATACCCCACTCTCTTTTCGTTTGGGATTACCTAACTCTAAAGGAAAAAGTAACTAATATCGAACTTGTATTAAAACGCCCCGATTCTTCTCCTTTTCTGTATCTTCTTTTCTCCGTCAAACTGTGTCCTTCCGTCTCTACATCGGTGTAATTGTAAGTGTGTGTGTGTGTGTGTGTGTGTGTCCATCCTTCGATACTTTTACGAGTATTTTTACTTGTCCTAAAATTAAAATATGATAACAATCCATTATTCTCTTCGTATGTAAATCATTTTTTTTTTATCATTTTTTCGTTTTTTGGTTTTTTAGGGTCCCTATATAGTAGGTATTAGGGTGTTGGGTTTCTGTCGACGACAAATGTAAAATCTCGTAAAAAAGTTTATTATTTCTTCAAAATATTTGTGTGTTCGTATTAACCTCGAGTCGTAAATTTGTGTCTCTTGTTCACAGAACGTTATTCAGTGCATTCTTACAAAGTGAAAGTTGTAGAAAATAGTGAAGGGTGTCTCTCGAAAACCAGAATCTTGTTTTACCCAGATAGTTCCTTCTCGCATAAATTAATCTAAAAGACCACGGGTGGAATCCTCCTTTCCTACGGACCAGGATACTATTTCAGTCCGACGTGAACGTTCCAGAGATTCTGAATAAAGACAAAGGTACCGCAGGAACAGATAACTTCATCGTTGAGTTTCTGAGGAGATCACTATTTTCGAACTCCTTTAGTCCGGAGTCGTGAGGACAGTGTAAGTTCGTCTGGCGGGTCGAGAACGATCTATCTCCCGTCGACACCCGTGGCCCTAGAGAACGAAGTTGTGTACCTCACTCAAGTAGACGTGCATAAATAACGCACACACGAGTGAGTGTTTCAGCTCAGGTTGAGAAACGCGGGGGCTACTGACTGACATCGGACTGACATCGGGAGGTCCGAGGAGACAGGCACCTTAAAAGGTCCGTTCTTATGACCTCACCCATCGTAAGGGAGGAGGTCCCCTAGAAGGACTGGGTCCCTTACTTGGGTCCAGAGGGTGTAACGTCCGTCTAAGAGACGCCAGACTCGGTGGTCCCTTTGGGTGGCGTTCAGATCTGACTTCGGATTAAAACTAGAAATCGAAGTTTCTACAAGACTGTTCTGATTTTGGACTACGACGGTTAGGGTAGGGACGGGCTCGACCGTTAAGAAGGGGACTGAGGGAGAGGGGTCAGTCGACCCTGTGGGTACTAAGTGAGACAAAAGGAGGATCCTAAAGGTGCCGTAACGAGACACCGAGGGATAACGGTCCGAGTCAGGTGCCCGTCTCTTTCGTTCAAAGACCACTAGTCAGTGTCGGAGGTTTCTAAAGAGATCAACATTGAAGGACTGTCGATCGAGGAAAAACGACAGTCTCCATACACACTACAACTAATAATAAATGAACAGAGTCTTGTGTCTACAGTCTCTCCTTAAGGGTCGTATTGAGTGGAGTGTGGAATTCGGGTTTACCGAGACTCGTGACATAATCCTAAATACAGATCTTCATGTCGTGGGAGATATACTCGAATCAAGGGGGCTTTTTGTCTTGTTTACTCTATATATCCTACCCTAAATAATATCTTAACTGAGTAGGAAAGTACCTCGGACTCGTCAGAGAGTTGTAGACGTTGTCGAGTCTTCTCGCCTACCACATCAAGGTCAGGTTCGGTTTCCCGACCTCCCGGTCATCACATTCAACGACAGACTCAGGGTCAGGTTTCCGTCCTGTTTCGAGTTTTTGTTGGTTCTTTTCTCTCGTTTAAGAGGGAATTCGGAAAAATGAAGATAGGTTCGGAAGTCACCTAACCTACCTTGGGTAAGTGTAACCCGTTCCACAATCAGTGAATCGGCACAGGTTGAGAAAAGCTGGGGTACCTGATGTCGGGTGGTCCGAGAAGAAAGGTACCCTAAGAGGACCGTTCTTATGACTTCACCCAACGGTAAAAGAAGAGGTCCCCTTGGACCCAGAGGACGTAACGTCCGTCTAAGAAATGAAAGACTCGGTGGTCCCTTCCGGTTAGAGGAATTGAGATGGATAAGTTTACAATTAGGTTTTTGTAGAAGTGTTTGTGTGTGGTTTATTACAAATTAGTCCATAGGGTCCCGAAAGACCCACCGAGTCACCATTTCTTAGGTGGACGGTTACATCCTCTGTGCCCAAGCTAGGGACCAGGTCCTTCTAGAGTGTACCTCGTTGATTCGGGTGAGTAGTATTGATGACTCCGATACGAGATCGGGTCCTTGACGTTATGACTCGGGTACACAGAGTTGATGGCTCTGAGTGCGTGGGATCTCGAGCCGTTGTTCTCTTCGGCGACGTTACTCTTCGGACGCGTGGTTTTTGTGTGACATCGGCGGTGAGTGACGTTGACTTCTTTGCGGGTACATCGTTGTTTCTGGGTCGCGTCGGTATTCAGTTGTGCATAAAAATTTTTCAGTCCAGAGGTACATGGGACACCGGGTCAGTTCATCTGTGTATTACAATCAGTAGTGTGGAAAGGGAGAGAATAAAGTCCTCGACTTTTCGTTTAAAAGGGTACTGGTATTAGTGATTTAAACCCCAGTAGTTGTACTCATACTACGAGGGCCTTGTTTGAAAGTCACGAATCGGAACCTTTAATTCATCGAAGTCGTCTTCCCCAAGAAAACAATGGTGAAACGACAATGAGGAGGTCTACCGAAGGGACGACACAGGGGTGGGGTGTTGGAGTGGGGACGGGGTCGGTGTCGAGTCCAAACAGTCGGACAGTAGTCCAAGGTGGGGACGTTCCTCGAGTGACCCAGGGACGGAATAGAAAGTGACTTTGTTTAAGACGTCGTGTGATATTGTCAATGTTGGTGTCGACTGAAGAGGACACATGACTGGCACGCGGTGTAAAATGTATATAATCGTACAAGTCAGGAGTGTCGCAGTACTCACTACTACTAAGGACAAAACATCTACGTCAAAGACTTGACGTTTTCCTAATACTCGAAGGAGTTCCGGTGTGTCGACAATTTGTCAGTACTGTGTCAAATTCATGCGTAAGTAGTTGCGGATTCAGACCCGAGTGGTAATATTGCGTGACCCAAAGGACTGGGGACGGAAAGGTTTGACGGGGTGTTTTCGGACTCATTGACCGAGTTTACCTTTAAAAGTAGAGACTAAGTCGGACGATCAAGGTGTATCTAGGTTTGAGTCACTAGAAAAGGTTCGTGACCGTATTTGTCTTCCTAACTTTTAGGATACACTGAAGGGACACTCGTTAATTCTCCGACTTAAGACAGCGTACGATAAGTGGGAAGTGATAAGTAGTAGTGTTTGAAAGTCTGTGTGACTTCCAGTGCTAACTTTTGTGTCAATAAAATTCTCTACCGTAACAAGAGTTTTCGGTGTCATCCTGGTAACGTCTTACTAAAATTGAGTCTAGATATAAGTCTCTACTTAGGAAGAAAACCGAGTTTACTGCGTCCAAACAATCAACCGTACACTCACCCTCCACTCCTTTAATTTTTCCCCCCCGTTCATGGTTAAGAATAGATAGAGGACAAGTGGAAAACTATCAACGAACAAAAGGGACATACACCGTTCGAGTGTAATGAACGAGATCGGACCGTAGAGGTAAATTAAATTAAACAGTATCCTTATAAAACGTCATTCCCGTTTGGAAATTCCTTTTAACTTTTTACATTCTATGGACGTATTCCTTTACAAAAACGTTTTTCTACGTTCTTAAACACCACCCTGATATGATTTTCGTGAGGGTCCTGTAGAGACCACCAGGTCACCAATTCTAGGGTACGAGAGTTCCGTCCCCCGGTCCCAAGGTAGGGGTCAGTCCCTTGATCTGAGACGTACGATGTTGATTCTCGGGTGTACGACGTTGATTTTTCCGACGTATAACGTTTCTTCTAGGACGTACGACGTTGATTCTGAGTCTCGTCGGGGGGGAGGGGGGTTTTTTTCAGGAGGGTAGAAAGAGGTCTCTCCAAATGTAAGTTTATAAAGGAGATGAGGGTATTGATTAGTGGTCCCTACTAGACTTCTGAACCCTGTAGTTCTATGTCCCCCCTTTCGACTTTGTATACATTTACTACCTACTACATAAAGACCGTATCTACCTGAATACCTAGAATTGGGAGACCAAGAGACATGGACGCACGTACGACAGTGAAGTCAGTACAGGCTGAGAAACGCTGGAGTACCTGACATCGAGCGGTCCGAGGAGACAGGTACCCCAAGAGGTCCCTTCTTGTGACCTCACGACAAAGGAGGAGGTCCCTTAGAAGGGTTGGGTCCCTAGCTTGGACGTGGAGAATGCAGAGGACGCAACTGTTCGCCCAAGAAATGGTGATCGCGGTCGACCCTTCGGGTCAAAAGACAGTATTATAGTATATAAATGGGAAAACGGGAAGCCTCCTCGTATGAGAAGGTGGAGTCTGAAAACCCAAACGAGTACACTGAATAAATTGGTTAGCCAAAAGTCGTCTACATAGTACTGGTTCCCGAACAGAAAATCGAACATGGTAGTGGTATCCTTCTCTTTGTATGGTCGTACCAAGTGTACCGTACACTCCCACTGGGTACTGTGGGCAATGGGGAACTAGCGGTCGTAATTAAGACGACCAGACTGGCCGATCCGCTCGCAGGGAAAGAAGGGAAGGGTGAGGGGGACTTCGACGTCCGAGTCAGATTCTCCTGCTGGAGGGGGTATCTCTTTCTGGACAGAAGGTAGTCCCCAGGGCCTTGTCGACAGGGAGGGGTGGGACGATCTTGGAGGTTTTTGAGTCCTTTACTAACTGTCCCGACTTTACGTCTCAATGAAGTAAAGTTTACATTGCGAAGGAAAATGGTAAAGGGAAGGGGAGTATGAGTAAATACAGAGAACGAAAAAAAAGAAAAGAGATCAGACTAGAAATCTCCCAAAACAAGCCCTTGAAGAGTGAGGTCTTCCACTTTTACAGATCGAAGTCTGGAGTCGAAAAGTGCACACATCCTCTGTGAACCGGAGGCCGGGAATCTCTAGCAAGCGATTGTCAGAGTTTCCTGACAAAACAACTTATGAGATCTTTTACAGGGGTTTCAGACAGTAAATTCGTCATTACACCTGCGGTTCTATAAAAATTAATTTTCGCATGATAAACTTTGGTCGGAAACCGGAGGATAAGCAGTACTTCCAGGGACTCAAGGTCGTCGGCAGTGATCCTATTCTTAAAGAGGAACACAGGTGTACTACCGTCATATCCAGTTACAATTTGGAGTGATGTGTCGGGTGTTAGGCTGTCACCCCAAAACAAGTCTTAACCGTGAGTTGAGAGGATAAGGGGTATACGGGTACCGGAGGACGTTGGGGCCGAGATTTGTAAAGAGTGAGGGGAAAAAAAGGCTAAATTTGTTTCCGTCGGGGAAGTCAAGTGTTTCCTGTAAATACTTACTTCTAGGTATGTTATGGGGTCGAAGTAATATTTTCGGGGGGTCTGCGTCTTCCGGTCTCAGGTCGACGGGCGTTTTGGTGTACGTTGATTCGGAATCAAACCCCGACGACTCATCAACAAATATTTATCGTCACCAGTCAATGTGTAACAATCGTTGGACTCGATTAGCGACGATTAGTTATTTCAGTAACTTCACATTATCGGAGTAACCGTCATCTACCCGAGTCCCGGTCGGACACTCCCGTATGAGAAGCACTTGTCAGTCTACCATTAATAAATTAGTCTCGTCGTACCGGAGAGTGTCTGGGTCATACCTCTTGACAAAGATTTCGGTGCAAACTCTGTAGAAAGGAGACGAGGTCTCTTTTCCTTCCCCCGTTTGTTTCAGAAGAACTAAACTCTTTAAACCCGCGACGAAGGTCTTCAATTTAATCTTCGTTCCTTGTTCCTATAAGGAACTTGTTTATTAATTTTATCGTAAGTAAGATAAGATGTACTCGTCCATTAAAAGTTTTACGGGAGAGAGAGAGAGCGAAATTAGGGAAATTTATCATACTGGTAGAAGATTCCATGTGTGTCCAGTCCGTACTGTAAGTAACCTCTTTTGGTGAGATATGGAATTTGAAGAAGTTACGAGTATCATTGTTACGAAAGTTTTAACTCTTAATTGGTTCTCTTGTCATCCTATATGGATCCTTAAACAGGAAATTTTCAGAAAAAAACGTGACAAGGGACGTCGTCTCTGTAGAAGAAACCATTATAAGAGAAAGGAAATCAGGAAAAAATTTTTATCATAATACGTAATAACTTTTCGGTTGCAATGGAGAACGGGAAGAAATAGAAGGTGTCACGAATCGTGCCCAAATCCTGTCCTGAAGAGGTTTATGTGTGACAAATTGAGTATATCGTACTCTTAATTAAGGACCTCTAGAAGTGGACCGATTCTTCATCTCTGGATTGTAAAAACTCAAATTCCGAAATAGTTCCGGTTTCATTTATGTTCATGAGACGTTTTAGTGGTGGGTTTGAAGAAGTTGTTATAGGATTTTTTTTTTTTTTTTTTAAGAACCTTAGAGGATTCTAATTGTACGTTTTTAGATCTTTACTTCTAATTTTTTTCCAGTACAAATTGAATTTGAAATCGGAAAGAAAGTCCTTTATTTCCTTTTAGTACTATAATGTACTATCTACGTTAAGAGGATTATAATGAAAGGTTTAGAGTTTACACACACAAACATCCGGAGTCCTTTTACTACATAAAAACTTACGTTGACCTCTCCAAATTGTTTCTTTCGGAAAAGATCAGAGATACCCCCCTTTAGCCGAAATCTGACAATCGTTTGTGTAGATTTTCAAGTTACTTGAAGTCAACCAACGATACGGTTGGTCGTCTTCTGGACAGGTCTATACTTAACTAGTGTGTTTATTTTTAGAGGGGTTTCTACTACGAACAAACCGAATTCCCGTATCAGAAACATTGTTGGGAACTTTTTAGTCTCCAGACAGGTAAACCTCTTAAATAAAACTGGTGATAGGTTTAAAGGAGTCACATAATATTTTATGAAACTAAAAAAAGTATCTTTTAACTCGTAAATGAAGGTTCTCTCTTTACGGGAAAAAGAGAAACAAGGGGTTCACATTTTCATCGTTTATGTCTCTTTCATTGTATATACCATAAAGGACTAATACTCTTTCTTTCTTATTAATCTTGATTTTGTCATTTAGAACCCTTTACGAAAACTAAGGTAAAAGTGGAAGACTATACTTCAACCCGTTAAATAGAAGTAAAAAATCGTAGTACGCAAGGTGTGGGACGGTACCTATCCCAGGGATTTTCCACGTTTTTTCGGTAAAACTTCTTAGTAAACCATCACAGATGAAACTCCAAAACACCGGAGGTATAGGTTCTTCACTTGTTTAAACTCCGATTTGTTTATCCGTTGTACCCATTGTGTCATCAACTGTGGTTGGAGATTCCCCAACCTCCTCTTTTGTTATGTCATTAGTAAGAAAAGTATATATAGGGTAATAATAGGGAAACCTTTGACTTGACCTACTGGAAGATAACAATCTAGAGAGGCATCCGTGGATTCCTTATCTTCTGTTACTAGTTTTGGAAACCTTTAACAACAAGTCAACGGTTCAGTACAGGTTGGGGTACCTGACGACGTGCGGTCCGAGGAAATAGGGGTGACAGAGGGCCTCAAACGAGTCAGAGGCCAGGTAACTCAGTCACTACGGTAAGTTAGTGAAGTAGGAGACGACGGGGGAAGAGGAAAATAGGAGTTAGAAAGGATCGTAGTCCCAAAAAAAGGTTACTCAGTCGAGAATCGCAGTTTACAGGTTTCATGACCTCAAAGTCGAGATCAGGAAAGTCACTTATAAGTCCCAACTAAATAAAATCATAACTGAACAAACTAAAGGAACGACAGGTTCCCTGAGAGTTCTCAGAAAAGGTCGTGGTGTTAAACTTTCGTAGTTAAAAAGTCGGAAATATTGTACAAAATACACATGACCCTTGTATGTTGAAATTATGTATACGGATCGTTGTGTTGTCTCTTCCGTTATCGTTGGGTGAGGTCACAAGAACGGACCTCTTAGGGTCCCTGTCACCTCGGACGACCCGACGACGGATACCCCAGTGTGTCTCAGCCTGTACTGACTTCACTGAATCGTCGTCGTCGTCGTTGTGTTTAGGTATTTCCTCAGTAGTTCGTAAATAATAATGATACAAAACATGTTATACTGGAACCGGGTGAGTATAATAAGAATGAAATTAAGGAGTAGGGATATAAACAAGTTTTAAACCGGAAAATCCAAAATAGAGGGTAACGATAGACATATCAGTGGAGACTTTATGTGTGTCTTTAAACCTAAGAGACCACATAGTAGACGTCCTGAATAAGACATTCCTCATATCAAAAATGGAGACCTAGTAGGGGAAATGAGGATTAAAGACCTAAAAGTGAAGTACAATCCATTAAAACAGGAATCGGAGAGGTTCTTTCGGAACCTAAGGGGGTTGTTTCCTTGGGTTGTTCCATATGTCACCTATGACACCTATAATTACTAAAATCTAATTCCAAAATTATCAAGTCTAATTCCTTGTGTAGAAACTGTTTCCCATAGACATTATAATTAAGGACCCCTTACACTCTATACGAGTCACTCTAAGTGTAACACACACCTTTATTCTTTTACTGTTCGGTTTTTCACTTGTACATAAAGAGCCACCCCTTCAAGTCAGATACACGGGAACCAAAAGTTTCACCCAGTATAGAGGTTGTGTTTTTAGAACCCTGATAGGTGGAACACAAAGTTAGGGTGTCCTTCATTATGATAAGGGTCCACCACGATCACCATTTCTTGGGTATACAGTTACGTCCTGTGTATTCTCTGTTCCCAAGCTAGGGACCCAACCCTTCTAGGGGACCTCCTCCCGTACCATTGGGTGAGGCCATAAGAACGGACCTCTTGGAGTACCAATCTCTTCGGACCACCAGGTATCTAAACGTTTCTCAGTGACTTCGCTGAATGGTGTGTGTGTGCATCGGACTTTACTTATTTAGGATCTAAATGTGGGGTTACGTTAAGGTCGTGAGTCTCTATGTCTTGGAAGGTGGAAAGACGAAAACTCATTACTAAATAGAAGTACTTGAGTAAACCTTTCTTTTTTCCTCTTTATCGAGAGTCTATTTATAAGTGTGTCAACGTATAAGGGTATCCTTCGAAGGTTATTTCGGACACTGAATCTTTTAGAAGTTCAGTTATTGTTAAAATTGGACAAAAGAGAGAGACGAGACATCATTTGGTTGTAACCCGACAACGTCCTCTCTTTAGAACTCAATTTTCCATACCAAACTTTCGTAAGGATTTAGTTGTATCAACACCTTCCCAACCACCCTGCCCACCGCCACTTGACAACCGTCACCGTCTTAGACCCCACTACCGCTAGAACCAGTATTGAAGACTTTCACGATTTCTTGGGTCGACACGACTCGTATGAGGAATTCGTCATAACTACAAAATGGGGGAAGGATAGTAGAGTACCTAATCATGCCACTTTGGTTCAAATATTCGTCCGCAATAGGAATGTTCTTTTTGTGTGGGAGAAGATAAGTGTTAAGAGGGGGTGGGGGTGGGTCACCTTTTGTCATCACTTCACGTTTCACCCATAAAAAATCCTTTACCATAAACTCAGATCCTACTTTGTTGATCTCTCTCTTCAGACCTACTATTTGTTTTGAAAGATTCTCGGCACATTGACCTTTGGTAGTTCTCCCGTAATTTCTCTGTCGTCAGGATAATTGCCGATGAAACCAGAAGTCTGACGAGAGACTCCCAAATCCCCAAACCACCTCCAACAAAGATATAGAGGACACCGTTAAACAGCCCCCCACTCCTTCTTGTCCACTCGATAACAAAGAGTTTGAAGTAAAATTAGTCTCGTCGAAATAAAAATAGACAAAACATATAACCCTAAGACACTTCCCGACATTATCCTTTCTTGAAACATAAGATTTAATTAGTGATTTCCCTACATCGGATATACGATGTAATACGTGTCACCAGGTAAAAACCCTTTGGACGGAGGGTTCATTACTTGCAATTCGATTTCATGGAAACAAATTGAATGTCCTTTGCAGGACTAGTCCGGGTAGACATTTACCGACGCCCTTCCTTCTGTACTTGTGTATGGGAAATCTCAGACCGACCTTGGTCTTGGAATGGAGGAGGGGAAAATCATATTTTTCGAATGTAGTATTGAGTCTCTACTACCAAAAAACCCTAAGACTAGGTGGTAAAAGAACCAGATGACCGAAAGGTTTATTTCAGTGATAAGGAACGGGGTCATTGAACAGAGAACTAAATAGCCGGACAGCACCTCGGTCGTCAAGTTTGAACCTGAGGTATTATCCTAGAGTAAATTCCTTAGTTCAGCAACTTTTTTATCTCCTTAATAGTTACTATTTTTGGACAACGTGTACCGTCGGTCCGTCCCAACCCCTCCGACTCTCTCTTACAAACTCAGAAGACACATTCAGTCACTTTTCTATTTCCCATTTGAAGACACGGAGTTAAGGGGTGTAGTCATCAAGTACTTCATAACACGGAGTCAGTTGTTATAGTCATAGAGAACCTTTGACCAATATTTGTGTTAAATAACTTGGGATGGATCTGGATGGACTATGTCTTAAAGATCTTTAGTCGTAAAATTGTCCAGAAGTTAACAAGACTACGTGTGAGTTCAAACTCTAGTTGACGGTGTCTCGGATTAATTAAATGGTTTATTTTCTTCATTCCATTTTAATATTCTTTCATCGACAATCACGTCAAAGATTCCTTTTAGAGAAAATTCATAAAGTTTAGTCAGGGTAGGTCAGTTTTGGGAACATCTCTCCTAACAAAAAGTCAAAGTCCCTATCCTTTTACGGAGGTCAGGAAGATAAGGAGGTCGGGATATTTATAGTCAGTTTTATTTCGCGACAGGAGTGTCGGTAATTTATAAGGGAACTGTCGGGTTAGAGTCGGGTTTTTACAAATGAACTTTTATACATCTCAATCCATCCTCAGTTATTATTTCGTTGGTTGTCTAAGATTACGGATGACCTCTCTGTGTCTGAACATAACTATAAAATACCTGAGTGAAAAATTTTATTGATAACAACTATTTAAGGTGAGGTAGACCCAATACTCTACTGCGTGTTGTGTGGAACCTTGTCACGACCTCCTTCGAGACCAGCTTTCCTGACCACATCGCACTCTCCTACCGGAGACAGAAGGATCTTGGTCCTGTACACGTATTCTCAACGGAAGGACCTTACTACTCTGGAGATTCACTCTAACAAAGCTCTCTACCTAAGGCGACCTCTACGTATGTGTGAAAAGGAGCCCACCCTTGGGTCGACGAGAGTTCCAAAGTCACGATACTACAATGTGGTGATCTACCGAGGTCTCACAGAGATCGGACACAAACTTTCCGGTCACGACACTATTAACCGTACATAAAACACTCGGTAGCGGTCGGTAGAAGTAGGTGACAACTGAGGGTGGGCTGGTTTTCACTACAGAGGAAAAGAGGGAGATAGAAGGTTCTCATCGGGTTGCCACCACAGACCTTCCCCGCCCCCCCCTTACAAAGTCTGGTCCTTTCGTGAACAAAAGAGGTGTAAGGTTTGAAATTTTGAGTCGAAGTTCGTCTACTATACACATAGGAGTTTCACACCTCATTGTAAGGTAGGAATTTTTAATAGTGTAAAGTATTGAATCCACCAACCCAATGATCCCAGTTTCCAGGGGTCAGGAATTTCAGAACGAATTAGTCCTCTCCGAATTTCTATTTAACAATTCGTAATAGAAATGGACTCAACGGGAAAATATAAGAAAGATCTCCTCAACCAATCTCACCTTTACTTTCAACAACAAAAACAAAACCTCAAAATTTGAGTAACATCAACAATAGTAAAAGAAAAATTAGACACTATACTTGAGTCAAAGAAGGTCCGAGTCAAAAAAGAAGATTTAACTAGGCTGCACTACTGTTTGCGGTCATGTCTGTCAGTGCACATGGTTTGGGAGGGTCACACTAACAATGGCCTACTTGTAAACTTGGTTCTCTTTTTGTGGGTGTTTGACTTGAATCGATAGATCTACGGATTTCACCGTAAACTTGGTTCACTGTTTCTCGACTCAAATCTTCTCTTGAGTTCCCAACTCTTCAGACACAGTCTCACTTTCCAAGGGTCCGTTCGGTTTCGGCATTCAGTAACCTTCGGTGCTCCTGTTACTAATACACTTCCAAGTCCCTTTTGGTCAGACATGTCGTCTTACCCCCTTTTATAGTTTTCTCTCTCTTCTACGTCTGGGTCTTTCTATGTGTCACATCGACGGCTTTCGTAAAGGTCAAGCATACTCGTGACGAACGAAAGTGTAGGTAGTCTAAGATGTGCACTAAGAGACTCAGAAGTAAGAGGAGACGGAAAAGTTCAAAAGAAGTGTGATTGACCATTCTTAGGGACTTGTCCAGGAAACAAGGACTGGTTGTTTTGAGATCGTTCGTAAAAAGTAAAAATCAAAGAATTTTGAAAAATAAAATATGACTTTATGTCGACTAATTGTTGCAACACTATCAAAGTCCACCTGTCGTGTCCCTGAGTCGGTATGTATATGTACATAGGTAAGAGGAGGGTAAGTCCGACGGCACAGTGTGACTCGTCTAACGGGACACGATGTATCATCCTGGAACAACCAATGGGTAAAATTTATGTCGGCACACATGCACAGGTAGGGTTTGAGGGATTGATAGGGGAGGGGTGCAAGGAGGAGGAACCACTGGTATTCAAGTAAGAATTGCAGGCACACACACACACACACACACACACACACACGCGCGCACACACGCGCACACACACAATCAACGAATCAGTACAGGCTGAGACGCCGGGGTATTTGACATCGGGTGATCCGAGGAGACAGGTACCTTAAGAAGTCCGTTCTTATGGCCTCACCCAACGGTAAAGGAAGAGGTCCCCTAGAACGGCTGGGTCCTTAACTTCGGTCCAGAGGACGTAATGTCCGTCTAAGAGATGGTAGATTTGATGGTCCCTTCGGGGAATTTAAACACATCTTCAGTAGGAAATAGTATTCTGTTAAGGTGTATGATTTAAGACTACCAACTTAAATACTTCATCCCACCTAAAGACTGAAAATTTTTGTGATTCTGAGAGACTCTTTTATATATATATATAATTCAAAAAAAGAACTGGGGACTACGATCTAACCACGTCGTTTGAACCATTCGGCTTCTGTCTCTGGTACGTCAGTCGGGGACCCGAACCCCGACCTTTTTCCGTGGGAGAGGAACGGG
The DNA here is from genome assembly GCA_006410555.1 of Capra ibex. NCBI lineage: Eukaryota > Metazoa > Chordata > Mammalia > Artiodactyla > Bovidae > Capra > Capra ibex. The sequence continues at coordinate 12,725,057 of SJYO01033645.1, forward strand.
TGGGTGAGAGGTCTCGTAACGACGGAAAGTTTTCTTGACTGATTTTACTTCTGGAACAGAGACTCAGGAACCGGGGTTATCTAAAACACAAGATACAGTCGTGGTAAAGGACTTTCTGACTGTCATAACCAGAGACTATTCGTTTTTAAAGTTTCTCATTAGACTAAAAAAAGTGTAGAACTAAATTCCGTAGAACGGATATTCTTTTTATTTTATTTTATTTTGTATTTATTTTACGGAATTATACCGGAAGTGCCAGGAGCCAGACGAGTGGAGAGGTTAGAGTAGGCTCTCGAGACACAGGTAGTAACAAACGCAGGTCGGTGAGACTGGAAAGCCTAAGATTATATTTGATAAGAGAAAGGTCGGAGTACCGGAAACCTATAAGAAAGGAAAGAAGGACTTTGAGTGAAGTGGTAAGTTGACAAGGATGAATTGAGAAAGTAAGTAGTAGAAGTGGAGTTTACGATTAAGAAAGTCCTTCCTTAAGTATTGGAAAGTTTCTTTTTCGAGAGAAAGTATCGAGTAACAAACAAAGGACGTATTGTGAATTAAGATCAAACTTCATAAATAAATTGACTCACAACAGTGGACAAGGGAGAGGTCTGTCCTTTGAAATACTTTCGCGTTGAAAAATTACAAAAACAAGTGTTAACATACGGTTCAACGTTCTGCAAGTCATGTGGAATGTACTTCTTCTCACTTACTTGACCACTTTGACTTTTGTTCAGGGTTCAGGACCTCGGATAAGGTCCCTGCACAAAAATAAAAAGATAACTATGAGGTCAAAGGAAATAGAGACTACACATAAATAACACACACACTTACATTCCGACCATGTCACACAGACAACAGTAACATACCAAGAACCTTTTGGAATATAAAACCTTCGTTTACATTCTTTTTTTTTTGTAAGTCAAACGTCTTACAAAATAATACTAGTTACTAGAGTTCCTGTGTAGGTAAAAACACTTAACTGTACGTAAAGATGAACTTTCTTACTTGTATTTACACTGTCCTTGTAATTTCTCTCATCCGTCTCCCCTACCCTTAAGATCCGATAAGGTTCCAAAATCCTCTGTGGAACAGGAATCGTCCCAATTAAATTTATGTATAAAGAAGATAAGAGACCTAGAGTAAATATAAAAGGGTAATTCATGGAGGTTATCTTAGACTGGTGATCCGAAGTTTTGTATACTTTTCGACCTACTCAGATGTTACATATGTTTAAAATCTTTATGAAAGTGAGAAAAAGGAAGACACACACTTTTATAAGTCTGATCGTAAGGTTCTCTCGAAACTTTTTCTTATACCTGGTCCTCTTCGGTAAAGGAAGAGGTCCCCTAGAAAGGTTGGGCCCCAAACTTGGGTTCAGAGACCGTGACGTCCGCCTAAGAAATGGTGACTCGGTAGACCCTTCGGTTTTACCGATTGTAAATGTCTTTTTGATGAGATAAAAATTTGTAATGTATTTGTGAAATATACGTAATAAAATAAATTTAAATAGAATGTGTGATCTTTTAATTTATAGTCTTCTCACTTTTATATAAGTCAAGTCAAGTCAACGAGTCAGTACGGGCTTAGAAACGCTGGGGTACTCAGCGTCGTGCGGTCCGGAGGGACAAGTAGTGGTTGAGGGACTCAAATGAGTTTGAGTACAGGTAGCTCAACCACTACGGTAGGTCGGTAGAGTAGGAGACAGTAGGGGAAGAGGAGGACGGGGGTTAGGGAGGGTAACCTTTTCTAGTCTTAGAAAAGGTTACTCAGTTGAGAAGTGTACTCCACCGGTTTCATGACCTCAAAGTCGAAATCGTTGTAAGGAAGGTTTTTTGTGGGTCCTGACTAGAGGAAGTCTTACCTGACCAACCTAGAGGAACGTCAGGTTCCCTGAGAGTGCTCAGAAGAGGTTGTGGTGTCAAGTTTTCGTAGTTAAGAAGCCGCGAGTCGAAAGAAGTGTCAGGTTGAGAGTGTAGGTATGTACTGGTGACCTTTTTGGTGTCGGAACTGATCTGCCTGGAAACAACCGTTTCATTACAGAGACGAAAAGTTATACGATAGATCCAACCAGTATTGAAAGGAAGGTTCCCCATTCGCAGAAAATTAAAGTACCGACGTTAGTGGTAGACGTCATTAAAACCTCGGGTCTTTTTATTTTGGACTGTGATAAAGGTCACAAAGGGATAGATAAAGGGTACTTCACTACCCTGGTCTACGGTACTAGAAACAAAGGCCTTACAATTCGAAATTCGGTTGAAAAAGTGAGAGGAGAAAGTGAAAGTAGTTCTCCGAAAAATCAAGGAGAAGTGAAAGACGGCATTCCCACCACAGTAGACGTATAGACTCCAATTGCTATAAAGAGGGTCGTTAGAACTGAGGTCGAACACGAAGAAGGTCGGGTCGTAAAGAGTACTACATGAGACGTATATTCAATTTATTCAATGAATATCAGTTTTGGGATAATTTACCACTCTGACACTAAATTTGGATCCAGATGGAGTGATTTTTTGGGTTCGATAAGTCGTGAGTGACAGAGAATTTAAAAGGTAAAGAAATAAAAAATACTGTTAAAAATATTATATTAATAACTTGGGTGAAAAAGTTTTCGTCCTCCACAGTACTTGAGTCTATTTACACTATTAAAGTCTGTTTGGAGAGGTATTAAGTGTATGTATTTTGGTTTATATTACAATAAAGTTCTGCGGTATGAATCTGTTTATAGATCTTTAAAGGTTTATCAACTTGTTATTTAACGTAAAAAGTGAGAAGTAGTCTTACCAAACAGTAAAAATATGTAGTTTATTAAATAGACAAACAAAGATTTCATTAAATAAAAAGAATCTTTTGTCACTGGACGACAAAGATTTTTGACCCAAGTTAAGGATTAACGATTTTGGCAAAATTGCAGGGAACTAATCCTACCTTCCTCTTATTTTTACGACCCCATTTCATTGGTAAGTGTCGTAAATGGACGGAAGTGTTTAGTAAGATCTTCATTTAGACACGAGAGACAGATGATGTTCACAAAATCTTCAGAAATTTTCAGTAGAAATTATTGTTTCTTACCCCGGAGATGTATCGAAATTATTAAAAAAAAATTACACCTTTGACATTCAAGTTTTGAGTTTAGTTTACACGAAACACTCGAAATCTTATACCCTAACACGTCGGTAGACCGGAGGTCCGGTGGAGACGTATATTCTGTAATTATTGTAAAAATTAAATTCATTATCTATTTATACAAAGTTCACGGAGTCGTAGGTAAGAGTTGTAGCGGACGTCTAGACAACTAGGATTGATTATAAAAGTTCGACACCATTCCAATAACCACAAGTCTTCGTTAGACCTTTATGGTTCAAGAATACGGTCCTTCACCCAGTTTGACATTAGAGAAGTACAATGACAAAACTAAAGTCTTTATCGAGACAGGAAGTGTGCCACCCTCAGACATATAAAGTGGGAAGAGTACCTAAACTAATGTCGACGGTAAGACACAAAGTTGCTTTTGAAATAATTTATAGATGAAAATTAATTGGAGAGACCGTGACCTTGGAGAGGGGTCGGAGTTAGATAAAAATCAAAGAGTCTTGACAAAGTGAAAAGAGGAATTTATCAGTAACGTATTATACGGTAAGAGATCATTAATAATGTTTTATCGTAGTATAAACGAGTCGGTTCTCTCTGGTCTGTCATACACGAAAATCTCAGTCTCTCTAAATGTAAACCTAGAATCGAGACGGCGTACTTCGATGTGCTAGGACCCACCCAATGTCAGATAGAGACCTGTGTGAACGACCACTCTACCTCTGGAGTGCCCAACAGTCCTCCTAGAATGAGGTATTCGTTGACGGAAGTCACGGGTCTTGTCAACAAACGAAATCTACAATTAAGGAAAGGAAAGACAAATCACACACGTATTTAGAGTGTTACTTTAGCTACTTTGTCAATAAAAGAAAGTAGAGAACAAGAAAGTAAAATAGAGAGGGAAACCTTCTTTGTATAAAGAATACAACAAAATAAACTCTTAAAACGTTTCAGGTCGAACGGGATAAAGTGAAAAAAATTTGGGTCTTTACCAAGAGAGAGTCAACTAAGAAGATTATCACCCGGTTCTTCCACATAAATGAGGTTCTCACAGAGACAGTAGACCCATGGACTATCGTAGACTGAAAGAGGAGCCGAAAAAAGAAGTACTACGACCACCCCTGATCCTCAGTCATAGGTCCATGGTGTCTATAGGTTTTTTTCTCTTACTAAAAAAGTTTGGTTCGTCGTTTCATTTAGTTGTATGTAAATAAGTGGATAAAACAAGAAAATTATTTTCAGTGTTATTCAGAGGACCGATACTATACGAGTACAAGCACTATAACCTACACTGAAAAAAAAAAAAGAAAAAGTAGGTAAAAAGTACGTAAATTCCTCCCGTACCGTTAGGTGAGGTCATGAGAACGGACCTCTTAGGGGTACCTGTCTCCTCGGACCACCCGATGTTAGGTACCTCAACGTTTCTCAGTCTATACTAACTTCGCTGAATCGTGTCGTGTATGTAAACTTCTTGTAATACGATTCGTTTACCCTTTCGTATTTTTACTTAGAGTCGACTTGGGAACAAGAGTTCCTTGACGGTCAGACAATTTCTTTTACTCTGTGTGTAATGTTACCAAAAGTACCTTGCACTCTTGGGTTCTTTTGTTGGGTTCCTCAAGAACTGCCAACCCTCCCCTTCCAATGGAAGTCGACGTCCTTTCCTTTACTTATATGGATCTCTTACTGGGTGTAGAAACCATAAAATTAAATTGGAAGGATGTATGAATTGGTCTTTATGTATGAAATCGTGACACAAAGATTGACGTGGTGACTCGGATAGTGGTCAACCTGTCACTGGGTGAAACATTTATTTTATTGTTCATGAACGATTCGTTTGTATTAGGGTTTTGTTGAATAATCTATTGTATGGGAGAGACGATTAGGAAGTGATGACTAGTGAGAGATGAGACTAGTGATGAAGATTTGATAAGGATTTGACAAAGTTCTATTACATACTTTTTACATACCTTTTAAGCCGTCTGTCTCCTCGGATCACCCGATGTCAGTCACGTACTCACGGGTCAGTACAGGTTAAGAAACTCTGAGATTCCTGACATCGGACGGTTAGAGGATACTGGTACCCTAAAAAGTCCGTTCTTATGACCTCACCCAACAGTAAAGAGGGAGGTCCTCTAGAAGGGCTGGGTCCCTAGTTTAGACAGAGGACGTTGATGACGTAAAGTCCATCTAAGAAATCGTTACTTGATAGTCCCTTAGGGTCCGATATCAGGTACCCCAGAGTTTCTCACCCTGTGTGGACTCGTGTCGTGTGTCGTCAGCCCTCGATTACCTACAAACAATACCTATTGACACGAGTCCGAGTGACCTTGATAGGAAACCAAGACAGTGACGGAAAATCCTACTCGTCCAAAACTTCTGTTGGGGTACACCTCTCTTGTCGTATTCGTTTATCGTTATATAGTTTAGTCTCCGGTGTAGACTTCCCCCCTCATCCTCTAGTACGACTTCACTCAAATTACTGTAGGATTTTCCAGACCTTACGGATACGTCTTTTTTCTTTTTTTTTTTTTTTCTGAACGAATAGAAAAGTTACACCTTAGGGACCTTCACTTGTCTCATTATACCAGAATTGTTTCTAGTCGCAACACTAGATCTTTTCCTTTGGATCTTTGTACGGTACAGTCCCATTGTGTTTGTCGTTATCTTTCGTTGAGTATAGGGAGATCATTCCCGTCTTCGTTAAAGTAATAGTTTACTCACTAAGAGTTCACCAAGAGACCTGAACAAACAATAAATATCGTACATTAATTTATTTTGAATTGAAACATTGTAAAATAAAATGATTTATCGACAGTCTATAGTCGTAAATAAATTTCAGTTTGATAAATATGTGTATGAAATGTTTTCAGTCGTTAATTCAGATGTGTGAATCTGAATAAAACTATCAACAAAGGTACCACATCACTAAAAAAAAAGGGGTCAGAATCTCGAAAGTCACTACAACGACGACGACGATTCAGTGAAGTCAACACAGGCTGAGACACGCTGGGGTCTCTGCCGTCGGGTAGTCCGAGGGCGTAGAGACCCTAAGAGGTCCCCTCTTGTGCCCTCACCCAACGGTAAAGGAAGAGGTTACGCACTTTCACTTTTCACTTTCACTTCAGCGAGTCAGTACAGGCTGAGGATCACTGGGGCACCTGACGTCGAATGTTCCGAGGAAGTAGGTACCCTAAACGGTCCGTTCTCATGGCACTACAATTCACCCAAATAAATAAAAAAAGTTTTACCTACTAAATATCCAATAGTAAGTTTACTAAATTAACCATTTGGTTTAACCGTCAAAATTTACACCATTAAATAATAAATTACTGACCAAAAGTTTGTTGGTAAAGAAAATAAGTTATCGTTCTAACGTACTTTCCATAATAACAGTGAGAGTAAGACATTCGGGGACCATATAAAGGTTGTAGTATTATAAGTTAATATAAAACCCCTCCTGATCAGTCCAACATATGAATCGTCACATACGACACCCAGTATCTTGACGAAGGTTTTCCTCGCATTCGGGTTTCTAAATAACAACCTAGTTTGTGACCAGACTTTATTGTCTCAAGATTTCCACGAGAAATCTACCCAAAAAAAATAAAATTCGTAGATTTTTTCTCTATTAAAACAGGGGGGTGTAGTGAAGGGAAAGACAAAAAGAGAGACATAAGAAGTCCAAATTTTGTTACGATCTGTTTATCATCCGTGAGTAATTTTTTTCCATACTAACTTCTTTTCTGGTGAGGATAAGACTCTAACAAAGTTACAACCTTCTCGAAGGACGAAGGTCCTCCTCAAGACGTTCCATCCTAAAATCATAGGAAACCTGGGGTAATGAGTTTAGGATAGGAAGAAAATTAAATCCTTTCTCCTCTAGTTCTCACACAATTACTTAAATTTTAGGTAAAGACCGTAAAATCGATTCTCTAGTGTCGTTCAACAAAGGGAAAAGACTCGTAATGAAAGAGAGTAGGAATTTTACCCTTATTATTGTATAGTCTGAACTCTAATTACAGTTTAATTTACTTGTATATATCCATGGTTTAAGTCGTAGAACTTATATCTCCATGAGTTGTCTAGAAAGACACAGGATTATTTTACTACAAATTATAATTTCACGTACCCAGGAACTAAGACATAGTAACAAGATAAAGATAGGTACATATTCAAGTGTGAATCTCCAACCCGAGATGATCGGAAGAGGTCGGTCACCGTACTACCTCCACAAGGTGCTTTCGAAACTGTAAAAGTATCTACAAGTTCAAATAGTTATGGAATTGTCGTCTTTGGTTGTGTTGTGACGTTTCGTTAATAGGAGGTTAATTTTTTTTGTTTATAACTTTTAGTATTTTTTCGTGTTACGAGATCTAGGGGATTGTACATGATATATGCTCAACAAAACGATATAAATTTTGATACACTTATGAGTCCATAGAGACTATCGAATGGTTTACAAACAATAAATAAAGATACTTACTAATTGTTTAAAACAACTTGTAGAAAAATCAAGTCAAGTCAAGTCAGCGAGTCAGCATAGGTTGAGAACCACTGGGGTACCTGACGTCGTGGGGTCCGGAGGGACAGGTAGTGGTTGAGGGCCTCGAACGAGTTTGAGTACAGGTAGTTCAACCACTACGGTGGGTTGGTAGAGTAGGAGACAGTAAGGGAAGAGGAGGGTGGAAGTTAGAAAGGGTCGTAGTCCCAGAAAAGTTTACTCAGTCAAGAAACGTAATCCACCGGTCTCATCACCTCAAAGTCGCAGTTGTAATCAGGAAGGTTACTTATAAGTCCTGACTAGAGGAAATCCTACCTGACCAACCTAGAAGAACGTCAGGTTCCTTGAGAGTTCTCAGAAGAGGTTGTGGTGTCAAGTTTTCGTAATTAAGAAACCGTGAGTCGAAAGAAGTGTCAGGTTGAGAGTACAAGTATGTACTGGTGTCCTTTTTGGTATCGGAACTAATCTACCTGGAAACATTCGTCGGATACTAATCTTCGTGGAGATCGTCATACCAACCTTCTCTTTTCAGAGGGGGTAATACGACAGTAAACATCTCACAATTGATACAACTTCATCACCATTGGGCGAGGTCATAAGAACGGACCTCTTAGGGTACCTGCCTCTTCGGACCATCCGATATCAGGTGCCCCAGCGTTTCTCATCCTGCGCTGACTCGTTGAAGTGAATGAATGAATGAGTGAATCACGGGACCCCCTCGGACCACCCGACGGCAGATACTCCAGTGTGTCTCAGCCTGTGCTGACTTCGCTGAATCGTCGTCGTCGTCGTCGTCACGAAACGGTATACACGTATTTTACGATTACTGTAGTATCATGTAGGAATAGAGACTATTCAAAATCCCACTCCAGACATTATTTGATAGGGTTTGATGTCGGGTCAACAACCGGAATTTTCAGTGAACTTCTAAAGAAGGGTCGTATAGACCTCGACAAAAAAGTTTGTAGTGGAGGTGTGACAAAAGTGTACCTGTATTACGGTGCGTAACAAGAAGTGTAATAATATTTCACATAATTTTACTACGGAATTTGGTAAGGGTCTTTATTTATAGGTTAGAGTCTACAGAGACACCTTCGTCCTTACTCGTACTATTAATAAAAACTGCGACAACCGTATAAACAGTATCTGAGTTTACGTATACGAACCTTCAACCTACACACAAAATCGTGTTACTTAATTCAGTTATTCTTAGTGTAAGTACAAAGTCTGAATTCTCGTTCTTACTATTCTTCGTAAGTAATACCCGAAGGGACCACCGGGTTGCCATTTCTTAGAAGGACGGTTACGTCCTCTGTACCCAAACTAGGTACTAGGTCCTTCTAAGGTGTGCGGTGTCTCGTAGATTCGGACACATCGTATTGATAACTAGGACAAGAGATCTCGGGTCCTCGGTGTTGTGACTTGGGTACACGGTGTTTATGATTTCGACCTCGAAACCTCGAGGGATCTCGGGTACGAGGTGTTGTTCTCTTCGGTAACGTTGCTCGTCGGTGAACGACGTTGGTCTCTTTTCGCGTACGCCGTTGCTTCTGGGTCGTGTCGGTTTTTATATTCATTTATTTTAATAATTTTTCATAAGGAACACGGTTATACTCCATAGTTTGTACTATAATTGGTGAAAATACTTAATCGTACCAACGAAAAGTAAGTTTAGGTTAGTCAATGTAAGTTAAAAGGAGGAAAAAAAGTCTACACTTCCGACCCTAAGTTTCTGTAATTCATGTACTGAACACTTCCTGTGAGAATTTGACTCTAGTAAGTTGAAGGTTTCATGTCTCATATTATTACATTGCAACATTGAAGACTAGAGGTACTTCCAACCGTCACATGTGGACCGTAGTACAATTTAAAGGGTTAAGACCCAGGTAGGGGTTGTCTCTTACGACACTACTAGTACTTACAAACATACCTCGGGATAACATGGACTCGTAAGGGTCGGACATCAAAAATCCACAGACACTTGACAGTGACCTGACCGCACCGTTTCTTGTAAGAATGTCGTAGGAAGTCGGGGTCTCTCGTCTTCGACTTCCTGAGGAGGGGTCGACATCTTTCCGTTAATAAAGATTTGGTCGGGTGAGTACAATTTGAGAACATACTTGTATTACTTACTGTTTCCTCAAACTTAGTAGATGTCACGTAGACACCTTAAACTCCTTTGAAACGGTGTTCTATCTAGTCTGTTTCGGTTGGTCGTAGGGACTACCTTTCACTAAAGACGAAATTAACTTTGCTTGCGATACTTGTCGACGGTCCACTCCACCCACTCGCACCCACCCTCCGCTGACCCTGTTAGAGACGTCGACTCTGGTCTAAGTAAATATAAATGAATAAATAAATAAAGAGGAAACCCCTTTCTTTCCGTTCCGTTCATATATAACGACTCATTAAATAACTTGGTTACTTTTACAGTACTTTTGTAAAGTCTTAACCTGACACACCCTCTGTTTGTACTGAAATCTAAGACCCTCTCTCCGAACTAAAAGTCAACGGTGTATCTGTTTACCTTTAAGAAGTGTTTTGAATTTTTTTGTCTATTTCCTATATTCCATCTGTTTAAAAATTTTTTTCGACAAATCCTATTATCTAATTTCCCTTTCAATTTAGTGTAAGAAAACGATTGTTGTTGTCGTTATTTTACGTATGAGAACGGGTCGTCCTGACGTGTGATCTTCCCTCAATCGAATTAAAAGAAATCGAACTCACCCATTATCCTTGAATCTTGACGTTTCTTCAGTACAGGTATCTTCAGTACAGGAGGTTGGGTGAGTACAATATCTTTTGACTCTGAGGGTCTCTTTCCTGCTGTTAATAGGTAAACATATTTAGGACCACTTCGTTCGTTCTTATTTATAATTTATCTAGCTCGGTTAACTCTACTATACGAGACCTACCGGTACCCCTGAAACGTGTACGGGGACAGAAGAACGAGAAGAAGTTAATTAAACGACGTACACTTAATACGATAAAGTACACTGGTATTAAGTAGCAAAGGGGTCAGAGTCTCTTCTTTTCGGTGGTGAGATCTAATCAACGCAAAACGAAAGAGAGTCCGTATAATTCTTAAATATCGGAAAGAGAATGGTAACTTTAAAGGGTCCGACTATTGGATAATAAAGTAACGAAAACTACTTCATCTTTATGACCTTCTTATTCGTATTACAACATTAAACTTATATTAATATTAATATCTATTATCTACCGTAAATAACTCCCTAACGATACAATATAACGACCCGTAACATGGTTTATATGTATATATATATATATGTGTGTGTACATATAAATATGTGCTTGAAAAATTCAAGAGTCTCGTTGTGATATTATATGTACGTTAATAAGAGAGGTAAAATATGAATTCCTTATACTTCTTCTCACTCCAAACCATTGAACCGGTACCTGTGTGTCGGTAAATAAATAACTATTATCAAGTATAATCCGTCAAACTGACGGTTTTAACGTAAAATTTTTAAACGAGATGACAAAGTGGTTACACCTGAGTAAAAAGTCTTTTCTTTTTTTTTTTGACTATTTTCTTTACTTTATTGAACAGTTCCGGTGACTCAGTCCTTCATCACCCCGACTCTGTCTTAAACTCAGAGAGAGGAGGATACTATGACTAGTGGTATTCACTGGTTATCATAACCTACAACAATTCACCTGTCTCGTTTTCTCTTTCCGATCGCTCCACACTTCACCATAGAATGTCCCTCAACGAAGTCCACTTCCATACCGAGACCGAAGTCTCCTACCCGGGATCTAAAACACAGTCACGTGACAATGTTTAAACTTTTCCGTTAGCCGGAGTACTCTGTGTTTGACCGAAGTTAGATTAGGTTCTAATAAAACAACATCTACTTACCTCCAAGTCGTAGACGAGGTGGAAGTAGAGTTCCCTTCCAGACTTCAAGAGACTCAAGTGTCTAAGAAAGCAGAGGCGTGGGTATGGCCCACTCGACAGAGACAATTTTCAGTTCTTCACACACCCAGTAAAACTGAGTCTCTTTGAGGAATTAAAAGGTCGTTAATATATATAGAGATAAATGTCTCCGAGCCCCGTACACACGGGGTAAAGTCGACGGGATTAGGTCTACATCAAGGTGTGCCGTCTACTCCGTCTGAGTTGTAAGGTGTAAATAGAATTGAAACATCAAAGGTTCCTTTGCCACGTCGTTCTTCTGTCTGTGACTCAAGAGTCAAGACGTAGTCGGGTTACAATGTGTGATAATCGTGTAGTTTCATTATGACGCGTTACAACCGTGGATCATCCATAAGTCCTTTACGGTCCTTCTTTCTCACTTACACACTTACCTACCTATACGGTTATTTATGCCAACTGAACCAACAATAACAAAGTGTCATTGGTTTGAGTTCCTTGACTAAATATTTAGCCAATTATATAGTAGTTATTACGAAGACCGTCTATGAGTCGAGACCCATAGACGTGTCCTATAAGAACGAACGATAGATATAATTAGTTCCGTTAGTCAAAGGTTTAGTCTTCCAGAGATCCACTGGTCCTTTGATCTCGTTTATTGTTATCGTTGTTGTTGTTCTTATGAGAAGTACCTAGTAAGAATGGTTAAAATTTTCAGATCACTTAAAGGAAAATGTAAAGATTCATCGATTAGTAATAGATATTTACTTGATATAGGAAGGGTACTTGTTATAAACTCATAAAACCGTTAAAAAAATAAGAACTTAGGGAACAAAATAAATATTTTTGAATCAATGATCAGTAATTGAGTCGTTTAGTGATAACTTAAGAAAAACATTTACTCCGTAAGACGATCTGGGACTCCTATGTCACTAACCGTTCTGGTAAGTTCCCGAGAGTAGTACCCTCTTTTATGTAATTTTTACATATACTTACTCCCTACAGGTATAACAGACAGGTGACTAATCCTTTAGATGGACGGTTACGTCCCCTATACCCAAACTGGGGACCAGGTTCTTCTCGGGCATATGTCGTGACGTCGATTCAGACACTCGAGTCGATGACTCGGGTGTCCGGCGTTGATGACTTCAGGTACGTGAGATCTCGGGTACGAGGTGTTGTTCTCTTCGGTGGTGTCGCTCTTCGGACTCGTCGCGTTTCTGCTGATCGGGGTGAGCGATGTTGACCTCTTTCGGGGACTCGTCGTTGTTTCTGGGTCACGTCGGTATCGTTTAGTTAATTAATTTTTTCTTTTATATGTGTTACTATGTATTTTCATACTTACAAGTTTTACAACACCCTCTATAATCATTTGTGTGTTCTCGTACGTTTTCCTCCTAAACCTAAAGACTCACTGGTTCCTTCCAACAGACTCCTCCACGGTGCAATGGTCCACAACCATACCCTTCGTCGTCGACAAGCACTTATGTGACCCCTTTCTTAAGATCCGAATCCCCTTGACTTATATATTTTCAGAACACCGTTCTCTCTTTGCTACCAAGTAAGTGATTTTCGGACATTAATATTACACTGTAGTGTTAAATGTACATGTTGAAGATTCTATTATTATGTGAAATGTACAGTTAAAGGTTATTAAATAATTGTTAAACAAAAAGTTTAACTCTTGTGTGATACCATAGTTCGTGACACACTACGAACCATGTATCCTACGTTACTAGTTCTGTCTTACCATGTGAAGAATTTTGACTTACGTTTTAGTTTGTATGTTCCACTATCCTTAATACCCCTTGTTATCTTTGTATCAAACCCCAAGTACAAACCCTTGCGTACATTCTTAATTTCTAAAATTTTAATTTTTTTTTATTTTATTTTACGTACACTGGGTCTAACTTCTTGTAATCCATGTAGAACCTCCTTCACTGAGATTCAACTCTACACTTCCATCTAATTTGTGACCCGTAGACTCATCGAGGGTTTCGAGAATGTAACCGACTCCGTCTTGGGTTGTGGACACTTGTTGTCAGAACTTTTAGTATGAAATCCATCTAAAATTTTATACAAAGGACTCCCTTACAAAATGTCTACCAATTAAAGAACTTAAAGTACTTATATTACAACTAAAAATTATTCGAACCGATCTCTGGATAAAGACTGAAATAAAGATGTATGTATCGGGTATTAAAAAGGTGAATAACTATATATACACCATATACATATATATGAACCTATATATACATATATATACACTATATCTTTGTTTCTATATATCTCTCTCTGTATAACAGTTTTTTGTGTAAAGTTTGGTGTATTAAAGAAAGACTTTATCAGTTTTGAAGTAGGACCTTTACAACTCCCTGACGACCAATTACTGTCTCGATTCTGATTCTGAGAACCAGACCACAATATTTACGGAACAGAACTTTCCTTTTTCTCGTCGGGGGAACTTTCTTGACAATAACTAACCCAGAAAAGAAACTTAACGAATCTTTGACTTCAACGGTCGTCTCTACGATACTTCCTAAACAACCTTAGTTGAAACCACTCTAAAAGAACCCTCTTTAAAACGTCGTATAAATTAGTCCGTTGGTTCTTTGTTGTCGACGAACACATACTTCGTAGTCATTTCGACGATTCTAAATATATTAGAAATCACAAGTTGTCTAACGATCGTAAATATCCTGTCAGTTACAAACGGATACGAGTGTACGTCAGTATATGCGGTGGAAAGGGTGACGGAGACTTGACTTCCTAAAGACATGTCCCTTTATGAAATCTCTCCCTACCTTATTCTTGATCTTCTGTCTCATAAGTCATCAGTTTATTGACCTTTAAACAGGTTATTTTTCGTTACCGTCGTCATGGGTGAACACTACCTTTTTTTATCAATGAATTAAATCTGGTTTCTATATAACTATAGATAAGGGTATCGTCATCTTAGTAAGGAGACTGTAATACGAAACACCGATTTAGTCACATTATTATAAATATACAAGACCAGATTCATTCCCTTTTAAAGATTGAGATCTATTGATGATCGGTGAAGTAATCTTTCGACTACCAATAGTTTACAGTAACCAAGGTCAAAGGGGATTTATCTTGTTGACTAATTAGGTCTGTTTCCTTGAAGTTCTACATCTGAACTTCTTTGATCTTGTCCTTTCGTAGAATCTTTGATAAGTTCTATTTGAAGTGTACATTGTTTTCTTCCACGACTACTATTTACCTCTACTACGATGACTGTTATCGTCCCTTTTGAACTGAGAACCGGGTCCCGAAAGAGGAATTAAAAGAAGACGGAATTTAGTTTCAAGGAGTCATACTGTACCTCCAAGAGTTCTTTTAGAGGAAGAGGGTAAGATTAGAATAAGACGTCAAAGGATTGCGTAACCAAAAGGTTGTGTACATAGAGGAGTTTCCTTAGGAAGAGTACGGGTGGAGTTTCCGGACCAAAGCGTATCAAAGAGAACGAAAAGTAACTTCCAGGAGAAAGAAGAAGTAGTAATTAAAGTTCTAGGTTCAATTTCGGGTGGAGGAACGTTAGTCCTGAGACTCAATTTCTACTCTAGATGAAATAAGGCTCTATTATCTTGTATTCCCCGAAGGGTACACCATGATCACCATTTCTTAGGCGGACGGTTACGTCCCCTACATTCTCTGTGTCCAAGTTAGGGACCCAGTCCTTCTAGGGGGGGGCTCTTCCTTTACCGTGGGATGAGGTCATAAGAACGACCCTCTTAGAGTACCTGTCTCCTTGGACGGTTCGATATCAGGTACTCAGTGTTTCTTAGTCTGTACTGACTCGTAGACTCGTTCCTGATATCTTATATATCAGGATCAGTGGAGGAGGTCGTCACCAAAATGTAACGAATAGTCTCCGTCCTATTATCTTACCTTTTCGAACCGTTCATATCTAAAGTTATAGGTGAAAATGTGAAACGGGCGACATATAAGATATACAGTCACTCCTATCCAGGATGAAAAGACAACCAAAACAACAGGACAGAGAAACGTAGAGTATAACTCCATGTGGTCCGAAGGAGAAGGAGGTGATAGAGGACCTCAAACGAGTTTTGGTACAGGTAACTCTGTCACTACGGTAGGTTGGTAGAGTAAGAAACAACAGGGGAAGAGGAGAACGAGAGTTAGAAAGGGTTGGTCCCAGAAAAGGTTACTCAACCGAGAAACACGGTCCACCGGTTTCATAACCTCGAAGTCGTAGTCAGGACGTTACTTATAAGTCCCAACTAAAGGAAATCTTAACTGACCCAACTAGAAGAACGTCAGAGTTCTAAGTATATGTCGAGGTGTCAAGCTTTCGTAGTTAAGAAGTCACGAGTCGGAAGAAATACCGGGTTGAGAGTGTAGGTATGTTCTGATGACCTTTCTGGTATCGAAAATATACCTGAAAACAACCGTTTCACTATAGAGACGAAAAATTATACGATAGATCCAAACATTATCGAAAAGAAGGTTCCTCGTTCGTAGAAAATTAAAGTACCGACGTCAGTGGCAGATCTCACTAAAACCTCGGGGGGTTTTATTTTAGACAGTGACAAAGGTAGAAAAAGGGTAAGTAAACGGTACTTCACCACCCTAGCCTACGGTACTAGAAACAAAGGACTCACAACTCAAAATTAGGTCGAAAAAGTGAGAGAAGAAAGAAGAAGTACTTTTCAGAGAAATCAAGGAGAAAAGATGGTAATCCCACCATAGTAGACGTATAGAATCTAACGACTACAAAAAGGACCGTTAGAACTAAGGTCGAGTTCGAAGTAAATCCGACTGTAAAACGTACTACATGAGACGTATGTTCAAATTTTTCGTCCCACTATAATATGTCAGAACTGCATAAGGAAAGGGTTAAAATTTGGTCAGGTAACAAGGTGTAGACCAAGATTGACATCGAAGAACTGGACGTATGTTCAAAGAGTGTCTGTCCATTCCACTAAACCATCAGGGTAAAGAAATTCTCAAAACACGTCAAACAACACTGGGTGTGTCAGTTTTCAAAAGTACACCAGTCACTTCGTCTTCATCTGAAGAAGACAAAATTAAGGGGACGAAAAAGATACTAGGTTACCTACAACCGTTAAACTAGAGACCCAGGAGACGGAAAAGATTTTGGTCGAACTTGTAGACCTTAAAGAGTCGAGTACATGACAACTTCGAATCCGACTTCCTAAAACTCACAATTGAACGATCGTATACTTTTAATACGTTAACAGACCATCAAACTCGTAAGTAACCGTAACGGGAAGAAACCCTAACCTTACTTTTGACTGGAAAAGGTCAGGATACCGGTGACGACTCAAAAGACTTAAACGACCGTATAACTCCTGTAGTGAAATTGTCTTAGTAGGAAATCCTAAACTTTATCTGGTCGACTTTAAGGTTATGGAGGTGATCGAAACAAGGATCATTACGAAGGATTCCAGGAACTGAACTGAAGTGTGATGTCCTACAGACCGAGATCCACTCACTGGCGTGGTAGCACCAAGAGATCCAGTAATTCTGAAAAAAGTATGTCAAGAAGGTACATAAGAACGGTGGAGAAAAATTAGAGAAGACGAAGACAATCCAGGAATGGAAAAGACAGGAAATAACTCGGGTAGAAACGTACTTTACAAGGGAACCGTAGAGGTCAAAAGAACTTCTCTAGCGAACAGAAGGGGAAAGATAACCATTTCTTTAGGACTTCGGAGTCTTTAAGTCACTTTCTTTCTAAACAAAGAATGAGAATCATCCAGATTAACCTAACCCGTCGGGAACTCCCAATCTGTGAGGGTTTGTTACTGAGTCTCCAAGTCCAAAAAAGGTAGGACACAGAGAGGGTAGAAGTAGACGCCGGACACTTATACACGTCTATTCTTTTTCACCAGACCTCCACAGTATGTTCAAGTAGGATGGAACGAGAGTTTCACCGAGAAACGTAAAGGTAAGTGTAAAGTGACCGACCTTGACCAGTATGTCGGGAAGAGAGACCTTCCGTAAACCCCTGACCTCAGAAGGACCCACGGTTCTTCCTCTACCCTTGACCCACCCTCAGTCATGACTACTAGAGAGAGTGTCATGAGTAAACTTTATTCGACTGAGGTTACGAAACCGGTGGACTACGCTTCTTGACTGAGTAACCTTTTCTGGGACTACGACCCTTTCTAACTTCCACCCTCCTCTTCTTCTGTTGTCTCCTACTCTACAATTTAGCGTGGTGACTGAACTACCTGTACTCAAACTCATTCGAGACCCTCAACCACTACCTGTCCCTTCGCACCGCACGACGTCAGGTACCCCAGCGTTTCTTAGTCTGTACTGACTCACTGACTTGGCTTGACTGTCCGGGGACTAACAGAGATTGTCTTATTACACTCTATTATGTAACTTTTTACTGGTCATAACCCGTGTATCTCCAACGAGTTATTTACGAGTAACTAAATGAGAGGAGATTTTCTCGAAGAGGTCCGGGTCATGGGGAGGGAACGAACGAAGAGAAACCACGACTCGTGTACGGACCAACTTATGAAACGTTAGTTTTGTCTTCTCAGGAGACCCGTCCGAAGGAGAGTACAGTTCAAACCGGAGTCAGGACACAAGAGTCTAAAGATAAGATCAAGGGTTTTGTACTGTATAGACTAAAACTCTATGAAATGAATCACTAACAGGATATTGAAAAGAAGGTTATATTTGAGAAGAGAATTCTAATGTGTAAACTAATAGATAATAATCACATAAATATAAATGAGAATAGACGGATGGAAACTTTGGTATCAATAAGTCACACATTCTGAAACTACTATTCGTGGAATCTCAATATAAGAAGATTTATCAGATAGACGAGATTAAGCCCACATATTTAAATCACTTTACCTGAAGAAAAGAATTTCTCCTGTACTTATAAAGTATATTGTAAGGTTTACAATCCTAAAAATTTACGGGATATATCTATTCACCCTTTAAATAACATGTGAGTTACTCCAAAATGTGTATATTAGAACACAATATGTATGGGCACAGTACACATAAAATACAATGTATATGGATACAATTTTGAGTAATTAATGTTTAGGTAAATTAACTTGATTTAAATTTCATCTATTTAAGTTGTTATTTGAACCAAGGTAAATGGACATAGAGAGACATATGACTAGAGAGAAGTCATGTCATTCCCTATAATATAACTATATATACAATAGTCATATTATTTATGACCCCTATATAAATTATTATTATTTAATAATAATTAATAATTATTCCCTATAACGAATAATCATTATCAATTATTTCGGTATCTTTGTTTAATTTTACTTTCCTAAGTGGTTATAAGGAAGGTGAGACCATTTGACAAAACTATAATGATAATTATAAAATTTAAAAGAATAAAAAGAAGGTAAGAGGTAAAGACTCTTCTTTATTCAAATGTGACACTAGTTTTCTCCATCACCAACTAAGTACCTTCTGAACTCCAATTCCCTGTAATTCTTTTGTGACACAAATATTTAATAAAGGAAAAAACGATAGAAATGGAAAACGTAGTGGAGTAGGAAAAAACTCTCTTTTACAGTGCTTCCTTTTTAAAGTCAACCTCTTTTTAAACCTTTACAGGTCCGGGAAATATTAGAGGTTTTAACCCCCCACCCCCACAACCCGAAATCGGTATAGGAGCACCTTACCTTAGGAAAGGAACGGAAGGTAGAAAGAAAGAATGAGGGGCCGAACACTAGAGGGGTAGAGAAAGAGGGAAAAACGTTAGTAAAATTAAAAAAATTTTATTAAAGTGTCGCAAACACTGAGTCTGTTTTACTTCGTCTCAACCTTCTTCGTCCCATGATTTCTCTGAACCTAAAATCCGTAAAACGACAATGTTAGACTTGTGTTGTCAGGTAAATTTCCATCTGTAAAGAACACGTCTCCATATACAGAGGTAAATCCGGTCTTCTATTCCTGTAAAAGTATCGTATCTCTTTAACGAAACTCTGAAAGGTCCTTTATGTGATATATTTTTTTCTCTGTAATTGTGTCTTTCACATCACTCTCTTTGGAAGTCATAAAGACGATTTATTTCTTGAAGACCCGAGTTTACTATAGGTACTAGTGGAACCACGGAAACCGAGTCTTACCGATTCTTCACTGATTACCCAGTACAAGTCTCAGACCCTAAAAAATGGACAATGTTGTTTTCGTAACAGTAAATAAAGTTGTAAAGGGAGAACGTTTCCGACGAACGAGGTCTAAGAAGTGTCTCTTCAGGAATCCTTCCGGGAATGTTTTAAATAAAGATTTGTATCGGAACCTTTATGACAACTTCCGTTCACTTAGAAGATGGGTCTTAAAAGACTGACACTAGAAGTCGTGACGAGCTTGACTACCTTTCCGTCAGGTCAGGAGGTACAAAGAGAGACTGAACTCTCTTCTATCATTCGGAAGAGTTACTTCCCGTACGGATGAATAAAACTTTGTTGTTTAGTGAGTCTACCGTCCCAAGAGGACTAAGATTTGGAGGTTTCCAACGACAGTGTGACTTTTTACGTCGGAGAAATGGTTTTAGATTTCCAAGGAGAAACGGACTGGGGACGAATGGAACGATTTGAGTGAAGAGTGTTGAACCAGACGAGAAGTAGGTGAGACCAGTCTCATCGAAAGGTTCATCCTACTGAGTAAATAGGGGCAAAAAGGTACTTGTAGGGTCCTTGGGATAGTCAGGAACCGTGGGACCTCGTGAAAGAGAAGGGAGAGTGTTCTCAAGAACCTTGCGTGGATTGAGGAGGAGAACCGGAAACGTGAACACTCGAAGAGAGGAACCTTACTACAAAGAAGTATAGAAGTGTGTCAAGACGAGAGTGAAAAAATTTGAAACGAGTTTATAGTGAGGAGGAAATGGCTAGATAAAGTCGTATCAGAAAAGACGATAGTGAACGACAGCGGATTTAGGTAGAGAGAGTAGTGGAGAGGACGTGGAAACTTGTAGATAACGATAGGCTTTAACACGAACCAAATACAAACGTCAACCAAAGTTGTTCGGGATACTTAAGTTACTGAATCATTTAAAATAAAGAAAAAAGTGTCGTAGACTCGAAACTCGAATCGTCCACGAGTTGTTTGTAAACAACTTTCTGATGCACTTATGTTTGACTCTTTAAAGTAATCATCAAACCACTGTTTTCAATTAAAGAACATGAGTTAAATAAAAGATTTACGAGCGGGTATTTAAACCTATTTAATGTATTAAACATTGTTTATCCTTTGATCTTTACTGGTTGTCTTGTTGTCGAGGGTTTTTCTACTGACCATCTTTAGGAAGCGTTAAAATCTTATGTTTCTGAAGTGTTTAAAGGTTGCACGTCAATAAAAAAAAGGGAGGTTCGATAAACAGTACGACCATCTTACTTACTGGAAATAACATACCATAAAGACTCTAATGTTTACCGTTCTCACGTCGGTATATTCCGTAGTTATGTCATTGGTTTCAGTCAGAGGATAAGACTCAGTATGAAACTGATCGTTCATTTTTTTTTTTTTTTTTCTTTTCTTTCTTTTTTTTTTAGTATGACTAACATACATTGGGTCCCTACCTTCCCGGANTATGAAACTGATCGTTCACTTTTTTTTTTTTTCTTTTCTTT
The DNA here is from genome assembly GCA_006410555.1 of Capra ibex. NCBI lineage: Eukaryota > Metazoa > Chordata > Mammalia > Artiodactyla > Bovidae > Capra > Capra ibex. The sequence continues at coordinate 12,746,178 of SJYO01033645.1, forward strand.
CTTTTTTTTTAGTATGACTAACATACATTGGGTGTCCTACCTTCCCGGATCTTCTCTCCCAACCACTCTCTTTTAATGTATGTCTAGGAAAACAAAATTCATGGAATCGTTTAAAGGAAATTAACGTTTCATCCCTAGGACTATTTAACTAAAATTTTTACACTATTACCATTGTTAATTAGAGAAGGAGGGGAGGTCAGGGGATCGTGAACCACAACCGAAATAGTCTCGTGAATTGTTACATAGACCTTATTCTTTATGTACGTTCTCCTAGAAGGAATAAGTTATCTAACACTTCAGGTCTTTTGATTGTCCCGAGACTAAGTGACAAAAGAAAGAAAAAATTTTTTATAATATAAATGTATAATAAAAGAAACGATATCGTAAACATTAACCCTTCGTCATTCATCAGTTATTTTCAACCAACTTAACTATTATTATTAACCTTAGTTCCTCTCTCTTACCGTCTTTCTCTTTTCACAAAAAAATATCTATTCGGGAGAGTTAAAGAAGGAGGAAAGTAAATATTTCTTTATTTTTACTTTGTTTTTGTCCTCGAAAACTCGGAAGACCCACATATCCGTTATAAGTTTTCTCTCACCGTCCCCTCAACTCAGTAATTTATTTAGCAAAGTTTTTCAGAAGTGACTAATAGGACCCTACATACTATATAAGGATAAAGAGATGTAGAAACAACTATGAGGTCGGACCGATAAAGAAAAGTTTGTAAAAATGTACAATCTACACATTTTATTACTAGAGAGAGAACGTCAAACCTAAAGGAACTAATAGTCACTCTAATTCACAAAAATATAAATAAAGAGAAAAAGAAACAGATATTTGATATAAAGATATACAAAACGGACGAACCTCTGAACGGAAAAAAAAAGGATTACTTCCTCGAAAGATATGTAGGACTTACAACTAGCTCTTACAATTACTACGGAAACGATTCGGATAGAAATTTTTAACAAACACAAGTAAATCTACTACCGTTTCCTCCATTAATTAAAGAAACTGAAAGATCCAAAAGACAAAGAATTCCTTCGGGACGAAATGACATTTTAATATTCTCTCAGAGGACGTAAAAAGTATTATAAATATACCAAATCAAAGTCCAGAAACTAAGTAGTCTTTAAACTCGAACCACATACAAACTCAATATCGGAATGAAATAATAAAAGAATTATTTGTCTGTTAATACACACACTAATAATAGTAATGACGTACTAAATAAATTATCAGGTAGAAAAGGGTTCTCTAAACTTTACAGTACTTAGACCAGATAAGGACATTATTGTTATAATGGAAAACCATTTTCAACAACTTATTTGAATTAATAAAAAGAATATAAACTTGAACTTTATTTAAAAGTTTAAGATACTTAAGGAAAAATATAAAACTAAGTTACATAATTCTAGTAGTCAATGATACCCTTATAAAAGACAGATATTATTATGCGAAAGGACAAGCATTTAAACCATACGAGGCTGAGACTACGACCCTCTCTAACCCCCGTCCTCCTCTTCCCCTGCTAGGTCCTACTCTACGGACCTACCGTAGTACCTGAGCTACCTGTACTCAGACTCACTTCAGGTCCTCTACCACTACCTGTCCCCCCGGACCGCCACGACGGTAAGTACCCTAGTGTTTCTCAGCCTGTGCTGACTCGCTGACTTGACTTGACTTGACTTGAGTTACATAAATGTTACAAGACAAACTATCAAAAGAATACCATTTGGGACTCTAAAAATATAACCTACACAAGGATTTGTAAAATAAGGTAAAAAACTATAACGTTTATCCTAGGAAAAGAAGGTAATGACAAAGAAAAATTTAAACCAATGAAAACCATACTTCTTTTTAATAAATAATTTATATATATAATTATATATCCGGAGGAAAGGACCATCGAGTCTGCCATTTCGTAGACAGATACTACACCCTCTGGGTCCAAACTAGGGACCCAACCCTTCTAGGGAACCTCTTCCTTTACCGTTAGGTGAGGTCATGATAACGGACCTTTTAGGGTGCCTGTCTCCTCGGACCATCGGATGTCAGGTACACCAACGTTTCTCAGCCTGTACTGGCTCGTTGAAGTGTAAGTAAGTAAGAAGTGTAATTATATATCTATATAGATATATCTACAGATACTATAGATATATAGATATATTTTAGACGGGAAAATCAATGAAGATTTATATTGTTATCTTTTAAGGGACTTAATTACCTCGAATATAAGAGTACCCTCACTACGTATTATGTATTATGTGGATCGTACGTACCCACTTACGAGTCAGGACAGGCTGAGAAAAGTTGGGGTAACTGACATCGAGTGGTACGAGGAGACAGGTACCTTAAAAGTTCCGTTCTTATGACCTCACCCGACGGTAAAGGAAAGATATAGGTAAGTCAAGTCAACGAGTCAGCACAGGCTGAGAAACGTTGGGGTACTTGGTATCGTGCGGTCCGGAAGGACAGGTAGTGGTTGAGGACCTCAGGTGGATTTGGGTACAGGTAACTCAGTCACTAAGGTAGGGTGGTAGAGTAGGAGACAGCAGGGGAAGAGGAGGACGGGAGTCAGGGAGAATCGTAGTCCCAGAAAAGTTTACTCAGTCGAGCAGTGGAGTCCACCGGTTTCATAACCTCGAAGTCGAAGTTGTAGTCAGGAAGGTTACTTGTGGGTCCGGACTAGAGGAAATCCTACTTGACCAACCTAGAGGAACGTCAGGTTTCCTGAGAGTTCTCAGAAGAGGTTGTGGTGTCAAGTCTTCGTAGTCAAGAAACCAGGAGTCGAAAGAAATATCAGGTTGAGAGTGTAGGTATGTACTGATGACCTTTTTGGTATCGGAACTGATCTGTCTGGAAACAACCGTTTCATTACAGAGACGAAAAATTATACGACAGATCCAACCAGTATTGAAAGGAAGGTTCCTCATTCGTAGAAAATTAAAATCATACGTTTTATTTATTCTCAAATATTCCACTTCGATATACTAATTTCTTTTGGGTCGTTTCTTATTTGTTTTACGACCTTCATAATCCGTAATCACCCTAGTACGTTCTATTTTCAGTCACGTCTTCACTACAACTCACCTCCTAGGTTTCCACTAATCTCTGAATGGACATACCTATAACCTCCTTTCTCACATTTCCAAGTCTATACTCCCACACGGGGCACGTAAACTTATCGTCATTAGTCCGGTAACACCGACTCCGTCTCACTTGTTCGTCTCTCGTCTACTCCAATCCGTCCAGTACCCTCTTCTGGTGTGTTTCGGGACCTCTTTCCGTGTAACCGGCATTGAAACACACCTTGCCTCTCGGTAATCATAAACTTCTCTTCCCGTTTTAATAGGTTGAAGGTTCAGTCTTCCTAGTGAGACTACCGATAAACTTCTTAAGTACTGTCTCTGGTTTCTTAAACATTTTAGTCACTCTGATGTGTCCTCTAGAAAGTCATTACGTCCGTTCTGTACTACACCGTATTTGTACAAGGGAAGAAGAATTTGGTGGGAGGGTGGAGGGGGGTGGATACCGACTAAGTACAACTACATACCGTCTTTGGTAGCGTTATAACATTGATAGGAGGTTAATTTTTATTTTATTTTAATTTTTATTTTTTCTGTACTGCACCCAAGTCGGGTCTAACCACTGACCCCTTCATGAATCTTTACAGGTTTCACTCCCCTGTGAAACTTCAATCCCTTGTGTTAAACAAGACGACCTGACCGTCCCTTTACACTTTCCCTTCATAGTGTCGACTGTAGGAGTACAGTAGTAAAAAAGGAGAGTGTTGAACTTCGACCTCAAAATTAGTTGACTCTAGTGAGTTCAAACCTCCACCCCATCTGTAAGACACAAACTACACCACTTAAACACACTACTGACACCTGTCAAACTACATTAACAGTCCTTCCGTCAACCTATGTGTCCAGACCTCATGTCGGTCCCCATGTTTTACCCCTATGTTGTCGTTTCTACTACAAACCTTGACACTTACACTTACGTTAGAGGTTCCTTTACTTTTATTCTTTCTCTTCACTGGAATCTCCGCGCTCCATACTCTGTAGGATTACTCGTTTTCACTGGTTGTCCTTCACTGGTCCCTCTACCCTTCTTTCAGACGTCTTACACCGTAGGACCTGTGGTTCACGTCTTTCATATAGTTACCTGTCCTTCTTGTTAAGAGTTTATGGAAACTAACTTTACACAACCTTTAAATTTTAGGACTAAAGTTTTCTTTAAAATATCTAAAAAAAAAATAAGTGTATTTGAAAAGTACCATGTCTTTGACGGTCGTCGGTCTCCTTCTGTGGACAGGACTAGGCGTACACTTCAGTATTCGTCAGTAAAAAATTGAACCGTCCCGAGGGCCGTCACTGTAAAGGTTGTGGTGGATCTCCTGGTCCTTTAAGTCAGTCCGACCGTCGTGGTCTCCACCCGGACTAGTCTAGGAAGAGCCGTTCAGGAATACGTTCTTTACTCCCCTTACCTCCCGGGACCCGTCATTAGGGCTCTACGACATCTCTTAAAAAAACCTCCAATTGACGACTAAACCTTTATACGTTTGAAAAGTTCTAAACCAAACGAACCTAAACCTTACTTTAACTTTTTTTCTATGCCTCCCCTTCTATCCAAAGTAACGAAAGGATGACATTGATGAGTGTACTTTACTTCTCCTTACAGCTCCTTTACTTAGCATTACTACCTTTGGGGAGGATAGATCTTTGGATAAAAGGAGATAATGTACCCAAAAGTTTATTAGTCTAGGGGATCATAGAAGATCAAGAGGAAAAGTACCGACCCATCGAAAGGAGAAAGAGAGGGAAGGAAGGGTGGACGGAAGACGAAGAGACAGGAGAAAGGAAGGAAGGAAGGAGAACAAAGAAAGAAGGAAAGACAGAAAGAGAGAGGAAGAAGGAGAGGGAGGAAAGGAAGGAAGGAAAGTAGTTGTTTATTAATAATTTATGTGTGTTATAAGGTCCGGGAATCCTATGAAGTAAATTTAAAATGTCTACGAGAGGGACGGGAGTACCTTGAGTCAGACCATCCCTTCAGTCCGTTAGTTAATTTTGAATGTTTTTCACAATATATTAACGTCGTTACACTATGGATGTACGATCTTTTACACTATGGTATAATCCAATTACAACTTGTTAAGACATTCCAATTCCTTCTGAAAGGGTTTCCTTTATTATAAATTCGACTCTATTTTTCTTATCTATCGAATTTTTCATTAGGGTTAATATCTTCGAAAGGTCTTTTACCTTTCTCGAATACACTTCTGTGTCTTCTGTTGTTTTGTTAGACGTTATGTAAGATCTAAATCTAGGTGTCAGTAGTCTCTCAGTTTCCATGAGAAAGACGGTAACAGAAACCTTAGAATAAACGCTGCTTTTTTTAGACGGTCCTTCGTAGTGTCTTTAACAGTCACTATATTATTGGAGTTATATAAAAATGGGGGTTTGAATCTTCTGAACATTCGGTCTTCTTGTTTATCGTCATTTATTACGAGTCTCCCAGAAATTACACCGACATTTTTAATCTGATGACTAGGTCAAATATGACATATTTTGTGCTAACCGTCATCGTCTTCCCCTGTTGTCTCCTACTCTACCACCCTACCGTAGTGACTGACTTACCTGTACTCAAACTCATTTGAGGTCCTCAACTACTACCCGTCCCTTCGAACCGTACGACACCAGATACCCCAGTGCTTCTCAGTCTGTACTTTGACTCACTGCCTTGACTTGACTTGACTTTTGTACTAATGAGACAATTATATACTAGTAAACGTAGGGGTCACATCTTCATGTGAACAATGTCACATTCAAACTGACGGTAGTATCTCTGAGTTTCGTTATCTTCAAATTTGTACCACCTTCAAACTAAAAGAGAACAGATTGTCAGATTCGTATGGACTTACCCCTACCAACAAGGTACGTGTTACAACTTCTGTACCAGAGGAACATAGAACGACGAGGAACGAGAAATCTTACAACGGGGGAGGAGAAGTACAAAGTTCTTCTGAGTTGTCTTCTCTTTTTTTTTTACTCTTTATATGTCTAAAAGGGAAACTCTCCGTGTCAAGTCTCAAAAAAGTGTAGTAAAGACAACAATCTAGTGATGGACCTACCTGAAACAGTGTTCCGGTGTGGATCCGACTCTTTATGTCAGTAATAACACCGGTCAGTATACGGGTTTACTTTTTATCCTTTTTCTACTATTGTCTATTAACCTCCTTCGTTCGTAAGTGACGTTGTTACTCTTTTCTATTTTCGTGATACTATTGGATTTCCTAAATTCTTGTTAACTCTGATTTAAGGACCGGAGTTCCTACGGTCCTAGGTTACCTACTCTTTCCGTCGTCTATACAACATCTTTCCTCCGTTACAAACCTTTGTTTCTGACCGGTATTTACCTAAGAGAAACCCCTTAATAATAATGTCTTTTCTCTCGTATCCAGTCAACCATTTAGTAGACGGACGTTACGTCCTCTGGACCCAAGTCAAGGACCATCCCTTCTAGGGGACCTCTTCCCTTACCGTTGGGTGAGGTCATAAGAACGGATCTCTTAGGGTACCTGTCTCCTCGGACTGTCCGATGTCAGGTGCCCTAGAGTTCTCAGTCGCTAGAGTTTGTTGAATCGCTGATTTGGTGATGGTCTCGACTTGAGTCTTCACGTACATACACAGTCTAAAGTTGACCTTTTCTTCCCATTTGTGGAAAGTACTTGTCCTTTGGGATAATGTCGTTGAAGAAACTACCTGTATATACACGAATTACGACGAAGGAGAGAAACATCGGTCTACTAAATTTTTTATTAGAATCGATGTTCAGAATCAATTTTATTACTCAGAATAGATCTAATTACACTTTCACTTAAGACTTTTAAAACTTAGTATTGATCATGTAAGGATTCACGACTCTAATGTGAACTACTTTGATTGTCTTTCTATTTCGACTCTAAGAAGAATCTTGATAATTAGGTGTTTCATACATCGGTATTTGTATTGAAAAGGAAAATATAAGTCTTCTGTGGGGGTTTCCTTCCATTTGTCACTTCATACTAGACATTTTATCAGGTAGAGTTCTTGTAGTGTTGAGTATTTTTAACCTACTTGATTTGAGACTGTACTACTCTTTTATTATTAGTATTAAGGTGATCATATAGTTAAACAAAAAATTTCATATAAAATGTATGTGAAAGTCCACTGTAAGTTATGTTTAGATACAATATCCATGTTGATCGTAACAATAGAATAAAAATTCCCATTCTTTTGATTTCAATTTTCTATAATTTGTCTGTGAGTTATAGTTTATACTTCTCAAAGTCTCTACTCTGAGTTTGGGTTCTGTCTTGTTCTCGTGTATTAGTTACAACCCCTTTTATTTTAACAGACACTTACATAAGAGTCCACCTCCTGTTTTCAGTTTTGATTTGTATTTCCCAATTTCTGATTAGTAGATTTATATAAGGGGTTGTCGGGAAATTAAAAAAAAAACAACAACAAGAATACTTGTGTCAACGTTTTCTTTAAATACGTTTTTACCACATCAAGGACTCTTAACATCTCTTCGACCCTGGTGGAGAAAGTAATAGAAATAAATACATATCTAAAAGGGTTCTAACCGTACGATCTTATAAGACTATACTCTAAATAAGACATGTCTCTATTACAATAGGTAAGTTAAATCAGTAATATAAATTTTTTAACAACGATGTACCCCCGAAAACTATCTTTACATCAGTATTAAATGGTTCTATGACAATTCAGTCTAATTAACTCCTACTGATAAAACCAGTTAATCAGACTTAAATCTTGTGAAAAAATTATAAAATCATTTATTATTACATATCATATTAACCTTTAAGACGGCCAATATAAAATTGTTTACGAAAGTTGAACGTCTCGTACGTTTGTTATGGATTTCCAAAATTTTTATTTAGATATGAGACTACATTTTATAGGTAAACGAATTCATTAGCAATAGGAAGTTTAAACATTTATAGCGTCCCTTGAAAATTTTTTCCCTTTATCGGTATTAAATTTAATAACTTTACTCACTTCAACGTACATAACTTCGGTTATATATAGTACTATAGAAGTTTTATGTGTTTAGTGATTACCATTTCAAAGACAAGGAACTTCTTGAGATATGTAGTAGGTGTGTGTGTGTGTATATACGCAAACACATATATTTAGTTGGAGTCTAGGTACGCCTTTACGTCCAAAATTGTAAGGGTGAAATATCTACACCCACAACTCCCAATTTTACTAATTCGCTGAAGTGGTTTTAGGGTATCGAATATTCACTCCCTCTTTGTTAATTCGGGTGCACACACGCCAAAATGTTAGATACAGAAAAGAGGATATAGATGTCGAAGAAAGATACATACGTTTACTGACAGATTCTTTTCAAATGGCAGTGTTCTTGTAGATCCAACTATTGTCATAAGATAAAGAACTGAGTCTACAATTAATGTTTTAACAAACGTAATATTTATAATAACCTCTTTCGTTACCGTTGGGTGAGGTCACAAGAACGGACCTCTTAGGGTCTTGTCTCCTCGGACCACCCGACGGCAGAAACCCCAACGTGTCTCAGTCTGTTCTGACTTCGCTGAATCGTCGTCGTCGTATTTATAATAATTATAAGACATGAAAAGAAAAAAACGGAAACGTAAAGAACCATACACTCTATCTTAAAGTGTTATTTTACTATTTATAACACAGAAGATCTCGTTCTAACAACCCTGTTTCGTTAAATATAGGACCAACCCAAAACGAAGATTCATTTGACTCTTACCCCGGAGTTAAATGTCATTCGTAACCGATAACCTCATTCCGTCACATAACACCCTTCTAGAGTAAATACAATTAAACCCTCTACATCTAGACCCCTTCCCTTTCACCACTTACTCAGTTTCTCCTTTTGTAAATAAAGGTTACTATACGGACAGTCACGTAATCGTGAGTAAATTAGAAGTTTTGTTGGTAATTGTCATTAATAATACTACGGGCGAAATCTCCTCCAGTCATGTAAGGGGTGTTAATTCACCGATTTGTAACTAAATGTATACGTAGACAGACTGTTGGTTCAGACTCAGCTAGAACTCTCTTCATTCCTAAGTTGTCAATTCTCGTTAGTCTATTCGACTACCTGTACTTAGTAACCGGGGGTTTCATAAACAAGACATAAGGAAAGACTTTAAAATGAATAACCCCGGCAAACTTTATCGACAGTAGACCTTACTGTTTCACCCTAATTTTGTGGTGGTCACCCTGAAGGGACCACCGTGTCATCCATTCTGAGACGGACGGTTACATCCCTTGTACCCAAGCTAGGGACCAGTCCCTTCTAAGACGTACAACGGCCCGTTGATTCGGACACACGGTGTTGATGACTCAGACACGAGATCTTGACCCTCGGTGCTGATGGTCCGGACTCACGACATTGAAATGACTTAGGGCACACAGTTCTCAGACACAAGATGTTTTTCTCTTCGGTGGTGTTACTCTTCGGAAACGTAGTGTCGATCTCTCATCGAGGGTGAGCGACGTTGATCTCTTTCGGGTGCTTTTTACTACTTCTGGGTCTCGTCGGTTTTATTTATTTATTTTACCCCAGAGACCATCGAGTCAGCCATTTCTTAGATGGACGTTAAGTCCTCTGGTCCCAAACTTGAGACCATCCCCTTCTAGGGGACCTCTTCCTTTACCGTTGGGTGAGGTCATAAAAACGAACCTTTTAGGGTACCTCTCTCATCGGACCACCCGACGTCAAGTATCCCAGTTCTCCGTCTGTGTTGAATCACTGATTTGGTACATATATATATTCGTGGTGACTGTAGTCTTTCCAACCCAAGTTTTACTACGGTGTCCTTTTGGTCAGTAGACGTGTACTCACCCTACTCTAACCAGAAAACCCATTTGACAGAAGACACTGGTCGAGATCCAGGTTTAAGACCCTAGGTCAACCTGACCAGTGAAATAAATTCAAAACACTGTCAATCGAAGAGGAAATACATTTCTGTTCTCTCGAAACGTATGCTTGAGGTGGACATTTCTGGAAATGTCTGACAATCTGCAAGATTAAAATCCTAAGGTTACGGGCTAAACGTTGTTCCGATCGGTAAAGTTGATGTGGCGATGAAAGCTTAACTCTAAGTAAAGTAAACACTGAAAACGGGGTCAAAATATCTTCTATTAGTTTCCTTTTACCCCAAACGACATAGATTTAATGGAAACCTCGTTAGAGTGATTTTACGTGTGTTACCTATTTTACTTCTTACCTTTATATTAAACTTTGGATTTACAGACTAACACGTAAGTCGGAAGGTTAACGATAGAAGTCACGTGGTTAAGTCAAATCAAGTCCCAATACCTCAGAATTAAACCACTCTCTAAAAGACCTAGTCTTAGGGTGTATTAACCGTACTCCAATGGCTGAAGAGACTGGATACGAACAACTATTAAACGACAGAACCAAAAGGAATGATCTTATCCTAGTAAAAAGTACTAAATAAATGTAGGGTCGAACAAGGTTTGTCCCATATTTATCTGAGGGTTCTTATAGTTAACTCCCCTTGTCTTTATACATTCTTTACTGGACTTCGGACAGAGTACAGTATAATACAGGCTGAGAAACACTGGGGTACCTCAGTTTCCTGTCACCGAGGTTTTAGCGAAGACAACAAACGGTGGAGGGAAACTGAGTGACGACTACCTCTTAGTGGAACGTTATACTGAGTCTACAGTGTTTTACTTCAAACCTTTCCATAAACAAGTTTTGTGGTTACTAACCTGTCATCCGACTCTCGGTACTTGTGCCTATGGACGTCTTGTTTAAACGAAAAACTTAGTCTTCGGTCGGACGACTTCGTAGAGATTATGAATGTGTCATTAGATTAAGTCCTCGGAGGAAGGAAAAGAGAAAAGGTGACTAAATCAGTGGAAAACCGTTGAAGTGTTCGAGGTCGTCCCCAGTCCTTGGGGGGTTTCGTTAAACACGACTTCAGTGTCTTATAGTTCTACCTTTCTGAAGTAACCATGTCGGGTACGTACGGGTCCCTTAACCTCCTCGTCCGATAAGTGGTACTACATGAAAGACGAGGGGAGAAGTTGGACCCAAGTATACGGAGGACCCTCCCACCGACTTAGTGGAAGAACCTTTCTCAGTACTAAAACTATCTAAAAGGACGGTCCTTCAAAATAAAAGTTGGTTGTAAAACAAAAGAAGTATAAGTCCAATTTAGAGGGACCTAATAAAAACCCCTGGACCCCTTTCTCCGATTAGTAGTAGTACCAATGGGGAGAAATTATCTAGACTTTAGTCTAAAGTGTACTAAAACCGGGAAGACGACGACGATGAACGTACGTAAAAGATACATCTTATAAAAGAAAAATCAAACACTGAAACCACAACAAGAGAACCAATAGTTAAAACAATCAGAAAATTTACTTTATGTACGAAAGAACCGAACCGTAGCAGTTGCGATAGACCCCATATAATACCGATAAAGAAAACACTCCCACGGAAACATTGTTGTCTGAGACACCGACAAACGGAGCAGCGTACAATGTACAAAGAAAAATTGGAGGAGCTGTAGAGGTAAGAGTAAACACGAGGTCTTGACGGGAAGTAAATCTGAGAAGACAAAGAATATATCTGATTCCATTATTTGACTAATCAGAAAAGTGATGAGTGTATAAGGGTTCTACTACTTAGACTTATTTTGACCTTCTTCTGGGTAATGAAAACCTGTTTTTTTTCTTCAAATCTCCCTCGTCTGTCTTTGTTGATTAGATATCTCTCGAGGATGATACACGGTTTGGGTCCCTTAACACACACACCCCCCCGTTAAGGAACTGTTATGGTTCTTTAACCCCTATGTTACCACTTATTCTGTCTGTCCCAGGGTACAGTAAATTAGGAGTATTATTAAGTTCTATCAATAATACTGGTTGAACAGGGGACAAGAAAGATAAAGTATCAACTCCTTTAACTCGGCTCTCACGTTTTAGTAAATCAGTGACCCCAATCCGACCTAAGGTCTAGACGGAACAAAGTTTCTGTCTCAATTAAAGGTGCTATCGTATACCCCGAGACGGAGAAATGAAGACTCGGTCGTTTGTACCTACCCCACACGGAAGTTGGGAGGTACCCACGGTACATAAACAGTTGTGATTTTAGAGGAAGTAAAGGGTGATGACGGGATACCAACGGCTTCGGGGGCTCGTCAGTGACTTGGGTCAACGAAGATCCAAAGACGGATGAAACGGGAGAAGATGGAAGTTTGAATTGATGTTTTCATTGTGTCTTTAAAAAGTCCTCACTGGTGTGGTCCTAAACACTTAATATATAATCCCTATATAACACCAAATTAGGAGAAACGATGCTAATCAGTCTCGTGGGTGAAGGTGATCGTGTCTGTACACCACCCCTAGTACACCGTCTTGGGTTACTCGTGGCCAGTCATTTAGTCCTAAAGACCAAAGATGTAGGTCTCACGTACCGGTTCCCTCCAGGGTAGTCGAGGGACCAAGAGTCTACTCCACAAGACTAATGTAATGATTGTTGGTATCTGGAAGACTCATTGATACCAGGATTTGGACATAAGTGCTATATCCTTCACGTTAGACCTGAAAAATAACTCCTGTTATCTGGACGGTTCTTTGTCCCTTTTGTTTTTTCGTTTTATCTTTACCCTTACCTCCCTATCAGAAATTGTAAAACCGTGTTTTCATCTTTCTCATAGAGAAAAGATCAGAGATCCTGGAAATCTCCATGTCGAGGAAGGTGCCGAAGGAGGCGGGTGGGTTGGGGAGGCGTGGGGGTGGAGTTCCGAGGTCGGTGAGACCCTGACCATTGATTACTCCTTTATCTTCTTTTTTCCAAAACAATAAGAAGAAAACAGGTCCCATTCTTATCGAAAACTTTATTCTTGTGTAAAAAAAAAAACGATGGAAACAGATAAAGTAGTAAAACGATAAGTCAATAACACACGATAAATAGTGTTTTCTGAAACCCCTCTCGGAACACCTAAAACAATATAGTACGTTGATAAAAGGTAAATTTAAGGTAGTTTATTTTAAAGAGTTTTAACTCTACACAAAGACACTTGTACAGAAAGATTGAATCCGATAAACTACATCAGTCTATTTTTCTTCTAATCTATTTAAACTATTTTATCAGTACTAGTGTCCATTTGTCCCTATGTAAAATAAAAGAGTGAACTTTCGAGTTCAAGAGAAACTGTGTTTGACACTCTCTTTTCTGATGTGTCTGGCTCCCTACCATTCGTCCTTAAACGCTCACCCTTGTGTACGGAAGAAATTTTGACAAGACACAAACCAATAGGGTGCAATACCTTTCGATGCCCTTCCAAAACAATGTTCATTTACCTTTATATATGTTTATGTTAACATATGTGTATAAACAGAGGTATGTCTCTGGATGTAAATAATCAGTTTGTCATTTTCTTCTTTGCATAAGGACGTCATTTCTCAAGTTCCGGTTAAACAGTGTTTCAGCTCCTGAACAAAACGAGAAACTTAGTAGGGACTTACTGGACATATGTTTAATGTTTTGGGATTTCTCAATTTTCACAAACAAAGTGTCCTTTAACCTTCTTTAAATACACGCGTTCACTTCGACTTTCCAGTTTACACACTGAGTGTAGATAACTGTCTACCTTACTCGTAGTGTATTCGTCTGTCACTCATCTTTTGTTCGGCCAACACACTTTCATAAAAATCTCTGATTAAAGATGGGTCGACACAGTAGATACTTACCCTCTTCAAACTCTTTCAATGGATCCCTACAGATTCGAGTTAGTTCACTTTCAATTACAATGGCTAAACCGAATTTATAAGTGAAACTTGAACCTACACGTTTACCTCAATCATAACCTTGATTAAAGGTCCCTTCAACCTAACAAGAAAATAGTTTTGTTGTATGTAAGGCATAATCCTGGAGAAAAATCATACCTTTAGACTCCAGTTCACAGGTATTCAGTGACTATTAAAGTCTTACGATTGTTTACCACCGATATTACATTTTTGTTCAAAAAGACGGTTGACCATATTACTGATTCACACACTAGAGAACTCTGTCTGAAGCACTACACTTAAGGTCGAGTCGATGAATTATCTCTATACTAAAACCTGTGAAAATGTAAAGACACGAATAAAAGGAAAGGATAGGTATACTCCATTTATTTTTGTACAAAGAGTGCCCATATAAGTAATTATTCGGGAAAAATTTACAGTGTGAGAACAGATCCAGTCCCCTATTTTTAGGGACGAGAGTACGTCGAATGTAAGATCAACTCGTCCTTATTTCTCATTTGTTTATTTATATATTTTTATTCGTGTAGTTTATCACCATCCATGATACCTTTTTTTTATTTCGTATTTTCACGAAACAAATACCTCTCCCCCGATACCGGTAAAATTCAGTCAAACTCTTTGACTGTGTAAGATCTATTCATTGTCAGTTGTGGCACCCTTAATTATAAACAAAGAAATCATCCGGACCAGTTAATGTCATGAAGTAAGGGGTTCACTCTTACCAACTAATTTTCCTATTGTCGCATTTCGGTTTTACGAGATTAGATTCACTTAAGCCCCTTGACATGACCTCCATGACCTTTCTAAGACCCCTTAGACCTACACCGTACTGAGTACGGACTTCTAAAACCGTCGGTACAATTGTGGAGGATCTTGGACTTTTATTTACTTTCATCTCAGTTTTCAGTTCTGATATAGGAATCCTGTAAACTCAAAGGTGGAGTTCGGAATAGATGGAAACCGTAAAAACAAACATATACGGTCATCCAAGGGAAATAAATAATGAAACCAAACGGAACCTGAAAGAGAACAAACGGACTGTTTTCCGGTCTTAGGACTGTTCGTTTTCACATTACTCCTACCCCTATTGAAGGACTGTCTACTTCGTACGTAGAGTTAGTACGGTACCTCTATTCCTGTACCTAAGTAAAAAAAAGGGGGGTTTATCCACTTAGATATGTCGACACACGATTCAGCGAAGTCAGCACAGGCTGTACACGCTGGGACACCTGACATCGGGTGGTCCGAGGAGACAGGTTTCCTAAGAGGTTCGTCCTTATGACTTACCCCAACGTAAGTCATAAGAGGTCCCCTGGAACGGTTGTGTCCCTAGCTGGGCCTAGAGAATACAGAGGACGTAACCGTCCACTCAAGAAATGGTGATCACGGTGGACCCTTCGGACCAGTCAATACCATGAAGTAAGGGGTTCACTCTTACCAACTAATTTTACTACTGTCGTATTTCAGTTTTACGAGATTAGATGCACTTAAGTCCCTTAGATTCACTTAGATATCGTACTCACTTTGAAGAATCGAAAAAGGAGGACCTAGAGGGTTACAAGTATAGTTGAATTTCCCTGAGATTTTACCCTTTTATAAACACGATTTTTCCTTAGTTTTTAATAATTCAGGTTGTAAGAGACCCAAACCTATTGCCTTAATTCTGAATCTATTTACCTCTCTTTAAAAAAGGGTTTCATAATCAGATGAAACACCGTTTTGTATAGAGACAGAAGTTACGTAACAAAAAAGGGTGAAGTCCTAATTAAGACGGAGACAAAAGAGGATTGTTTCCTCAAACTATCGTAAAGGAAACGAATTAAGATAAAGGTATCTTCGTCTTTAAAACACATTGTTTGTATTACTCTTTGAAGACGGTGATGACAAAGAACCATGAAATAGAAAACAATTTCAATTATGACTGAGGGGACCGTTACACGAAGAGGTATACTGGAGAAATAGATGGTTTAATTATTAGTTAATGTGGAAGAAGGAATACAATGTAAAAGACGTTCTCTTTTAAAATCTTCAGCGTACTTAAAAAAAGTAGTACAAAGATTTGTTCTTCTATAAATTCAGATGTAGAAATTCCAGATATTTATTATATTAGTGTAAGTAAAAAACTTAGTAAAACTTATACTTTACACGACACAAACTATCTCTTCGTTATACTTGATATGAGTAGAGAATTTTCAGAAACGTGTACAAAGAATGATAGAAACTCTGAGTCAATGGAACAACCATTTCGTCTTTATTAGTACAAAAGGGTCAGTTGGTAGGTACCTACAAGACCCCACGTTGTTTCCCTAACATATGATATTCTTCATCAAACGTCACGATCTATGTACGTTACGGAGTAATAACGATTAGTGACGTCTCAACAATTAAAGAGTGGTAACAAAACTTTCCTACTCATCGTTGACTCCAGAGTCACGACTTCCTCAGAAACCCGGATCTTTTCTTTTGTTGTCAGAGTTTCCGGGAACGACTTAGTAGATTGAAGTCTCTTTCGTTTTGTCTTGAAATCCAGGACGGGACTACGAGGACCGACCAACGTAGATAGACCCTGAATAATGGGGGACAGGTCTTTGGAGGGTGGGGGATGTGGACGGGTCTTCTGAATAGTGGTGGGGACGGGTTAATTTTGACGGTAGAGTTGATTTCTTATGGGTTTTATAGGGTGGACTAATTGTAAAGGGAATAGTGAAGGTGTTTGGAGGGATCTTCGTACCTCGGAGGGACTAGGGAGGGCCGTGAGTCGGACCAGCAATCCAGTTGACAGTGGGGAGGAACGGACTTATTTCCATTGAATGAAGACAACTCCAGTAGAAAGGAAAAAACGGAACCGGGAATGTTCACGGTGGACTTATTGTGTCCTTTTGTGGAACTTCCACGGTCGTACCTTACTTTAGAGGTACGAACACTTAAAAACTACTTCTTTCGTGACATCAGTACTAGAAAGGATCGTGAAAATTTTTTATGCACAAGGGTCTCAAAAATGTTCAATGATGTCCTCCATTCAGGTTAACTGTCTCGAGGTCCCGGGAGACGTAGGGAAAGTTCGATTCATCAAGTGAACGCACATGAAAACAAAAAAATATGATAAAGGGGGGGACTCTATGTTAATCTCCCCCTTTTTTTCGAAGACCTACAAGATTCACTGTAGAGAGGGGTCTTGGGGAAGGTGGTGTGTGTTTGTGCATTTGTTTTTTCAAACTTTTGAGGTCTATCTTAGGTTGCAGAAGTCCATGACTACTACTTTAACGTCCGGTTTCCCTACTCACTAAAAGGTCACAATGGGTGGGGATGAAGGCCAGTAGTCACTACATTCCTGATTTAGGGTCCGGCACTTATGAGTTGGTAGTGGTAGAGTAGTAAGACGGAGTATTACACTAACTCTTCTGAAAGGTTAGGTTGTCACATTGAAAACTAAAACAAAATAAAACAGACCTCTCTTCGTGCCATATAGTCGACACAATAGTCTAACTAGGCACATCGTGATTATTAGGGGTTTCATACGGGAGTCTACTAAGAGAAGAGTTTCACTACCCGAAAGTGGTTTTATTTACGTCGGGGAACAACATATCTAACCTCAAAGTTAGATTCTAAAGATGACTCCTTTGTGGACAGTTCTAATTCTAAGTCCATTGATGCTAATAAAACACTGAGTAGTCGTTAAAGAAGATAAAATATCTTTTCGATAGTTTATCTTAAATTTAAAAAAACGTCGGGGAGAGCTCATTCCGCTGGTGAATAACGTTTAAGATCATTCTTAAATAACTGGTTAACTCCTGTTAAACTCTGGATTTTCTTTATGTTAATTATTAATGAGACCCTTGTAATTACACATTTAATTTCAAAAAGATCCGTTTGACTCTTCACTCTAGTGACACAAGTAATTGGTAGGACATCTACACAAACTACCTCTTCCGTTACCGTTGGGTGAGGTCACAAGAACGGACCTCTTAGGGTCCCCACCGCCCCGGACACGGTAGATAGTCCAGTGTGTCCCAACCTGTACCGACTTCACTGAATCGTCGTTGTCGTCGTCGTCGTCTACACGAACTCTAATCACTCCCACCTGATAACCAATTAACTTGTACTGAACGTCAGTATTCATAAATTCCTAACCATGATTAACAGAACGTAGAGTCTTTCTTACCGTTATAATCGTTATAGTAGAAGTTTTAATTGTGTGTTCTTCTTATTCACTTAAGGAGAGAGAGGAGGGGGGAGGAGTCGGGGAGAAACTCGTACGTACATGTGTGCATGTGTACGTGTACGTATAAAACCTATATTTGAGATTTTCGTTAATTAAGAATTATTCCTTGTTGTCCTGAGGAAAGAGAAATTGTTTTAAGACAGTTTCTAATAGGTACTCTATTTAATATATTAGTCAAATTTGTACTGATTCTCTGTAGACTAGTAAAGGGTTGTGAAGGAGAAAGTTTCTCTTTTGTTTTGTTTTGGTTGTTAAATTTTCCATTATTTTCTATGGACTGGAATCCCTTCTTTCATTCTGAGTCTCTGCAGAATTACAAACACCAAAATGTTATCACTGAATATCAGTTTTAATATCTTTGGACGAAACCAATTCTAAAGACCAGGTATCCCAATTATTAATAAAACGCCTATTACCTAACTAAAATGTATTTTATAAAGTATAAGAATTGTACTTTTCAATACTGGTTGGATCTATCATATAAGTTTTCGTCTCTGAAATGAAACGGCTGATTACAGGCAGATCAGTTCCGATACCAAAAAGGACACCAGTACATACCTACACTCTCAACCTGATACTCCTTCCGACTCGCGACTTCTTAACTACGCAAACTTGACACCACAACCTCTTCTGAGAACTCTCAGGGAACCCGAAGTTCCTCTAGGTTGGTCAGGTAATACTTCCTCTAGTTGGGACCCTAAAGAAACCTTCCTTACTACGATTTCGACTTCGAGGCCATACAACCGGTGGAGTACGCTTCTCAACTGAGCAACCTTTTCTGAGACTACGACCCTCTCTAACCCCCGTCCTCCTCTTCCCCTACTGGCTCCTACTCTACCAACCTACCGTAGTGCCTGAGCTACCTGCACTCAGACTCACTTGAGGCCCTGTACCACTACCTGTCCCTTCGGACCGCACGACACTAAGTACCCCAGCGTTTCTCAGCCTGTGTTGACTCGCTGACTTTACTTGACTTGACTTGACTTGACTTGTACTTTTGTTGGCAGACAATGTTATATAGACGTCATAAATGGGACCATTGAAAACCACTGTAAAACTACCTTTTATGTACCCCTATCCGTGAGTAATAAGTCAAGTCAAGTCAAGTCAGTGATTCAGTACAGGCTGAGAAATACTGGGGTACCTTACGTCGTACGGTCCGGAGAGACAGGTAGTGGTAGAGGGTCTCAAATGAGTTTGAGTACAGGTATCTCAACCACTACGGTAGGTAGAGTAGGAGACAGAAGGGGAAGAGTAGGGCGGAAGTTAGAAAGGGTCGTAGTCCCAGAAAAGGTTGCTCAGTCAAAAAGTGTAGTCTACCGGTTTCTTAACCTCAAAGTCGAAGTCGTAAACAGGAAGGTTATTTATAAGTCCTGACTAAAGGAAATCCTACCTGACCAACCTAGAGGAACGTCAGGTTCCCTGAGAGTTCTCAGAAGAGGTTGTGATGTCAAGTTTTCGTGGTTAAGAAGCCACGAGTCGAAAGAAATATCAGCTTAAGAGTGTAAGTATGTACTCGTGACCTTTTTGATATCGAAACTGACTTCCTGGAAACAACCGTTCCATTACAGAGACGAAAAAGTTATACGACAGATCCAACAAGTATGGAAAAGAAGGTTCCTCGTTCGTAGAAAATTAAAGTACCGACGTCAGTGGTAGACGTCACTAAAACCTCATGTTTTTATATTTGAGACTGTGATAAAGGTGACAAAGGGGTAGATAAACGGTACGTCACTACCCTGGTCTACGATACTAGAATCAAAAGACTTACAACTCAAAATTCGGTTGAAAAAGTGAGAGGAGAAAGTGAAAGTTGTTCTCCGAGAAATCAAGAAGCGAAAGATGGTATTACCACCATAGTAGAAGTATAGACTCCAATAACTATAAAGAGGGTCGTTAGAACTAAGGTCGAACATGAAGGAGGTCGGGTCACAAAGAGTACTACATGAGACGTATCTTCAATTTATTCGTCCCACTGTTATATGTCGGAACTACATGAGGAAAGGGATAAACCTTGGTCAGACAACAAGGTACAGGTCAAGATTGACAGAGAAGGACTGGACGTATGTCTAAAGAGTTGTCCCTCCAGTCCACCAGACGATAAGGGTAGAGACAGTCTTAAAAGGTGAAAAACAACATTAGGTGTGTTAGTATCCGAAACCGTATCGGTTATTTCGTCTTTATCTACAAAAAAGACCTTGAGAAAACGAAAAGACTACTAGGTCGCCTACAACCGTTACACTAGAGACCAAGGAGACGGAAAAGATTTAAGTCGAACTTGTAGAACTTCAAGTACCAAGTGTGTATCGACTTCGGACCGAACCTCTTAAAACTCGTAATGAAATGATCGTACACTCTAGTCACGTTAACACACCATCAAACTCGTAAGAAACCGTAACGGAAAGAAACCCTAACCTTATTTTCGACCGGAAAAGGTCAGGACACCGGTGACGACTCAAAAGATTTAAACGATCGTATAACCTACGTCGTCAAATCCTAAACTTTATCGAGTTGGCCTTAAGGTAGTGGAGGTGATCGAAACAAGTATCACTACAAAGAATTCCGGGTGAACTGAAACGTAAAGTCTTATAGACTGTGATCCACTCACTATTGTGGTAGTACTAGTAGACCCAGTACCTCTAAAAAGAACATATTAAGAAGATACATAACGGTGGAGAAGAATTATAGAAGACGAAGACAATCCAGGTATGGTAAAGACAGGAAATAGTTCGGGTAGAAACGTACTTTACAAGGAAACTATAGAGATTAAAAGAACTTCCCTAGAGATCAGAAAGTGTAGGATAACAAAAGGAGACAAAGAAACGTAACTAGTGACTCCTTCCGAAAGAATAAAGAGGAACTATAAGAAACCTTGAGACGTAAGTTTACCAATATAGAAAGGACAAAAGGAAATGGAGAGTGAAGAGAAGAAAAGTGTCGATAAACATTCCGGAGGAGTCTGTTGGTAAAACGGAAAAACGTAAGGAAAAAGAACCCCTACTAGAACTAGGTACGGAGGACATGGTACAGTATTTGGAGACAGGTATCAAGAAATCCGTGAGACAGATAGTCAAGGGGAGTTAGATAAAGAGTGAAGTGACATATTAGCATTTCCTAAACTAAATCCAGTATGGACTTACCAGATCACCAAAAGGTATTAAACAAGTTATATTCAGACTTAAACCGTTATTCCTCAAGTACTAGACTCGGTGTCAGTCGAGAACGGAACAAAAACGACGAGTTATCGATACTTTTCTTCTCTTCGCTTTTCGTTTCCTCTTTTCCTTTCTATATTTGTAGACTTACGTCTCAAGATTTCTTATCATTCCTCTCTATTCTTTCGGAAGGAGTCGCTAGTTACGTTTCTTTATCTCTTTTGTTATCTTACCCTTTCTGATCTTTAGAGAAGTTCTTTTTATCTCTATAGTTCCCTTGTAAGGTACGTTTCTACCCGAGCTATTTCCTGTCTTTACCATAACTGGATTGTCTTTGTTTTCTATAATTCTTCTCCACCGTTCTTATGTGTCTTCTTGACATGTTTTTTCTAGAAGTACTGGGTCTATTAGTACTACCACACTAGTGAGTTGATCTCGGTTTGTAGAACCTTACACTTCAGTTCACCCGGAATCTTTCGTAGTGATGTTTGTTTCGATCACCTCCACTACCTTAAGGTCAACTCGATAAAGTTTAGGACTTTCTACTATGACGTGAGTTATACGGTCGTTTAAACCTTTTGAGTCGTCACCGGTGTCCTGACCTTTTCCAGTCGAAAGTGAGGTTAGGGATTCTTTCCGTTACGGTTTCTTACGAGTTTGATGGTGTGTTAACGTGAGTAGAGTGTGTGATCATTTCATTATGAGTTTTAAGAGGTTCGGTCCGAAGTCACGGCACTTAGCGTTTGAAGGTCTACAAGTTCGACCAAAATCTTTTCTGTCTCCTTGGTCTCTAGTTTAACGGTTGTAGGTGACCTAGTAGTTTTTTGTTCTCTCAAGGTCTTTTTGTATATAAAGACGAAATACCTGATACGGTTTCGGAAACTGACACACCTAGTGTCATTTGACACCTTTTAAGACTTTCTTTACCCTTATGGTCTGGTGGACTGGACGGAGCACTCTTTGGAGCAGTCTTTCGTTGTCAATCTTGACCAGCACTTTCTTGTCTGACCAAGGTTTATCCTTTTCCTCATGCAGTTCCGACATATAGCAGTGGGACGAATAAATTGAGTATACGTCTCATGTAGTACTCTTTGTGACCCGACCTGCTTCGTGTTCGACCTTAGTTCTGACGGTCCTCTTTATAGTTATTGGAGTCTATACGTCTACTGTGGTGGTAATACCGTCTTTCACTTCTCCTTGACTTTTCGGAGAACAACTTTCACTTTCTCCTCTCACTTTTTTCAACCGAATTTCGAGTTGTAAGTCTTTTGATTCTAGTACCGTAGACCAGGGTAGTGAAGTACCGTTTATCTGCCCCTTTGTCACCTTTGTCACAGTCTGAAATAAAAAGACCCGAGGGTTTAGTGACGTCTACCACTAAAGTCGGTACTTTAATTTTCTGTGAATGAGGAACCTTCCTTTCAATACTGGTTGGATCTATCGTATAAGTTTTCGTCTCTGTAATGAAACAGCTGATTCCAGGCAGATCAGTTCCGATACCAAAAAGGTCACCAGTACATACCTACACTCTCAACCTTACACTTCTTTCAACTTACGGTTCTTAACTACGAAAACTTGACACCACAACCTCTTCTGAGAACTCTCAGGGAACTTGACGTTCCTCTATATTGGTCAGGTAAGATTTCCTCTAGTCAGGACCCATAAGAAACCTTCTTTACTACGATTTCGACTTTCAGGTTATGAAACCGGCGAACTATACTTCTCAACTGAGTAAACTTTTCTGAGACTACGACCCTCCCTAACCCCCGTCCTCCTCTTCCCCTACTGTCTCCTACTCTACCGACCTACCGTAATGGCTCAGTTACCTATACTCAAACCCACTTGAGGCCCTCAACCATTACCTGTCCCTCCGGACCGTACGACGCTAAGTACCCCAGCGTTTCCCAGCCTGTTCTGACTCGCTGACTTGGCTTGACTTGACTAATCTCTTTACGTTTAGTTTTGATGTTATTCCATAGTGGAGTGTGACTAGTTTTACCGGTAGTAGTTTTTTAGATGTTTGT
This sequence comes from Capra ibex, assembly GCA_006410555.1. Classification (NCBI taxonomy): domain Eukaryota; kingdom Metazoa; phylum Chordata; class Mammalia; order Artiodactyla; family Bovidae; genus Capra; species Capra ibex. The sequence goes on from SJYO01033645.1 coordinate 12,769,438, forward strand.
TATTTACGACCTCCCCCATTCCTCTCTTCCCTTGGGAGAACGTGACAACCACCCTTACATTTAACTATAACGGCGATACCTATTGTCATACCTCTAAAGAAATTTTTTGATGCTTATTTTGATGGTATACGGGGTTGTTAGAGTGGTGACTTCTTTGGTATTAACTTTTTCTGTAAACATGGGTGTGCAAGTATCGTCGTGATAAATGTTATTGATCCTATACCTTCGTTGAATCTATAGGTAGTGTCTATTTACCTATTTCTTCGACACCATGTATATTTCTTACCTTAGAATGAGACGGTATCTTTCCTTACATACAGACAGTCAAGATTACTTCGTCTACTTAGATCTGGAATAATTTGAGTCACTTATTTAGTCTTCCTCTTTTTGTTTATAGTATATAATTAAGTATATATACATTAGATGTATACTAGGGGTTTCCCAGTCTGTGCTGACTCAGGGACTTGTTGTCGTTTCCCTAGATCTTTCTACTATAACCACTTGGATAAAAGTCCGTCTAACCTCTGTGTCTGTACCTCTGTGTCTGTATCTCATGTCTAAACACCTGTGTTAACCCCTTCCTCTCCCACCCTGTTTACCTCTCTTATCATATCTTTGTATACGTAATGACATACATTTTATCTATGGATTACCCTTAAACGACATACTACGTCCCTCAAGTTCGCCACGAGACACTGTTAGATCTCCCTCACCCTACCCTACCCTCCACCCTCCCACCAAGTTGTCCTTACCCTGTTATATATATCGATACCGACTAAGTACAACTACATACCGTCTTTGACTGTGTTATGAGATTTATTAATAGGAGGTTAATTTTTATTTAAATTTTTTCGTTTATAAGGTCGTTTGTTTTCGGATCCAGGTCTGCCGAAGTGTCGACTTAAGATGGTTTTTAAAGCTCTTCTCGATTGTGGATAGGAGGAGTTTGAGAAGGTCTTTTAACGTCTCCTTCCATTTGAAGGTTTGAGTAAGATACTCCGGTGGTAGTGGGATTATGGTTTTGGACTGTTTCTACAGTGTTTTTTTCTTTTGATGTCCGGTTATAGTGACTACTTGTATCTACGTTTTTAGGAGTTGTTTTAAGATCGTTAGTCTTAGGTTGTTGTGTAATTTTTCTAGTATGTGGTACTGGTTCACCCGAAATAGGGTCCCTACGTTCCTAAGAAGTTATAGACGTTTAGTTAGTTACATTAAGTGGTGTAATTGTTTAACTTTTTATTTTTGGTATACTAATAGAGTTATCTACGTCTCTTCCGGAAACTGTTTTAAGTTGTAGGTAAATACTATTTTTGAGAGGTCTTTCGTCCTTATCTTCCTTGTATGGAGTTGTATTATTTTCGATATATACTGTTTGGGTGTCGTTTGTAATAGGAGTTACCACTTTTTAACTTTCGTAAAGGGGATTTCAGTCCTTGTTCTGTTCCCACAGGTGAAAGTGGCGATGATAAGTTGTATCAAGACCTTCAAAACCGGTGTCGTTAGTCTCGTCTTTTTCTTTATTTTCCTTAGGTTTAACCTTTTCTTCTTCATTTTGAGAGTGACAAACGTCTACTGTACTAGGAGATGTACCTTTTGGGATTTCTGAGGTGGTCTTTTAATGATCTCGATTAGTTACTTATATCATTTCAACGTCCTATATTTTAGTTGTGTGTCTTTAGGGAACGTAAGGATATGTGCTTATTACTCTTTCATCTTTTTCTTTAATTCCTTTGTTAAGGTAAGTGGTAACGTTGCTTTTCTTATTTTATGAATCCTTATATAGATGGATTTCTTTGATTTCTGGATATATATCTTTTGATATTTTGTGACTACTTTCTTTAGTTTCTCCTGTGATTATCTACCTCTTTATATGGTACAAGTACCTATCCTTCTTAGTTATATCACTTTTACTCATATGATGGGTTTCGTTAAATGTTTAAGTTACGTTAGGGATAGTTCGATGGTCGGTGTAAAAAGTGTCTTGATCTTGTTTATTAAAGTTCTAAACATACCTTTATGTTTTTTGGAGCTTATCGGTTTCGTTAGAACTCTTTCTTCTTACCTTGACCTCCTTAGTTGAACGGACTGAAGTCCGAGATGATGTTTCGGTGTCAGTAGTTCTGTCATACCATGACCGTGTTTCTGTCTGTATATCTAGTTACCTTGTTTTATCTTTCGGGTCTCTATTTAGGTGTGTGTATACCTGTGGAATAGAAACTGTTTCCTCCGTTCTTATATGTTACCTCATTTCTGTTAGAGAAATTGTTCACCACGACCCTTTTGACCAGTTGGTGAACATTTTCTTACTTTGATCTAGTGAAAGATTGTGGCATGTGTTTTTATTTGAGTTTTACCTAATTTCTAGATTTACATTCTAGTCTTTGATATTTTGAGGATCTCCTCTTGTATCCGTTTTGTGAGAGTCTGTATTTAGTGTCGTCCTAGGAGATACTAGGTGGAGGGTCTTAAGACCTTTATTTTCGTTTTTATTTGTTTACCCTAGATTAATTTTAATTTTCGAAGACGTGTTGTTTCCTTTTATATTCGTTCCACTTTTCTGTCGGAAGACTTACCCTCTTTTATTATCGTTTACTTCGTTGACTGTTTGTTGATTAGAGTTTTTATATGTTCGTTGAAGACGTCGAGTTAAGGTCTTTTTATTTGCTGGGTTAGTTTTTTACCCGGTTTCTTGATTTATCTGTAAAGAGGTTTCTTCTGTATGCCTACCGATTGTTTGTGTACTTTTCTACGAGTTGTAGTGAGTAATAATCTCTTTACGTTTAGTTTTGGTGTTACTCCATGGTGAAGTGTGGTCAGTCTTACCGACGCTAGGTTTTTAGACGTTCGTTATTTACGACCTCTCCCACACCTCTTTTCCCTTGGGAGGATGTGACAACCACCCTTACGTTTGATCATGTCGGTGATACCTCTTGTCACACCTCTAAGGAATTTTTTAACGTTTATCTTGATGGAATACTGGGTCGTTAGGGTGACGACCCGTATGTGTGGCTCCTTTGGTCTTAACTTTCTCTGTGTACATGGGGTTACAAGTAGCGTCGTGACAAATATTATCGGTCCTGTACCTTTGTTGGATCTACAGGTAGTCGTCTACTTACCTATTCTTTCGACACCATGTATATGTGTTACCTCATAATGAGTCGGCAATTTTTCTTAAGTAAACTTAGTCAAGACTACTCTACCTACTTTGACCTCGGTTAATATGTCTCACTTCATTCGGTCTTTCTTTTTGTGGTTATGTCATATGATTGTGTATATATACCTTAAATCCTTCTACCGTTACTGCTGGGACATACGTTCTGTCCTTTTTTCTGTGTCTACACATATTGCCTGAAAACCTGAGTCTCCCTCTCCCTCTCCCACCCTACTAAACCCTCTTACCCTTAAGATTGTACATATGACAGTACATTCTTAACTTAGCGGTCAGGTACAGACTGCATCCCACGTCGAACGAACCCCGACCACGTACCCCTACTGGGTCTCTCTACAACACCCCTCCCTCCACCCTCCCCCCAAGTACAAACCCTTGCGTACATTCTTAATTTCTAAAATTTTAAATTTTTTTTATTTTTTAAAAAATTTTTTTTCGTTTATATACACCTATCCTTTTAAATAGACTTATTTCTCTACTCCATATTTTTGTGTACTTTATGACAGACTCTTAACGAAGAGTATTAGTAAAAGATGTCAACTTTAAAGTTACGTTTGAAGTACTCTCGTTTCTTGAATGGATAACATAAATAATAACGTTAAGGATCTAGATCGTACCACGGACTGTCCGTAGTTATCATCCGTCAGTCATATATAAACTATTTGAAGTATTTCCGTACTTCCTTACTAGTAGTAATCGATTAAGTATAAATGAAAAATGTTCATAGAGACACAGTCAACTTAAAACACATCTTGACCAGAGCATAAACGTTTCTGGCTGACAGGTAAGAAAATTTCAGTACAACGACAAATCAACGATTCAGTTCAGACTGAGAAATACTGGGGTACCTGACATCGAGAGGTCTGATGAGACAGGTACCTTAAGAGGTCCGTTCTTATGACCTCCCCCAACAGTAAAGGAAGAGCTCACCTAGAAGGACTGGGTCCCTAATTTCCACGTAGAGGACGAAGTGTCCGTCTAAGAAATGGTAACTCGGGGGACCCTTCGGTAACTAAAGGTTAAATAATCTGAAAAGAAGATTAACATCCTTTGTGGATGAAAAGTTGGATCCTATGAGTCCAGTATGAAAATTTTGAAAAAGAATTCACCTTTTCAGGTAATCCTTGTAATGGCTTATATACACCGGAAGTGGTTACAAAGGAGGGGAAATTGAGTTACCTGTCCCAAGTAAATAATAATAAATACCAGGTTCCTACGGTTTTAAATGGAATTCTAGGGGTAAATATTTACGAATATACCTCACACGTGATATAATAAAGTCTTTTACCTTCTAGGTCGTCTTTATCGGAAAGTCTTTTTATTTTGTCTTCGATACAAGAAGTAGAAAAATTGGAATGAAAATTGCTGGAAATCAGTGAAAACGAAGTGTCCACCGGGATCACCAATTCTTGGGTGGACGGTTACGTCCTTTTCATCTCTGAACCCAAGTTAGGGACCCAACCCTTCTAGCGGACCTCATCCTTTACTTCTGGGTGATGTTATAAGAACGAACCTCTCAGGGTACCTGTCTGCACAGATCACCCGATACCAAGTGTCCCAGTGTCTCTCAACCTGTATTGACTTCACTGAAGTGTGTCTCGTGTGTCAGTGAAAGTTCCCGAAGGATCCACTACGTCACAATTTCTTAGGTGAACGGTTACGTTCTATGTCTTCTCTTCGTCCAATCTAGAGACCCAACCTTTCTGTGGGACCTCATCCTTTACCGTTGGGTGAGGTCATAAGAACGGATCTTGTAAGGTACTTGTTTCCTCTGACCACCTCATGACAGGTTCCCCAACGTGTCTCAGTCTAAACTGACTCGTCGACTTGTACGTAAGTGTGTATGTCAGTGAAAGTTTCTTGATGTAAATAAGAGGGGGGTCAGAGAAAGGAATATGTCTCTACTTCTCTTTACTTCCGAAATATACGTCTTTAAACCTGAATAGTATATTTGAACTCCGTAGGACTTGGTTGTTACCTGTGTAAATCGACAAAGATGTCTCCTTCCTAGATTGGATAAAATTTTCATTTTATTAAAAGTGGTTGTTTATTATTGGACTAAATTGGTCAAATATTCGTTGTTAGATTCGTTCTTAGAACAAATCAAAAGGAATAAGTGTCAAACGTTATAAACGGGTGTTCAAGGAATCATATCGAGGTCCTTCACCAAAAGTTGGAAAAAACTGATTTTTAGTCTTTTGTGTGTAAAGAAATTTAAGTGTCTGTTCATATGTGTGTGTGTGTGTGTGTGTATGTGTGTTAATTTTATTTTCAAAGAATTTCGTTATGAATAGATCAATAAACGTTATGTAAGAATATAAAGGGTAAAATAAGATTGTATACTGTAAAGTTAATAAATTTTGTGATTTGGAATTTAAAAATAGATGGTTTAACTAAATACTAGGAGATCAGTCAGTATCTCCCAAAGGGACCACCGAGTCTACCATTTCTTTGGAGGACGTCTTCTAGGGGTCCTCCTCCCGTACCGTTGGTTGAGGTGATAATAACGGACCTCTTAGGGGTACCTGTCCCCTCGGACCATCCGATGAGAAATACCCCAGCGTTTCTCAACCTGTGTCGACTCGTTGATTCGTGTCGTATCGTGTAACTCAGTATCTTTCGTGTACAAATCTCTTTAAAAGTCAGCACTACATTTTTTAAAACAGTGTAAATAAATAAACACCAAGATTTATCCTTTTCCTCATGCAGTTTCGACATATAACAGTGGGACGAATAAATTGAAGATACGTCTCATGTAGTACTCTTTATGACCCGACCTTCTTCGTGTTCGACCTTAGTTCTAACGGCCCTCTTTATAGTTATTGGAGTCTATACGTCTACTGTGGTGGGAATGCCGTCTTTCACTTCTCCTTGATTTTTCGGAGAACAACTTTCGTTTTCTCCTCTCACTTTTTCAACCGAATTTCGAGTTGTAAGTCTTTTGATTCTAGTACCGTGGACCAGGGTAGTGAGGTACCCTTTATCTGCCCCTTTGTCATCTTTATCACAGTCTGAATTAAAAGACCCCAAGGGTTTAGTGACGTCTACCACTAACGTCGGTACTTTAATTTTCTGTGAATGAGGAACCTTCGTTTCAATACTGGTTGGATCTATCGTATAAATTTTTGTCTCTGTAATGAAACGGTTGTCACCAGGTAGATCAGTTCCGATACCAAAAAGGTCACCAGTAAATACCTACACTCTCAACCTGATACTTCTTTTGACTCGTGGCTTCTTAACTACGAAAACTTAACACCACAACCTCTTCTGAGAACTCTCAGGGAACCTGACGTTCCTCTAGGTTGGTCAGGTAAGACTTCCTCTAGTCGGGACCCTAAAGAAACCTTCCTTACTACGACTTCGACTTTGAGGTCATGAAACCGATGGAGTACTCTTCTCAACTGAGTAACCTTTTCTGAGACTTCGACCCTCCCTAATCCCCTTCCTCCTCTTCCCCTGCTGGCTCCTACTCTACCGACCTACCGTAGTGACTGAGATACCTGCACTCAGACTCACTTGAGGCCCTCAACCACTACCTGTCCCTCCGGACCGTACGACACGAAGTACCCCAACGTTTCTCAGCCTGTGCTGACTCGCTGACTTAACTGACTTGCTGACTTGACTGACTCGCTGACTTGACTGACTTGACTATGATTATAAGCAATACAAATAATAATAACAACAATAATTACAGGAAGTTAGAACGTTTTCTTAGGTCGTGTGGTATTAAGAGTATTTGTTTTGTACATCACTCTTTAGTTTCGGAAAGTACAAATCAACGGAGACACCACCTGTCTCAAAAGGTTGTACCGGTAGTGTTCTATCGAGGAAGAGGTACAAGAAGAACGTGTCATTGTGACTGTAAAGAGGATGATTGAAAACCCCAGAGACCACCGGACCTTAGACACATCCAGACACAGAACGACTCTCACTTCGATGTACTGATCAGTATGTTCCACTATGTCAAAGAAGGACCTTCGAGTGAGAATCGGGGATCAGTAGTCGGAGACTTCTTCTTCTCTCTACCGTACCTCTTCCAGTGTACATTCACAAGACCCACTGTCGGGGGCACTCCAGGTAGGTATCGACTGTAGTTACAGACCTGAAAACTCATCCACTTTAGAGTACTAAGACCAGGATCGGAAGTTTAATGAAATTCAAAAACTCCGAAGAGTCGACTCTTGAGTCCATAACACCTTGTCTTTATTCGGTAGTTACGATACGAAAAGGTTTAAGGACTACGTGTCTTATATACTTATATTATTTTATTCAAGACAAAATAAGTCAATTCAAACCGAAACAAAACATACGGCATTATCGTATGATATTGTTGAAGGTTAAGATAAGATAGAAGTTTTCTAAAGTTTAACTGTCAAAAAGACTTGATTATGATAACCTCACACATTCTTTTTTTAACGATAAAACATGGTTTGAAATCCTCATCTAGTATTTATTTGATTCCGGATGACAATTGACGTTTGACAATTGAATAAGGAAAATTCAACGATTTAAAAGAGTAAACTTAATATATCGATAGAAACTTTCCTAGAAGATCGAAAGGACCTTTTTACTCTGATATCTCTGTAGTCCTATACACATCATACACCATTTTCTCAATTATACGTGGGTTCAAATGATTGATGATCTTTATTCGACAAAGACATGTACACATAAGGATCATACGTGTAGATCCTTTTTTAGTCAATAAGTTTTAACTCTTTGACGTAGATATATATGAAACTTCATACGAAGTTTAGTAATAGTAATTTAGTAATAATTAAATTATTACCAGACCGAAACCAACATACTCACGAATCCGACACAGACAAAATAAGAGTCGGTATACGAATGATTGTGTAGTACATAAATAACTTTCTTATTCCTTATATGACGGTCTTCGTTGGGTGTTTGATAAAAAGAAAGAGGAAAAGAAGTTCCTTCACATTGTACCTACTTTACGTTCGAAATATATTTTTACTTTTACGGATTAGTAAAAGTACACTATTCAGTAAGATTTCTTTCGTCCTAGAGAGATCTACATATTTGTTCCGGAATTAAAAAGTCACTAATGATCTAAATAAAATGAAATATAATGAAACGAATATAAAAAAGGAGAGATATTACATATTCGGATACGTAGTAAGACTGTAGATGTACAGGAGTTCTTTTATTGGTATCGAATTAGGGACTCTGAGGTCTAAATTTGTTTTGTAACGAGTAGCGATGAATTAAAAAATTTTTTTTAGTGTTTAAGATATCATTAAGACATATATTACTGAACATTCATATTTGTTAGTGAAAACCTTATATGTTTTTAGTCTTTCATGACATAAAATGATAAGGTCAACGAAATATCAGAGACCACAAAAGTCGAGTCAAGGAAGATACGTTTGTATAATATAAAAAAGAAATACAACTTCTTATAAAAACTTATACCACCCTTTATACTTTTGTGTTCTACAACGTAATGTCTTTATAAGATAAATTTCAAAGAAACATCTAAATTTGTGACATGAGTGACATGTCAAACACACAATTTTTTAAGACAAATATCACTGACAGGTTCCGATAAAATTGTTGATCCCAAGGAAAAGAGATGACATTCAGAAACTCTAGAAGTCATTGGTACTATTTTGTTAGGAACTTTTTCCTATACGAGTGGACTGTGGTACGTCAAACTAAAAAATTGATCAATAGACGTGTTGAGTTACCGTCTCCGTCAGTAAAATTATTGTATATTCCGGTCGAAAAGGTGGAGGACTAAAGAAACGGGTTTAACAACTCTCTTCACTTTTCTACTTTGCGTTCGGACTTTCTTTCAGTCAATTGATTTGACACTAACAACTAATTTATTGACAAAGTTTACTAACCTCAGTTTAAATAAAGGGACCAATTTGTGTCAAATTCCATTTAAAACCTATAGTTGAGAAATTCACAAAATCACAATCAATGAGTTATTACAGGCTGAAAAACGCTGAGGTACCTGACGTCGGTTCGTCCGTTCCTATGATCTCTCCCGACAGTAAAGAAAGAGGTCCCCTAGAAGGATTGGGTCCCTAACTTGGGTCCAGAGGACGTGACGTCCGTCTAGGAAATGGTTGACTCGATGTTCCCTTCGGGTTGAGAAATTCGTAACGGATGTTCGACCTTAGTTCTAACGGCCCTCTTATGTTATAAATAGAAAGAGAAAGACTGAATGAAGTGAGCAAATTATCCGAGATCCATGTAGGTGGAGAAGTTTTGACTGAGTTTCCATAAGATTGTGTACATATACCTTAGATCTTTTTACCATGACTTCTTAAATAAATGTCCCGTCGTCACCTCTTTGTCTGTATCTCTTGTCTGAATACCTGTCCCCCTTTCCCCTCCTCTCCCACTCTACATACCTTTCTCATTGTACCTTTGAATGTANGGTCCCTAACTTGGGTCCAGAGGACGTGACGTCCGTCTAGGAAATGGTTGACTCGATGTTCCCTTCGGGTTGAGAAATTCGTAACGGATGTTCGACCTTAGTTCTAACGGCCCTCTTATAGTTATTGGAGTCTATACGTCTACTGTGGTGGGAATGCCGTCTTTCACTTCTCCTTGATTTTTCGGAGAACTACTTTCACTTTCACCTCTCACTTTTTCAACCGGATTTCGAGTTGTAAGTCTTTTGATTGTAGTACCGTAGACCAGGGTAGTGAAGTACCCTTTATCTACCCCTTTGTCACCTTTGTCAAGGTCTGAAATAAACCCCCCCGAGGTTTTAGTGACGTCTACCACTAACGTCGGTACTTTAATTTTCTGTGAATGAGGAACCTTCTTTTCAATACTGGTTGGATCTATCATATAAGTTTTCGTCTCTGTAATGAAACGGTTGATTCCAGGTAGATCAGTTCCGATACAAAAAAGGTCACCAGTACATACCTACACTCTCGACCTGACACTTCTTCCGACTCGCGACTTCTTAATTACGTAAACTTGACACCACAACCTCTTCTGAGAACTCTCAGGGAACCTGACGTTCCTCTAGGTTGGTCACGTAAGACTTCCTCTAGTCGGGACCCTAAAGAAACCTCCCTTACTACGACTTCGACTTTGAGGTCATGAAACCGGTGGAGTACACTTCTCAACTGAGGAACCTTTTCTGAGACTACGACCTTCCCTAACCCCCGTCCTCCTCTTACCCTACTGTCTCCTACTCTACCGACCTACCGTAGTGACTGAGATACCTGCACTCAGACTCACTTGAGGTCCTCAACCACTACCTGTCTCTCCAAACCGCACGACGCTAAGTACCCCAGCGTTTCTCAGTCTGTGTTGACTTGTTGACTTCACTTGACTTGACTAAGTCTATGTACGACTGGATTACGTATTAGTATTGATCATACTGTAGTATTGATCAACTGTAGGAACTTATTTCATTTAACGGAGGTTTTCTTATCCCATCACTCTTTATTTGGAATTTTAATATGTTGTATTTTCAATATAGGTATTGTCTCCTTCAATTATTGTTCTTACAACAAAACAAAGTTTTCCGATTCCTCTCCCTTCTTCACCCCACTGTCTTCGTGAAACTTATCCCTTCCTTCTTCGAAAGTACGATAGTTCTCTCAAAATTGAGGAAGTATCTGACCCCTCTTCTGTTTAATACTTCGTCGACTCTGACCACAGTACGCCCCTGGGGTTTATTCCCTTGTCGACACCCTATGGTTCAATTGTCCCCTACCGGTGACTCTTGTCGTAGTAACACCTGGATCCTCGTTAAAAATTTTACTGTCGGAGGTACCTAATTCTGACATCGAAAGTATAAGTTAGGGACACCATCTATCCCTCGGGGGGTTTAATTAATTTAACTTTAAAGTCATAAAGTGATCACTTTCTAGACTCCGTTGATTTAGACTAAATCTCATCTTTCTTAGTACCATTAGAGAACTTGAAGACTAAGACTTGATTTTAAGTACCGAACATGTATATATAACCATAAGAATGGACCTTTTAGGGTACCTACCTCCTCGGACCGTCCGATACCAGTTACCCAAGTGAATCTCAGTCTGTCCTGACACACTTATTGTGTGTGTGTGTGTGTGTGTGTGTGTGTCTGTGTGTGCACACACACACACACACACATATATATATATATATATATTTTAGGCGGACGTTACATTCTCTAGGACCAAACTAAGGACCCAGTCCTTAAAGGGAACCTCTTCCCTAGCCGATAGGTTAGGTCATAAGAACCCAAAGGGACCACCGAGTCTACCATTTCTTAGACGGACGTCACATCCTCTGGACCCAAACTAGGGATCCAACCCTTCAACAAATCAACGATTCAATACAGACTGAGAAACACTGAGGTACCCGGACGGTCCGGGGAGACAGGTACCCTAAAGGGTCCGTTCTTATAACCTTACCTAACGGTAAAGGATGGGGTCCCCTAGAAGGACTCGGTCCCTAGTTTGGGTTCAGAGAACTTAACGTCCACCTAAGAAATGGTGACTCAGTGGTCCTTTCTTGTATATACAAGTCAAGTAAACGAGTCAACACAGACTGAGAAACGTTTAGGTACCTGACGTCTCACGTTCCGAAAGGACAGGTAGTGGTTGAGGTCTCAAACGAGTTTAAGTACAGGTAGTTCAACCACTACGGTAGGTTGGTAGAGTAGGAGACAGCAGGGAAAGAGGAGTGCGGAAGTTAGAAAGGGTCGAAGTCCAAGAAAAGGTTACTCAGTCAAGAAGTGTAGTCCACCGGTTTAATAACCTCAAAGTCAAAGTCGTAGTCAGAAAGGTTACTTATAAGTCCTGACTAAATGAAATCCTAAGTGACTAAACTAAAGGAACGACAGGTTCCCTGAGAGTTCTCAGAAGAGGTTACGGTGTCAAGCTTTCGTAGTCAAGAAACACCGAGTCGAAGGAAATACCAGATTGAGAGTGTCGGTAAGTACTGATGGTCTTTTTTGTATAGAAACTGATCTACCTGGAAACAGTCGTTTCATTACAGAAACGAAAAATTATACAACAGAACCAACCAGTATCGAAAAAAAAGTTCCTCGTTCACAGAAAATTAAAGTACCGATGTCAGTGGTAGATGTCACTAAAACCTCGGGTTCTTTTATTTAAGAAAGTCACAAAGGTAACACAGGGGTAGATAAACGGTACTTCACTACCCCGGTCTACGGTACTACAATCAAAAGACTTACAACTCGAAATTCAGTTGAAAAAGTGAGAGGAGAAAGTGAAAGTAAGTTCTCCGAGGAATCAAGGAGAAGTGAAAGACGGAATTCCCACTACAGTAGACGTATAGACTCCAATAACTATAGAGAGGGTCTTTAGAACCAAGGTCGAACACGAAGTAAGTCGGACCGTAAAGTGTGTTACATGAGACGTATATTCACTGTATTCGTTCCACTGTTATATGTCGGAACTATATGAGGAAAGGGTTAAACCTTGGTCAGGTAACAAGGTACAGTCCAAGATTGACAACGAAGGACTGGACTATGTCTAAAGAGTTCTCCGTCCATTCCACCAGACCATAAGAGTAGAGAAATTCTTAAAAGGTCAAACAACACTAGGGATGTTAGTTTCCGAAATCGTACCAGTTGCTTCGTCTTTATCTACAAAAAGACCTTAAGAGAACGAAAAAGATACTAGGTAGTCTACAACCGTTAAACTAGAGACCAAAGAGACGGTATACATACGTGTGTATATTTTGATATAGTGAGACCTTTGTACAATTTCTCCACCTCTCCATTTACCTATCCATAGGGACTGGAATCCATTAGTAATAATTATTATTTATAAGAAGTCATATATTTACTTTTGTATAAAAGTCGAGTATTGAAACTAGTAAAAAGAATAACAATGACGATCTAGTAAAATAAATTTTGTTTTGATTTCTAAATAAAAGATATCTAAAGAAATCTAAGTACAGAAATTATATCCCTTAAGATAAAAAAAAATTGAGTTGGTAGAGTTACCTTGAACGAGGGTATTAAAGTAACGAGATACTCTCTATATTTAGACGAGATCCGATGATTGTTTAATCTTAAATTTATGAGATAGTTTAAATGTTATTATGCTATTAAGACAACTAACTATATGCATACGACGACGATTCAGCGAAGTCAGCACAGGCTGAGACACGTTGGGACATCTACCGTCGGGTGGTCCGAGGGGGCAGGGACCCTAAGAGGTCCGTTCTTGTGACCTCACCCAACGGTAAAGGAAGAGGTTACGTACTTTCACTTTTCACTTTCACTTCAGCGAGTCATTGGATTTATATAAAAAGTTTGATACCAAAATCTCGTCCTGAATTTGTAAAAACAAACACAAATACTAATATAAGAGTTGTCTTACGGAATACATATACTCATTTAATTATGTTTTAATAATAAGAAAGTTACTTTTTTAATAAGAGGTGTAAAGGTCTAGTAATTTTTACGTACCGGGGTAAAATACTATATATTGTGACTTTAATAGTACTCTTTGTGACCCGACCTTCTTCGTGTTCGACCTTAGTTCTAACGGCCCTCTTTATAGTTATTGGAGTCTATACGTCTACTGAGGTGAGAATACCGTCTTTCACTTCTCCTTGATTTTTTCGGAGAACTACTTGCACTTTCTCCTCTTAGTTTTTCAACCGAATTTCGAGTTGTAAGTCTTTCGTTTCTAGTACCGTAGACCGGGGTAGTGAAGTTCCGTTTATCTACCCCTTTGTTACCTTTGTCACTTTTTTAAATAAAAGAACCCGAGGTTTTAGTGACATCTACCACTGACATCGGTACTTTAATTTTCTGCGAATGAGGAACCTACCTTTCAATACTGTTTGGATCTGTCGTATAATTTTTCGTCTCTGTAATGAAACGGTTGTTTCCAGGCAGATTAGTTCCGACACCAAAAAGGTTATCAGTACATACCTACACTCTCAACCTGACACTTCTTTCGACTCGCGGTTTCTTAACTACGAAAACTTGACACCACAACCTCTTCTGAGAACTCTCAGGAAACCTGACGTTCCTCTAGGTTGGTCAGGTAAGATTTCCTCTAGTCTGGACCCACAAGAAACCTTCCTTACAACAATTTCGACTTTCAGGTCATGAAACCGGTGGAGTACTCTTCTCAACTGAGTAACCTTTTCTGAGACTACGACCTTCCCTAACCCCCGTCCTCCTCTTCCCCTGCTGGCTCCTACTCTACCGACCTACCGTAGTGACTGAGATACCTACACTCAGACTCACTTGAGGTCCTCAACCACTACCTGTCTCTCCAAACCGCACGACGCTAAGTACCCCACCGTTTCTCAACCTGTACTGACTCACTGACTTGACTTGACTTGACTTGTGACTTTAAGGATATGGATCTTAAGAAATGTTAAAGAGGAAAAAGTGTTCACGTAACAATCTGTTGGACTTCGAAGAAACGTGGAACCATAAATCCCAAAAGTGTCCAGTCGGAGGTTCATTTGTGAACTATGAAACAAGTCACATTGGTAGAGACAGATCGTAAATATTGATAAGTTTACGAAATAAATATAAAAAGTAAATTCAATTTTTATATTTTATTTTTTTTACCTACTGTAAACTCTGATTACTATTTTCTCATCGAAAGGAATTGAATCACTTTTACTCTGTTTACACTTTTAGTAATTCTAAACCTTTTTTCCACTCAGAAATCGGAGTTTGTGAGTAACTTGAGTTAGACCAATTATACCTACCACGAGTCAAAACCTTTGTTCTTTTTTACTTGCGTGCACTTACTTCTTGACAACGATTTTAAATTTCCCCTCTCTAACATACAAAATCAGGATACATGTAACTTTAAGAGATTACTTCACTTTTAGAAAACGGATAAATTGAAACACTGTACGAAAACTCTGTATCCTTTTCATCCTCGAGGTCAAAGAGTTACATAGACAGAATCGTTCACTTTACATTTATCGTGTTTGAAACGTCAGTCTTTTTCAAATCAACGTTTAGGACTGAGGAAATGAGTACACTTTGGAACCACTACGATCTCTCCCCGAACCTTGGTTGAAAAGTTCCTCAAGTCCCCCAATTTCCTTGTAAAATTTCACCCAACGTACGGTGAATGAACACTCAGTTTTCGTCATAAGAGACGTGAAGTCCGATTCGACACAAGGTAACGTTTATCTCATAGAAAGAAGACGAAAAGATGGACAGAGTCATAAAGGTATAATAAGTAAGACTTCTTGAAGTTCTAATAGAGTAGACAAAGATTTAGGTAGAGTTTAAGGTATTTGTGTGTGTGTGTGTTTATGGAATAGGTACACTCATACACATATATATTTATATATATGTATATACACATAGAAAAGAGAAGTAAATAAATAAAAAGGGCGAAATAACTCTATAATAACTGTATATTGTAATTCACCTTTCATACACACAACTAAACTATGTGAATTTATTACTTTTTACTAACGGTGAGTATCGTAATCGATTTTGGATATAGTACAGGTAAAGAAAAACAACAGTCTTGTAAATTCTAGAGAGAATCGTTGAAAGTTCATATATTATGTCACAATGATTGATGTAAGTGATATGACATGTGATCTAAAGGGTTTGAATAAGTAGAACATAGACCTCCAAACACGAGAAACCGGTTGTTATGTTTATGTACTAAAAATTTCAAATAACAACTCTGAGGATATTGAACCAGATAGTCAGTGAGTCAACGATACAGTGCAGACTGAGAAACTCTGAGGTACCTGACATCAGGTGGTCTGAGGAGACAGGTACCTTAAAAGGTCCGTTCTTATGACCTCACCCAATGGTAAAGAAAGAGGTCCCCTAGAAGAGTTGAGTCCCTAGTTTGGGTACAGAGGACTCAGAGGATGTAATGACCACCTAAGAAATGGTGACTCAGCGACCCGTGTGGGATTGAAACAGATATATGAGTGGCTTTAGGAGAGGTTTAAGAAGATAAAATAACAACACAATAGAAACTTTCAATATATGAATGTATAAAAAAGATTGGAGTTTCTACTAATTAGGAAACTCCCGTCACTAATACGGTATCGGTCCCTGATCAAAATCCGGACGACCGGATGATGTGGTCGTAATTGGTACCACCAGTCTCTCGAGAAGTCCTTGTATTCCTGAAGTCCTTCGTCCCCTTTCCATAAGACACATCTCTTTAACAATAAGTGGGTCGTCGTCACTAAACCGATTTACCCGTACACCTATTAAGGTACCCAATTAATAACCATTCAGGAGTCTCACACAATTGATAGCAGAACTCATCTCAAAGAGGGGTCATATTTGTAGTCGGACCTATCTTTCTCTTCCTCAGACTCTCCGACTACACCGATTAAGTCACTCTTTTTAGTCAATTCTTGTGAAAAACTTTTGGGATTTGAAAGACCGAATAAACAGATGTGTCGGGTACAAGTATCCTCTGTGTCGACCCTCAGGTAAAGTGGACGCGGTAGGACCCCCCGACCTGTGCCTCAGTCCCTGTCCTTAAATCTAGACTAAGAGTTTACTGAGTCGGGGTTGGAGTCGGAACCGAAAACACCACCACGAACTCACTGAGTAAAAAGACCGTGACAGAAACAATTGAGGACCCTAGTCTTCACAGGACAAATGTATCGGAGTGTATACCGACGAATGAGTCAAAAAACAAGACTTTCTCTACCTTTTTACAAACGAAGGTAGGGACGTTGACAAACCACCACGGGTAGCTGGTCTTATTACCGAGTAATACGAGTGGAGGGAAATGGTTAGTTTTCAAATGACGAAAGAAAAGTTGGTCGGCTGGGAATCTCGAAGGACGGGGGTGAGGGGTGGGTTAAAGAGTTCCAATTTTTTCAAAAAGGAAGTCTCTTTCACAACTTCCAGACTTAATAAATGAAATCGAGTACATTCGGACGAAAAACGATATATTAGGAAAGGATTATATATCCTCACCTCAAAATCGTGTTAAAGGTTAAGAAATCAGACTTGTCGTAGTGAAAAAAATCTTTATTAAAAATCCGAAGTTAAGTCTACAGTATGTATTTGAAACATGGAAATGTTTTCATTATCAAGTGAGACCTTTACTCATTATCCGACCGTCGTATCCCCAGAGATTCCTGTCATCGTAGTTTGTGCGATCAGTCTTTTATTAATCCTAGGGAGGGGGCGGGGTGGGGGATGTTGGACAAGAGGGATTTCGTCAACCTTACACGTAAGGGAACGGGGGTGTGTACGGGCGGAATTACCTTTCTTTGACTGTTAGTCATTTCTCGAGTCTCCGGGTGGGTGGATATCGATTCCCGGAGACTAGTAGGATCGAGTCGGAGTATAGGCACCCAGAAACCCCTGAATGAGGGGTGACGTTACAGTAATAAATCCGGGGGACAGTGTCATAAAGGTTCCATTTCTTATCGAAAGAGGGACTACTAAACCTGTCCGACAGGACTAGGTCGTCCTCTTTAGACTTTTAGCACTACAAACACGTGAAGGATTAGGTAATAAGTTTAGACATCTGTGGCGATCGTAAATCTCTCCTCAGAGAAAGGACGTTGGGGACCTCTCTTAGTGAGTAAGTTCCCTGACTACATTTTTAGTTAGGGAAGTCAGAAAAATTTTCTACAGGTAAGGGGAGTGGGGTGGGACCGAAGAAAAAAGTCAGACCACCAACATTTGACGTTACCAATTTCTATGTCGAATTTATCGTACTACACAAACACCGATACTCTATGAAACTGTAAGATTTTAGCTGACAGGAGTCTGGGAGTGGGGTGGTGACGGTGGTCCCCGGGAAATAAATTTTATGACAAAGACTTATTCTCGTGTGTTCACGATTCCTGTCGGACCAAAGTCGCAATGTCAGACTCCTTATTTCGATGTGCACACTCGTGGGTCGTTGAGAGTGGTTGGAGACGTAACTTTTGTTTTTTCTAATAAACATTTCTAGTCCAAAGACGAATTAAACAAAAGAGACACTGATATCGAGTCCCTCCTATCAGTACCACTTCATATTACAGTGACAGTCCCAAAAGTGTACGTCATTTACCGTGTATGCAAATGTGTATTTGTCCAACCGGTAACGATCCTACGACCGACCATATTAAATTTCCCAATGGTTTGTTTTTTCTTTCCTCCTTTTGTCAATGTAAGAATGGATCGGTCCCTTTTATAGGGACGATCAATTACACGTTGGTCCTACCAAAAAAATTTTTGATATTTAGATCTCGTTTTGTAAAAAGGGACAGAGGGAGGTAGGGTGGACGACGGGCGTTTCCCTCCTGGACACTTCTGATTCCGTGTGCACTGTTCTAGAGGACGAATTCTCTGACTCCGAAACAGAACTGAACTAAAGAGAAAGGTGATTCGGATCAGGGAAATGGGACTGGTCAGTGAAGTGATCTTTTCTTTTATGAAGAGATTTGTCTCCTGCCCCTCAGTGTACTGTCGTGGGAAGGTTCGGACGACTACGAAGAATGGACTAAGCAAGTAAATATACAAATAATCCCACTGGTCGAACGTGACCTCCTCCTCCCGACGGAAGAGTCGACTATTATTAATAAAGGAAAATAGGTAACGACGATGGTAGAGGACAACTTTAGTAATTTACAGAGCTAAAGTGAGGTGACTGTTCGTGATGAGACTCGTCTAGCCCGGTCTCTCTACGAGAGAAGCCGAGGTCCGTTGAGGGTCCCCCTTTCCTTTTTAATATACATTATAAAGGACCCATGACTCTTAAGTCGTCAACCGAGAAGTAAAGTGTATGTTCCAAAACAACTTTACTTTCTTAGTATAAAAGAACCCTCCTTTTACTTCTGTCACTATTCTAGACGTACAGTATTAATCTGACCTAATTTGCCGAAAACACGTCACTGGCTCTCTTTTGTCTTTACGTTTACATTCCCTGGTCCATCTTAATCCCACCCATATCACTCCCAAACTTTTCACCCTCACATATTGACACTTTCGTCTGTGTCCGTGTCAGTACAAAGTGTTGGGAGACACGTAATTCCAGTCTAAAACGACGAGAACAAAGCGGGGAGAGGGTCATAGTCGACTTACAGTTTCAGTCGTACGAATCGATTTATCTAGAACGAATGTTCGAATACACTTCCACAGTAATAAAGGCACTGATTGAAAAATGGTAGTCTATTAAGTTACATGGATGACGGAAAAGAAATAAAAAATTTTTTCATAAAGTAGGTAAACTAATAATCAGGTTGGACTTGTATCACAACTTAAAAGGTTAAAAGGTAGGATTATGGAATGGTATCGTAAAAAAAGTCATAGACTAACGCTTGGATCAAGAGTAAATTGTCTCCGTCAAATACGATTGATCTTAATTTTATACACACGTGTACGTGTGTGTGTGTGTATGTGTTAAGTGACTAAAAAGGTATAAAAGATTGGTCGAATTTTTTTACTCGTCATTACCTATGACATTTCAGTAAGTCGGTTCAAATCGTAGATATCGATAAAAGAAGGATCTTTTAACAGTTCTCGGGGGTGGTGAGGGTAACGAGGATAGAAGATCCGAATACCTCTCCATTCGAGAAAAAGAATGATTATTTTAACAGGTATAGTCGCGAAGAAAGATATATTTTTTTTTACTTTCTTTCTTTTGGTCCTAACGTCTCTGTTCCGGATTCCCTTTAACCGATGGTTATTTTCAATTTTTGAATTTGTCAACAAAGTCTTTGTTAGTCGATTAATATCGTTATCATATCCGTTACCCTTATGACACAATTACCCTTACTTTTAACAATGTCGTAAAGACTTCTTTTCACACCGTTATGTAATAATCACATAAACTTGAACGTATCGGGGACTGAGTCATTAAAAGGGGCTCCTCAGTTTCCCCTTTCTCCAGAAATTCACATATTTCTATAGTGATATTCTTAGAATAACATCGAATTAGAATATTATTACTTTGTTACTTTTGTTTAAGTCACAGGTCAGTATCCTTTAATTAATGAATAATTATTTAATACCGTCAAGGTATAGTACATTGTAACACTCCGGAAACTTTTAATAAGGTACTTTTTATACACTGAACGTTTCTATTTGTGTCATTTATAATAAATTCTCTTTGACAAATATTGTCTTATAACGAAGAATTAGGTAAAAGTAATTGAGTTTTCTAAACGAAACGTATTTCTTACAATGTCTCACTATATGTGAGTTTGTTTTACAATGATTGTCGATAAAAGTTATTATACACATATCTGTTTTAAATTTTAAAAAGAAATCCACACTAATATAAAAATTTAAAGATTTATTCCTTAAATGTTTTACGATAAAAAACATTTTTTGACCAATCATCGATTTCCGTATCGAAAAATTCTGTATTAACAATCATATTGTGTAAACGGTAGAAAGAGTAGTATTTCATGTATACATTAATAAAATTAACGTTATTAACATGTGAAACGGTAGAGCGAAGTCTCATATAGTTGTATACAAAATAATATATTTTACATTATAATTTTGTTACTTCTTATTTTACCTCTAAGCGTAGTTAATACTCGTAAACCGATATTAATTGGTTTGCAACGTACACGAGGGATACATAACTCACATAAATACATACAAAAAAAGTTATACCCTTTATATAAAAAATTCAGGCGACAGGAGATTTTCTTCATTTACGTGTCCAAAGATTAAAGGATCTAGATCAGAGAAAAGTAAGTCCATTGACACTCACACTAAAATTCTGTACTGAGGACGAAACGAAGAGTTTCTTAGTCATCAATCGTAAGGTCCGTTACCATTTTAGTATACGTTGTACTTCAGACTACCCCTGTTAACTCAATCTTTAGACATACAGTGAAAAATTCGAACCTAAATGTCGACGAGACCCCGACACCGGTCTTCTTCCTCCTAACCCTACCCACTACAGTACATCAATACTCGTTCGGTGTTAGAAAGACTCAGACCTAGAATATTTCCATTACTAATCGAATTTCGGAGTCTCATCATTCTGGTACAAACAAAACCGTTCTAGTAAGACCGATATTGTTCCTCCTACGAAACTACTGATTTGTCTCCCTTTGGATATTCCGATCATTTATTTATTTATGTCACGTCTTTAACTCCTTACCTGTGTCCAAATTCTCTTTAATCCTTCATATTACTAAACGAAAACGTAGGAAGACTACGTTCTGCTACTTTTCACTTTCACAGTAAACGAGTAAGCACTGGCTGAGAAACACTAGGGCGCCTCACATCGGGTGGTCCGAGGAGACGACGATTCAGTGAAGTCAACACAGACTGAGACACGCTGGGGTATCTGTCGTCGGTTGGTCCGAGGAGGCAGGGACCCTAAGAGGTCCGGTCTTATGATCTCACCCAACGGTAAAGGAAGAGGTTACGTACGTACGATTCAGCGAAGTCAGCACAGGCTGAGACGCTGGGGTACCTGTCGTCGGGTGATCCGAGGAGACAGGTGTCCTAAGAGATCCGTTCTCATGACCTCACCCAATTGTAAAGAAAGAGATGGTCCGAGGAGATGAGTACTTTAAAAGGTCCGTTCTTATGACCTCTACTTCCTCTTCAAACTATTGATAACGGTCGAAATACCGAATCCATTCATCGAACCCATGTATCCTTTATAAAGGTGACACATTGTCAAAGTATTTATAGTAAAAATCCTAATGTGTGGGACAACGAAAAGACGCGTGGAAAAACGAATATTGTTCTCTACCCATTTAAGGTGATAGATGAAGTAAGTACCTCTTACAATATTTGTGACACTAACGTGTTATAAACACGGGGTATTTTATGAACCTAATAGTCACAGAAGATTTTTCGTAAAAGGAGTGTTAAGTGAAAGGGTACTAGTGACGAAGTTTGAAAGGGAAGAACAGAGGTCAACGATTGGAGTTTAAAGAGTTTTATCAAAGGTATATTGTGTTCAAAGTATGTTACAAAACGTTGGTTTCCCAAGATACCATTTCAGAGTCTTTATGAGATATGTGTTACTTTACGTTAATGAAGACCTCTGTAAGAGAACATTTATAACCGAATAGGGTTACAAAAAGTTTGTAAACTAAAGTCGTAATTATATACATAGATACACGTATACATATTTATATGAATTCACACACATAGTCCGTATCAAGAGGTCTCTTTATCTTGGTTGTCCCACACAACCCCCACCGCCACCCCTCTCTTACATACATGTGTCTCTTTCCCTCTAAAATCTTTAATCGAGAGAGTTTCGACCGTCCAGGTTTTAGACGTTCCGTCCTACCGTCTCTCCTTTGAGTCCGTCTGAGTCCGTCTGAAAGATACAATATCAGAACTCCATCTTAAGGAAGATTAAACCCTTTCAGTAAAAACAAAAATTCTATAGTCGATTGATTTACTCTGGGTAGGTGTCATGACTCTCATTATAAGAAATGAATTTTATTACCACTCAGAATTATTGTAATTGGTTCCCCTACTGTCTCATACTCTACCAACACACCGTAGTGACTGAGTTACCTGTACTAAACTCGTTCGAGACCTTCAACCACTACCTGTCCCTTAGGACCGCACGACGTCAGGTACCCCAGCGTTTGTCAGCCTATGTTAACTCGTTGACTTGAATTGACTTATGGATGTGTCGTTGTAGATCTATTTATGAATGATAGTGTTATGTATCTTTACATATATGGTAATTACAGATGAAACACCCTAGGTAATAAAATATCTCGTATTGAACTTTGTACTAATTTTGAGTCGATGTATAACTAACGTTTTCAGGCAAAGTGGACATGTCCATTTGTGAACGTAATCTTTCCGAAAGGGACAAGTGAAGTTTTGTAAAGAGATATAAATATAAGAGTAAACAGAAAATAAGAATAAAGAATCCTGAATGGAAGGGTAAAAGAGGATGGAGGAACTTGCAAAGATATGCCTCACTCATCTAGATGAAACCTTTTGCCGGACTGTACTTGAGAGAATACTGGTTCATCAAGAGATTTACCAGTCGGACTTTAGACATCGTTCATCTGGTAAAGGATGGTTTCCAAAGAGTATAAATTGATCCAATTTTAACTACTCTGAAAAGACTACTAGAGTCTATAAAAGGTAATCGACAATATCTCGTCCTGGATTTCCCTTCACGTGGTCCTATATACGTTACAGGGTCAATAGATAACAACTATTGTTTGACGAGTTTTTCACCCACCGTATTTTACTATGTGAAAATAATACGGGTGTCAGAGTCTGACACCAGGTCTTAAGTCTGATTAGTCTCATGACTTCAAAACAAAGACGAGACATCGCAGACCCCGTCGTCAATATTTCAGATTCCTGACCCCCACTGACTATTCCGATGCCTAACTTTTTAGTACCTTCTAGATGCGGGTACGACCGAAGACGTGAGTTACACACATACAGAATACACTGTCCTAGTGGGGTCCGACGGGAGTCGACCCATTAGACAACTAGTCTCGTTGATACGTACTGACGAAGGACACCGAACCCTAAGAGTTCTGTACCTAGAACCCAAGAGTCTATCTTGTAGAGCTCTCCCTTGTACGTCTTTAATCGTAAGGTCCTCTGGTTCCGTCTTCGACGTGTCGGATACTGTATCAGTACATCGTAGTGAAGACGGTTTAGATAGTCAGTTTTATCAGTGTTCGGGTGAATCTAAGTTCCCTTTTCCTGTATCTGGAGTTGGAACTACCCCCCTGTTACTTTCTTAGAACTAGGTACTAAATTTTGAAGGTGTACAGAAAAGTATCCGTAATTAAAGTTCCGATCTCATATCCGACTCCTTTAAACGTCTTCTTCCAACAACTCTCCGAGATTTTTGTACTTCTATGACCTACGAAAATCTGAGTCGGATTTGTTCAAGGGGTTTATTATACTTTTGTGATCCTAAAGTTTGTATTTTACATCGTAAATATTTGGTTAATAGTTTAATAAACTATTAATTACTGTGTATAGACACTTCATTAAATATTATGTTATCTCATGGTCTATGAAAAGAGGAAACGTGAAGTTCCTATAAAGTCCTTAATACCTTACGAATTCATTTGTTTGTTACTTTACAATACTGTCCATAATGTATTCATCCTTGATTAACCACAGTAGGGGTCGGGACTTGACTAGGGGTCGGGACCGTCGCCCTTTGTGGACCCTGGGTACTTTTCGATTTAGAATCCTCCTTTCCACCCCTTCTGTTGTTATTACGTTTGTGTAATTCGTTGTCTCGTCCTCTACCCTTACACTGTCGACGTAATACTAACGTTCCCTGAGTTATAGGAGAACGGACTTGAACTCCCGTTGACTTTATAAAACAAGCGGACACTGGTAGACGTAGGTAATCTCGACTTAAAAGTAAAGTCTATCATTTATGAGTTATGTTAAAACGTTCAGAAATACCACTAAATTTTTTTAACTTCTAGTAGACACAACCCAATTTTCAAAGAGTGCATACTCAGAATCGTTCTGTCGAACCAGTCCCCAAAACCCCTTTCTAGACCGGGATTTAAGAAATAAATATTTTATTCCTATTACTCCTAGTAGGGCACTCCTAAGGGGGTACTTCTAGGGACATCGTACCCCTTCTAACACCGTGTTTCATATACAAGTAGTTTATAACGGGTGTATACGTAGAGTGAATGAAAAAATCCGCAAGTAAAAGAATAGTCAATTTTCCCTCCAATATTTACAGAGATTCTGAACACGACTAAGGTCTCAAGGTCCTCTTGTCGTGTCTCTCCGTTCAGAATTACTCCTATCTGGGTACCAAGAGTTATACCCACTAAAGTAAGGAGTCCTTCTATAAGTGGTCATAGACTTCTGTTAAAACTGTTCACAGTATTGTAACTGTTCACAGTATTGTTGTTTTCAACCCCTCTCCAACCCTCTACGACGACTGTAGATCACCCACCTCTTGTTCCTATGACGATTTGTCGGATGTTCCGTTCCCGTCAGGAGTGTGTTGTTTCTTAAGAGGTCGGGATTTACAGTTATGTTGATTCCGACTTTTTGGGGGCAATCTCCCGAGAACTACCCTTTATAACTGATGCAGGTTTCTTGTAAACTAAAATGTTTAGACACTGAGTAAGAATAACCATATCAAAGATTCAGGGTTTTCTACTTACTTGTAACTAAGGTCAAACTCAAGTTGTACAAAGGTCCAAAAGGGAAAAGTGTAACTTTCAAGTAAGAGACGGTAGTTCTTTCGATCACCACCACAAGTTTCTCCACAATTGACTCAGGAGAAATACAAGAATAATTAAACACTTACTCCATCTACTTTTGGTTGTTCCGTCTTTTACCAACATTTACATTTACGGTTATACGAATTACTAGGCCCCTTTGTTCAAGTTAACCTCGAACAGTCTACTTTTAATAAGACGACCAACTGGACAGGTATTTGTGTTTCTCCGACTCTCCGACACCTTCTGACCGGTTTATGATTGTGTTCGGCTCCTTACTGAATTAATTTACCTACTTCCCTTTAGGACTCATTACTTAGAAATTTCACTACTTTTAGGAGATAAGTAAACGACTATATCCTTCGTTGGTACCTCAATACCTCATCTGGAACGAACCTCAGTCTGGGTCGTCCTACAGACTCTTGTCTCCTGGACCCAAACTCGAAGCCAAAACGATGACTGGTTGAAGAAAAAGGTAACATCTTACTCCAGTCAGTATACAGTATTGGTATGTTCCAGTGACATTTATAGCTCCCACATTATTTGTTCATTACGTGTCGTAAGGGGTACAAGAAGTGTATACTTTTTTATAAATTTTTTTACTATGGTAGATTGTGAATTGTTCACAATTACAACACCTAGTTACAATTAAGGTGGGAAGAGAGAATCTTTAGAACAAGGTAGTGTAGTGTTTTATAATTAAATTCTAAACATCTAGACTCGTTTAGGGATCTATAATACGACGTTATTCCCCACGTGACTTTATAACAGTAAGTTATCAGAAAATAATAGATGACTCCTCATACGAGTAAATGATATATAACTTTTATAAGAATTACTTATTAGTTTTGAATATACAAAAGATTTAAGACAAGACACCTCTGAGTCTTTGTACTAGAACGTCATAACCTTGTCACTTTTTACGTATACACAATTTCAAATTCTCCACTTTAAAGTTTAGGTCGAGGTGTAAATTATTTGAGACTGACATCCAGTTTAAAGAGTATAAGAGAATTGTAAAATAAGTATTAAACACATGTTGTAGATGAAGTATAACATTAAATTCTATAATGTAACCCAATTTATAACTCTCAAAATATGTCGTCATTTGTGTTTAAGAATGTAATTGAACGGGAGAGAGTAACTACCAACACCCTGTGTGTCTCTGTGTTACGTATAAGTTTTGAAGACTTTATTGTGAACTATATTTCAATCGTAAGTTGTTCATAGTTCAGGAAGGGTGGGGTAGAGATCCACAATAAAATTCACACGAGATCAATGAGATACATAACATTCAAGAGATGTCCTACTTTTAGTCGAGATCTCGACCCAAATATGACACAGTTACACGGGATGAAGCGCTAAACCACTTAGGTCTCTGTTCTTTTTTGTTTAGGGTTTGGGTTTCCGATAGTTAACTGATTTGATAAGTGGAACATCGGTTCTACAAAATCGTAAGATAACTGAGTCAACTCACACAATTCAAAACAAATTTTAGTAAAAATGAATCGAAAAATAAGTGAGATATTGTGGTCTTATTTACACTAAAAGAAAAAGCTCTGAATATTTTTGTTGTTGTTGTTGTTTTTTGGGATGTGTTGACAACTATTTATTTCGTTTCTTCTTCATTCATTTCGGTGTATATTTGGTCTTTTCCTGTACCGTTTTCTCAAGTTTTATGGAGTACATACTCCTTTACTTTTATGTCCCCCCTCGAAAATATACAAATGTAATATAAAGGACTCGTAGAATTATTTGGGTCAAGTGAGTCTCTACCTTCTTTCGTACTCTAAACAAAATCTGTTAACGTTGGTTTACGACTTTGTAACTTGACAAACTTTACCCTCTGTCAGACGTTCCTCACTCAACAGATGAGGCCGGTTGTCCTCTCCGCATTTTGTCTACTACCTGGTACACGTTACATAAAATAATAATAAAAAAAGAACCACCATCCATCCGTAGTTGATACGGGCTCCTCTGGATTTTAAGGGACACACATTTAGCTAATCCAAAACAGAGAGACAGAGACAGAAAGAAAAAGGGGGAGGGAGGTGAAAAGAAGAGATCAGACTCCGACCCCTCTTCCGTGTGTTACACAAGGTCGTTGACAGGGAGACGGAGGGGAAACAAGTAACGAAAAGACAAAAGGAGATTGGAACACTCTACATTTCGGTAAAATGTAGGAAAGAGTTAAGACCTTTAATAAAAATAATTGGGTGAGGTGAATACAATTTCTTGTCTGGGAGTCATTCTAAGAACCAAAGGATGAAGAAAAGAGAATAATTCTGTATAACCTTTATTCTACTTCATTCCTGCGACACGAGTCTTGGTGATTTATCTTAATGTACGTAAATCACAGTTTATCTATCCGAAGGGTCCACCACAATCACCATTTCTTTGACGGACGGTTACGTTCTCTATATTCTCTAGGCCCGAGCTAGGGACCCAACCCTTCCAGGGGACCTCTTCCCGCACCGTTGGGTACGGTCATAAGAACGGACCTCTTAGGGCACCTGTCTCCTCGGACCTCCCGATACCAAGCATCCCAGCGTGTCTCAGTTTGTACTGACTTCGCTAAATCGTGACCGTGGGTCACATTTTATCTAAAAGACCCTTTAGGACCCAAATAGTGAATTTTTCAAGACGTTAAGTTCACTGTAAGAAATAGTTGTTTTAGAAGTCAAAAGAGTAAACAGTAGACGACTATTATGAAAGATAGAGAGTCAAAATAACGTCTTATTTTGACTTACAGTTAGGGTTTGAGGATCAGATAGGGAGGGTGGGTAAATGTAGACCATTGGTAAAACCTAACTGTACATGTGAGAAGATATAAATTTTATTTGCTGATTGTTACTGGATGACATATCGTGTCCCTTGAGCCGAGTTTTAGAACGTTATCGGATTTACTCTTTGGACATACGTACAGTTTTTCGTTGTCAATCTTGGAATGTACCTTGTTGACTGACCAAGTTTTAACCATTTCCTCTTTCTGTTCCGACATATAACAATAGAGAAAGTACATTGAATATACGTCTCATGTAGTACTCTTTACAGTCCGACCTACTTAGTGTTCGATCTTAACTCTAACGGTCCTTTTTATAGTTGTTGGAGTCTATACGTCTACTATAGTGAGATTACCGTCCTTCACTTCTCCTTGATTTCTCGTAGAACTACTCCCACTTTTACGACCGAATTTTGAGTTGTAAGTCTTTTTGATTCTAGTACCGTAAAACAGGGTAGTGAAGTACCGTTTCTCTTCCCCTTTTACATCTCCATCACTTTCTAAAATAAAAGAACCCGAGGTTTTAGTGACACCTGTCACTAACGTCGGTACTTTACTCTTCTGGGAACGTGGAACCTTCCTTTCGATACTGTTTGGATCTGTCGTATAATTTTTCGTTTCTGTAGTGAAACAGCCGTATCCAGGTATATGAGTTTCGATACCAAAACGGTCATCAGTACATGTCTACACTTTCAACTTGGTATTACTTCCGACTCGTAGTTTCTTAACGACGACAGCTTTACACCACGATCTCTTCTGAAAACTCTCAGAGAACCTGACGTTCCTCTAGATTGATCAACTAGGATTTCCTTTTACTGAGACTTATAAGTAGTCTTCCTAACTACGACTTCGACTTCGAGGTTATAAATCCGATGGACCACGTTTCTCGGCTGAGTGACCTTTTATAGGACTACGACCCTTTCTAACTTCCCTTCTCCTCTCCTCCCGTCACCTCCTACTCTACCAATCTATCGTAGTGACTGGGTTACCTGTACTTAAACTCTTTTGAGGTCCTCTACTGCTTTCTGTCCCTTCGGACCACACGACGTCAGGTACTCAGTGTTTCTCAGTCTGTACTGTCGTTGACGTGTTGTTGTTTACCCTTTCTTTCTTTGATCTGTGTATATAATACATATTTACTCAGTGAACCGACATATTGACTTTGATTGTGTCGTAACGATTAGTTAAAATGCAGTTATATTTTAAAAATTTTTCACTTACATTTACCAGACCAAAAACACTAATATCATTTAGTCTTCAAAATATTTTTTAGAAATACTAAAAATAGACTATTATCGTATGGAAGTAAACATAGAAATTTGTTTATTTTTTTTAATATAACGTTACTGATCTCCTCAACAAAGGATTCCTCAACTTTTCTGTCACCATGATCAGTAGATCCACAGATTTTCAATTCCTTAAGTACTGGGTCTTTGTAAATAAAAATTCAATAATAGGTATGACCAAATGAATAAACGGGTTTCTGTTCTTTGTTTATAATGAGAGAGAAAGTTAAAACATGTGATGGGAAGGGGTTTTGTAATCTTTAAAGGTCCGTATATGTCACCCCACAATTTCTAATTAAGAAAATAATTAATCGTGTCTAATGTAAACCCCATCCCTTCGTAAAACCATCCTTAAACGAGTTAACGATTCAGTACAGGCTGAGACGCTGGGGTACTTGACGTCGTGTGGTCCGAAGGGACAGGAAGTGGTAGAGGGACTCAAACGAGTTTGAGTACAGTAACTCAGTCACTACCGTAGGTTGGTAGAGTAGGAGACAGTGGGTGAAGGGGAAAACGACAGTTAGAAAGGTTCTTAACCATCCCTCTTATAACCCGATTCACTCAAACCTACACCTTAACTTCAAGATCCCGGTATCAAAATTTTTCGCGAAATTTATCATATGAATTCAATGAGACGTATTTTTTATGTGTATTTAAAGTCTCTATCCCAGTTTTTCCTCTTCCTTACCCTCTCTTATGTCATCTTTGGTTATTATTTTGTCCACCTACTAGAACGTTTCGTTCTACCAGGTATTCTTTACCTGACGACCACCTGACTCCCTTCTTGAAAATAGTTTTTATTAGGTTATAAATTAAAATACAAGACGAATTCTTTTTTTTAGTTAATAAGGTTTTGGAGTCGTTTTAGAAGATATGTGGTGGATGAAAACAGTCTCTAAAACGTGTTTACGGTATTTCCCCGGTTAAAGATGGAGACTAAACCGTAATTGGTTTTTCTTCATCCTTTATTGAATATCTTTACTTTATTAGATCACCTTAGTCAATGACTTTCTGTCCTTTATCTTACTCTTTAGAAACACTCCTGTAATATGAGGAGTCTCCTTCACTTTATACCTAAGTTGAGTAAAATTAAATTTTGGAATCGATCGTGGTTTTTATGTCTGTGTTAAGGACCCTTGACACATTGGGTACCTCACACCTTCCTGGACGAGGTATCAGTCTACTTCTGTAAATGTTACCTTTATTAGAACACATAGAAGTTGTAATTTTTGTCGATTATATTGTCTTTATTAAAAAAAGGGTATTTCTTCATTAAGTTATGACACATCTCTGAAACTTGTATGCGTTCAAGAAATTTAAATAACTTATCTTTTAGAGGAGAAAGTTTTCCCTTAAGGTAAGGTGTAAAAGTTTACCATTGTTAATATCACGTATTTAGATCTTGATATGTGTTCGAGTAACACTCTTTACGAATCGTGTAATGGACCGTGTATCATTTTCAAATCATTTAAAAGTAAAATCCTCTCTACTAATAAAAATCAACATAGAATTGCTTACTATAAGTTTATGTACAATCCCTTCTTGGACATTCATAAATCCTTTTATAGAACTTTTTAAGATCTTCATCTTTTATTCTAGAAGTCCTATACCCTCAAAGTTTATTGTTTGTGTCAATCGTCGACATCACTACCTCAACCTATTAAGTTGTCGAGACATTTCAATGACCTCCGGGTCTAAGAAACGTAAAAAGAAAGACCGTTGGAGTCCTACAACCGGTATAAAAGATCCAACGTATTACCGACAATTAAAAATAGTCTATAATTTTAGGGGAAATTGAAGGGACGTAAGACTTTTTTTTTCAGATATAGTCAACACAAAAGAACATTCGTTATAAAGTAAATTTAACTTTGTCAGATTCATACTTTCACGTTAGTGACTTCTCAAATAAAACGAACAATTTTACTAACGAGATCCATGGTAAATAGGTTTAAACTTTTGTACTCTAATTTTACAAAGAGACATAGATACTTTGGAGGTTTTACAATGTGAACGAAAGGGTTTAAACTTCCAGTTTTAGTTCCCTTTTGTACACAGATTGTGAGACCTTTAAGAACTCAAGCCAACATTGGCAGTCCTTCTAAAATTGAGTTCCAGAAGACCTCTTTCTTTTGTTGTTTTGTTTTTGTGTTTTGTTTTTCGTGGGACTGTCACGTAACGCCAAGTGTCATTATTCCGGTTTCCTTGTGGTATCCTTTGTGGGGACGTCGAATTAGTTACTAGTCGGGAACGTGTATTCAGTTTCTACGTGAGTTAACGAGGTTTAATCCTTATTGACTGCAGTTCTTGACCGAACTAAAGAATGACCAAAGTGTGGGACAACGGACGTCACTGTTTCATTATTGTTTAAGACAAGGAGGGTTCCGTGTTTGAAATAAAATACAATAGAAGAAAGATGAACATACGAAGGGATTAAATACGGTTTCCGTTTGTTTATACAGGTCTCTCTGAAATTGTCGTCCTAACTAGAGATACAACAATAATCGATCTCTACTGTTATCACATCATTAATTAGAACGTAGTAAGTCAAGGACAAGAGACATGTTGAACCTCATGTACTACAATATGTATCATGGTGTTTCCTTTTGGTCAATAAAATATATGTTGACGTGGTTCTTGAAATGTGAAAATTAAAAATAAAAGAACTAAACACCTAAGGAAACATTATCAGGACAGGTATAGAAACCTATATAGTTGATATTTTTATTTTATCGTTAAATAAAGTTGGACTTCAAAACCTTGTCAGAAAATTACTGTGATTTACTACTCTTAACCCCTCCAACCCACTCCAAGTAACTAAAATGTGATTCTCTCCTTCTTTTTTGTAAAATGTGATTTATAAATAAGTTTTAAGGTACACTTTTACATACGAAAGGAGAAGAGGGTGTACATTATGAGTACCTCCTTTACTTAAATCTTTGATTAAACTGGGTGTGTGTTTTTACTTATAAATCGGTCCCTTTAGAATACAAGTCCTTCTCTTCGTTTTATTATAATATAGTTAAAAATATCAATGAAGAAATTATCAAAGAGTTTAATGACTTGTCACAACTGTCCTCGTGTCCCTGTGTGACACACGAAACGAGAACTCTCATCGTTCCTTCTTACTGAAATCCTCTCTTCCAAAACTCTTAACTTTTCCTTATGTCATAAAGGGTATATGGTGGGTCTCAGTAAGGAGAAGTTAAAGGGTGGGTACCTTGAATTAAATGTTCGCGTCTGTGGAACCTTACCCTAAAAAATTCATAAACTTTCCGTCTAGGATCGGTATTAAAAAAAAAGTTCTTTACAGAATTCTTTTTCATAAAACTTCTTTCTGTCCTAAATAGATTGTGTCTTAGATCGAACGTTCAGACTACGTCACAAAGACTCTTTAATAGTCATTAGTTTCAACTTCAAGATTTTGTCCTGAAGATCTTGTAGACGGTCAACTTTATACGAGGGTTGAAGGTAAAAGGTACAAAAGAGATACAACTAGTAACTATGAAAACTTTAAGATTTCGTGTCTAGGGGTTAGAGACCCTAGATTACGGACTATCACGGACGATTACATTATTATTATCTGTATCTCACACGTTATTTATATTACACGAACTTAGTAAAGTTTTGGTAGGGGTTATGTCAGGTATCTTTTTGATAGAAAGTACTTTGACCAGGGACCACGGTTTTTCCCCTGGTGACATAATTTCCTAAGGTTCAACAGTTTAACTAAACACAACTATGAGGCACACCGAAGACAGAGACGGAAATAGTTAACACTTAAGGAACTCTCGTCCAGTAAGTATAAAGATATAAGGGTTGATAATAAATCGATATACTTTGTAAACAACATAAACAACTGACTTTTATTCGAACTTAGTTTTCCCTTTTCGACCCATTTCGATTTGTCACAAAGTATATCGACTACATAAGAACCTTCCAACTCTTCGGAATATACTGTATACGCCGTTGAGTCAGTCTTACAACTGATTGGTCTTACGAGGTAATGGAACGGTCTATTGTCTCGAACTGTCTAGAGTGTTTGACCACTGGGTGTACGGTGTAAACCGGATGTCTGTACAAAACAAACCGGATGTCTCCACCAAAAAATAAAATTTAAAAGTTTCATCAACGGTTGTACATTTTCAACCATCAAGAGTGTAAAATTTCTAGGTGTAAAAAATGAAGAGAACCTTTTTTTTTTTTCTATTATCAACCGGTAATACCTGTAAAGAAGTATCGTTATGAACGGCCCTCGGGGTACCGATGGTGTGTAAATTCTGTTCAATACTTTCGGGTCAAGAGGTGTCCGAGGAAGTCCCTTCGTGAGTAATAAAAAAATCCAATAAACCGACAAAGTATCTCCGTAGACTCAAACAGTTACAGAATCCTTTTCCGACATACGTATTTACGTACGAATCAGTGAAGTCAACACAGGTTGAGAAACACTGGATAGATGACATTGGGTGGTCCGAAGAGACAGGTACCCTAAGAAGTCTACTCTTATGTCCTTACCCAATAGTACGAAAGTAGGTCCCCTATAAGGACTGGGTCCCGAGCTTCCGTTTACAGTACAAAGGACCTAACCGTCCACACAAGAAATGGTAAACATGGTGGACCCTTCGGGTTTCCGACATATAGAAAGTATTTTGCCACTTCACAAGTACCTTTTTTTTTCTTTCCTTTCCTTAAAAAATAAAAAGTCATAGGTAATTTTTAATGTTAGTTATAAATAAAGTTGGTAAAACAAATTCTTAAATAAAATAGTATACAAAAGTAAGGTAGAGGGTAACAAAGATAGGAACACTTCAAGACATGTAAATCGAACTCAATACGTCTTTAGAGGATCGACTACAAAGATGAAGGACAAAAAAGGAGAGGTTGATAAGATATTCTAAATATCTAGATATTGTCCTTCATCTTTATAGTCGATCCTCTGGGATAAGGGTGTCTTGGAGTCTCTAAGGGGTGACGACTGAATTTTTCAAATCTCAGTTACTGAACGATAAGTTCAAGTAAGTACTAGACGAAATGTAAAGATTCTGATGTGTAAGTGAGATAGAAAGGTGTATAGTTATAACATTGATGGGTATCAAATACGTATCAAAAAAAGTATAAGAAAGTAGAAGGGTATTTAGAAGAAATGATAGTTTGATTGGACAGAGTTATGATATGATGAGGGAACTCCAGAGAGGAGTAGAGGGTCGTATTTTATAAGATAAAAAATGTTCTAGGATATCATTACATAGAAATGATGGGTTTCGTTACATGTCTAAGTTACGTTAGAGATAGTTCGATGGTCACCATAAAAAGTGTCTCGATCTTGTTTATTAAAGTGTTAAACATACCTTTATGTTTTTTGGAGCTTATCGGTTTCGTTAGAACTCTTTCTTCTTACCTTGACCTCCTTAGTTGAACGGACTGAAGTCCGAGATGATGTTTCGGTGTCAGTAGTTCTGTCATACCATGACCGTGTTTCTGTCTGTATATCTAGTTACCTTGTTTTATCTTTCGGGTCTCTATTTAGGTGTGTGTATACCTGTGGAATAGAAACTGTTTCCTCCGTTCTTATATGTCACCTAATTTCTGTTAAAGAAATTGTTCACCATGATCCTTTTGACCAGTTGGTGAACATTTTCTTACTTTGATCTAGTGAAAGATTGTGGTATGTGTTTTTATTTGAGTTTTATCTAATTTCTAGATTTGTATCCTCGTCTTTGATATTTTAAGGATCTCCTCTTTTATCCGTTTTGTGAGAGTCTGTATTTAGTGTCGTCCTAGGAGATACTGGGTGGAGGGTCTTATGACCTTTAATTTCGTTTTTATTTGTTTACCCTAGATTAAATTTAACTTTCAAAGACGTGTTTTGTTTCCTTTGATATTCGTTCCACTTTTCTGTCGGAAGCCTTACCCTCTTTTATTATCGTTTACTTCGTTGACTGTTTGTTGATTAGAGTTTTTATATGTTCGCTGTGGACGTCGAGTCAAGGTCTTTTTATTTACTGGGTTAGTTTTTTACCCGGTTTCTTGATTTATCTGTAAAGATAGATCTTTACAGAAGATAAATCTTCTGTATGTCTACCGATTGTTTGTGTACTTTTCTACGAGTTGTAGTGAGTAATAGTCTCTTTACGTTTAGTTCTGGTGTTACTCCATGGTAGAGTGCGGTCAGTCTTACCGACGATAGGTTTTCAGATGTTCGTTATTTAGGACCTCTCCCACACCTCTTTTCCCTTGGGAGAATGTGACAACCACCCTTACGTTTGAACGGCCCCAGGTCGGGGTCACCTAGGTCCCTTAAGCTTCGTCCCTGTCTTAACCACTTCTTTCTGAATAAATAAGTCTCTATATTTCTCTCTAATCCTTTCTTATCACATTAGTCTTTTAATAACCTCTTTTCTCCGACTTATTGAACCAAATACGCCTCTTGGTTATTTCAAGGTTCTGTTCCTTGAACGTGGTAGATGCATCCGGTGACCACGGACGAACTTATCACCTCCCACGGGGTGGAACCCAAGGGAGAGCGCACCCAGAATCTTCGGTCCCGTTTATTCATCTGTGTCACTCGGAGGTGCGAGGTCTACCCTTAAGTCGGTCTTTTCTTCTCTTGCTCTTTTCTGGTGTGCCCCCTTTGGTCAGAAAGGTCCTTGACCAGGCAAAGAAATAAAAGGTCCAGGTGAAAATATGAAAATCAACATGTATCTCTATTTACACAAGAGTCGTATAGAAACAAGAATGTTCCCAGAATGGAAACAAGTGTTATAGAAGACCAGACCTCTTACTAATTGTCAAAATGCCGGGGTGGAAAGAAAGATAACTATTTCCAATTAGTTAGTCTTTTGAACAAAGGGGAATTCTAGATAAATCAGAATTATATTACTATTTCAATGTAAAAATGTATCGTTCCTGTGTTGCTAAATATTGTTTCTCCTCGTGTCACTAGATATTGTTTTCTCTTTTAAGTAATTGAGTTTATCAGATCGTAACGATTGTAGTTTTGGTGATATAAAGAAAAAGATGTAAGGTTAATGTAACTAATTGTATGAGGGTCCACGGATTCCTATACCTCCGGACCGTCGTTAGTAATTGAGTAGTTACTTTGGGAAGTGGTCGTACTAAAAATAGAAATCTTTTTGGGATACGATTGATTCTGAAAGGTTTATGAGGTTTAAGAGACACGACAAATACCAACTCTCCAACATTTGTTAGTACATGATCATCGTTCCCACACCTATTAGGACAGTGTGTTCTATCAGACGGTCGTCTCTCCAAAAACCTGACTTTCTGGGAACAGTGCGGACCTTCTAAATAATTGACCTCAGGATTCAATTGAGAATAGTCTCTCTCCACCACCCCCTATCGGGGGGCATATTACAGTCTTCTCATCCGTTTTTCGTGCTACGTCATTCCGTCCTTCTGAGACCAAAAGCCCGTCTACGTGCTCGTCTAGGTCGCTCCGAGGGAATTCCGGGTTGAGCGGAAACGGACAGCCCGGAGAATTGGAGTACTGGAAACGGTACCCGTCCTGAGGAGGACGACCGAGGGTCGTATTTGATCATATCGGTGATACCTCTTATCACACCTCTAAGGAATTTTTTGACCTTTATCTTGACGTAATACTGGGTCGTTAGGGTGACGACCCACATGTGTGGTTCCTTTGGTCTTAACTTTCTCTGTGCACATGGGGTTACAAGTAGTGTCGTGACAAATATTATCGGTCCTGTACCTTCGTTGGATCTACAGGTAGTCGTCTACTTACCTATTCTTTCGTCACCATGTATATGTGTTACCTCATAATGAGTCGGTAATTTTTCTTATGTAAACTTCGTCAAGATTACTCTACCTACTTTGACCTCGGATAATATGTCTCACTTCATTCGGTCTTTCTTTTTGTGGTTATGTCATATGATTGTGTATATACACCTTAAATCTTTCTACTATTGCTATTGGGACGTACGCTCCATCGTTTTCTCTGTGTCTACATATCTTGTCTGAAAACCTGAGACACCCTCTCGCTCTCCCACCCTACTAAACCCTTTTACCGTAACTTTGTACGTATTATAGTACATTCTTTGTTTAGCGGTCAGATCCAAGCTACGTCCTAATGTCCTACGAACTCCGACCACGTGACCCTACTGGGTCTCCCTACCATACCCCTCCCTCCTCCTTTCCCCCAAGTCCTAACCCTTGAGTACATGGGGCCACCGACTAAGTACAGTTACATACCGTTTTGGTTATGTCATAACATTTCATTTTATTTCATTTTTTTTTTTTTTTTTTTTGATTTTTTTTACATATATAATGAATTTTTTAATTTTTTTAAATTATCTCGAGTGGTAAAAGACACAAAATAATGTCAGTAAATACAATTCTAGTATAATTTGTTGTTATTACTCTTACCGTAATAAGTGATGTGACAACATAAAAAATCTAAGGTGTACATTCCCTATAGTCTACCATAAACAGAAAGAGACCGACTGAATAAAGTGAATCGTGTTGTAAGAGATTCAGGTAGGTACTACAATGTTTACTGTGTTAAAGTAGGAAAAAAATTCCGACTGATCATAGAATAACACATGTATGTGGTATAGTAGAAATAGGTGAGTAAACAACTACCTGTGAATCGAACGACAGAAACACTAAAACTAAACGTAATGGGATTACTATTCACCATAACTCATGGAAAAGTACATAGACAAACCGTAAACGCACACTAAAAACTCTTTTCTTTTGACAGATAAGTCTATAGAACGGGTAAAAATTAACCCAATAAACACAGAAAAAAAGAAACGATAACTTAATATCTAAAGGAATATACTAGCCGATAATTACTGAATAACCTATATACCACACGGTCATAAAAGAAGGTAAGACATCCAACCGAAAAGCAAAAACAAAAAAAAAAAGACACGTCTTTGAAAAGTCAAAATACATCTAAGTGAATAACAATGAAAAAAACGAACTCTAAAACCACAGTATAGGTTTTTTAACAGTAACGGAGTTGTTATAGTTCCTATAAAAGGAGACGCAAAAAAAAGATCTACAAAATGTCAATTTGCAAAATATAAATTCATAATTTAGGTGAAACTCGATCGAAAAGCTCTCTCTCTTCATAGAGTAGGTTCGGTTCTCCACCTCCCATCTAAGTTTGGGACTACTAGACTAAGGTCCAAGAGATGAGAAATGGTGGTCTGGTATTAATAAACTTATCGAATTATACACGGACTAACGTGACTAAATATACCTAATGGATTAGACTAGGAGGTACTTCGTTATTTTATAGGTAAAGTCTCTTCGGTAATAAAAGGGTTTACGAGGATTGGAATTCACTGTCTCAAACCCAAACTTGAGTTTAGATTTGGACATCCGGATTTAAGATTTAAAGGAGCCTCTTAGAACATATAACGGAAAGACATAGGTTTATAATTCTCCCCTTTCTAAAATTTCAGTCATATAGATCTGATTAACGGTGCCATCGGAAAATTTTCTCAGTTATCCTTCCCTATGGGATGTTCAAAAATTCCATAAATAGGTAGACAAACAATAAACAAGGGAATAATTGATTTTTCTGAAGGGACCACTGAGTCATCATTCCTTAGACGGACGTTATGTCCTCTAGACCCAAACTAGGGACCCAACCCTTCTAGGGGACCTCTTCCCTTACCGATAGGTGAGGTTATAAGAACAGACCTCTTAATGCATCTGTCTCCTCGGATCACCCAATGTCCCGTACCCCATTGTTTCTTAACTTGTACTGACTCACTGATTGTGTGATAATTAATTTTTGTTTATTGTTTTTTTATCTATTTACGGAATTTTTGAGTGTTCCATAAGGAACGATAACCTAGAAACTCTTCCAATGTCACTTTAAATCAGATCTATAAAGTTGAAATTTTTAAAGGGGGTGTATAAAATGAGAAGTCAAGTCAGTGAGTCAGTACAGACTGAGAAGCGTTGGGGTACTTAACATCGTGCGGTCCGGAGGAACAAGTAGTGGTTGAGGGCCTCAAGTGAGTCTGAGTGTAGGTAGCTCACCCACTACTGTAGGTTGGTAGAGTAGGAGACAGCAGGGGAAGAGGAGGACGGGGGTAAGGGAGGGTCGTAGTCAGAAAAGGTTACTCAGTTGAGAAGCGTACTCCATCGGTTTCATGATCTCAAAGTCGAAATTATAGTTAGGAAGGTTTCTTGTGGGTCCTGACTAGAGGAAATCTTACCTGACCAACCTAGAGGAACGTCAGGTTCCCTGAGAGTTCTCAGAAGAGGTTGTGGTGTCAAGTTTTCGTAGTTAAGAAGTCACGAGTCGAAAGAAGTATCAGGTTGAGAGTGTAAGTATGTGCTGATGACCTTTTTGGTATCGGAACTGATCTACCTGGAAACAACCGTTCCATTACAGAGACGAAAACTTATACGATAGATCTTAAAGGGTCAAAAGTCGTTACACTCTTCTGACACTGTCCAAAAGTTAGATACCGAGTCTAAGTTACAGAAAAAAAAAAAAGACACGTCTAAGACTTTCTAACTCTCTAGACGTTATATGTCGATACTCTCCCTGTCTTGATGGAATATACTCAAAACTCTTATTTGAGATCAATTATCTATTTCCCACTCATATTGTGTGTATAGTTTTAGACGACCGTTTTTCAAGTCGTAAATTCGTTTTTTTTTTTTTTGTGGAGTGTTCAGTACTTATACATTATGGGAACAAATGTCTAAGGTACCAAATTTTCACCTAATCGTTTTCTTCACAGTTTTCATCATACCCTTTAAGAGATCAATCCTGAGACGTGACAGTTCTCACACCCAAATAGGGATCAACCCCTTGAGTCGGTTTCCTTTTTTTTTTTTCAACGTAATACCTTTCTGTATCAACAGACGACGTATCTATTATGTTTTTATATCCAACATGATTATCATTTAACGTAAGACCGATGAATCATACTATGGTAATCTTTACATAAGGAATACTTAAATCCGAAATCTTCTGAAAAGAGGTTACATATATAGGATTTCCTATAAACTCGGTAAAAGTTACTAACCGTCCCATTTTCAATTGTCTGACACTTCCTCCGTCTAATCAAACCGAGTTTTGTATAACCAAAACTAATTTCATTTTCATTGAACTTGTAATCCCTCAAGTGTCAAGTACATAACGACTTCGGACCGAACCTCTTAAAACTCGTAATGAAATGATCGTACACTCTACTCACGTTAACGCGTTATCAAACTCGTAAGAAACCGTAACGGAAAGAAACCCTAACCTTACTTTTGACTGGAAAAGGTCAGGACACCGGTGACGACTCAAAAGGTTTAAACGACCGTATATCTTACGTCGTGAAAGTGTCGTAGTAGAAAGTCCTAAACTTTGTCGAGTTGACCTTAAGGTAGTGGAGGTGATCGAAACAAACATCACTACGAAAGATTCCGGGTGAACTGAAGTGTAAGGTTCTACAGACCGAGATCTAATCACTAGTGTAGTAGTACTAATAGACCCAGCACTTCTAGAAAAAACATATCAAGAAGGCACATAAGAACGGTGGAGAAGAATTATAGAAGACGAAGACAATCCAGGTCTGGTAAAGACAGGAAATAGTTCGGGTAGAAACGTACTTTACAAGGGAACCATAGAGATTAAAAGAACTTCTCTAGAGATCAGAGGGTAAGACAACAAAAGGAGATAAAGAAACGGAACTAGTGACTTCTTCCGAAAGAATACAGAAGAACGATAAGAAACCTTGAGACGTAAGTCTACGAACATAGAAAGGAAAAGAGGAAACGAAAAACGGAGAGAAGAAAAGTGTCGATAAACATTCCGGAGGAGTCTGTTGGTAAAACGAAAAAAACGTAAAGAAAAGGTACCCCTACCAGAACTAGGGACAGAGGACATGTTACAGTGCTTGCAGTAAGGTATCAAGTAGTCCGTGAGATAGATAGTCTAGATCCGGGAATTTAGATAAAGAGTGAAGGGGACATATTAGTATTCCCTAAACTAACTCCAGTATGGACTTACCAGATCACCAAAAAGGATGAAAGAAGCTAAACTCAGACTTAAACCATTATTCCTCAAGTACTAGACTCGGTGTAGTCGAGGACCAGAACAAAAACAACTAATATATCTCGAAGAGGTAGAAACCGACGTTTCTTATATTAGTTAGACTAAAACCACAACGGGTAGACCACTACAGGTGTACATCTCAGAAGAGAACACAACAACCTTCTCCCACAAACGATACTGGTCACGTAAAAGAACCGTTTTGAGATAATCAGAAACGGGACGAAGTAAGGCGTAAGGTTCCGGTTTAAAAGAACAATGAGGTCCACAAAGGACTGAAGGATGAAAACGTAAGGTCAGGGGATATTACTTTTCCTGTAGAAAAAACACACAATCAAGATTTTCCAGAACATCTAGAAGTATTTTGGCAAGTTGAAGTCAAAGAAGTCACAATGACCAACCCCGTATCTGAACCTATTGACACTATGACTTACCAAACGGAACCTTTGCTTGTCTCTAGTAAGACAGCAAAAACTCTGACGTAGGTTCATGACGTAAAGCCTGAGAAAACAACTGGTACTACCGATGAGGTAAAGAAGACTCCCTAAGGACGGGTGTCATCATCTATATTACCAGTAGACTCAATTTAAGTGGGTAAGGCCAGGTAAAATCAAACGACTAAGGATCTTACAGCTGCAAGTGGGAACGGTAGAGAACAAACTGGTGAAGGTTAAACGGAACTAAGTACCTACACTGTAAGGTCCAAGGATACGTTATAACGAGAAATGTCGTAACCTAGAATGAAGATAGTTATCAGTGTAGGTGTTGACCCATAACGAAAATGGAACCGAGGTAGGGAAGTAAGAAAGACCTCAATAAAGAGGTGACTAGAAGTCATCGTATAACCCGTGGATTACTGGACCCCTCAAGGAGAAAACCATAGGATAGTAAAACGGAAAAGTATGACAAGTACCCCAAGAGTTCCGTTCTCTTGAGAGTTCTCAGGGAACCTGAAGATCCTCTAGGTTGGTCAGGTAAGACTTCCTCTAGTTGGGACCCTGAAGAAACCTTCCTTACTACGATTTCGACTTCGAGGTCATGAAACCGGTGGAGTACCATTCTCAACTGAGTAACCTTTTCTGAGACTACGACCCTCCCTTACCCCCGTCCTCCTCTTCCCCTGCTGGCTCCTACTCTACCGACCTACCATAGTGCATGAGCTACCTGCACTCAGACTCACTTGAGGCCCTCAACCACTACCTGTCCCTCCGGACCGCACGACGTTAAGTACCCCAGTGTTTCTCAGCCTGTGCTGACTCGTTGACTTGACTTGACTTGACTTAATTTTTCATTGAATTCAAATCTCCCACTCGTAGTACTTCTATTATTTGTAAAATCAATTCCCCGAGATCCTTCACATCTCTTTTACCTACTTTTCGTGGTCTTTCCTACGGATTCCGTTCGGACCGACTAAAAGGTTAAAATGTATTCGAATCTCAAGTATCCGCCTCTTCCGTTACCGTTGGGTGAGGTCATGAGAACGGACCTCTTAAGGTCGTTGTCCCCTCGGACCACCTGACGACAGGTACCCTAACGTGTCTCAGTCTGTACTGACTTCACTGAATCGTCGTCGTCGTCGTCTCAAGTATCCTTTCTCACAATAAGTTCAGTTTTAAAGACCACCAAACGTGCGTTCGTTCAACTAAAGGTCGAAAGAATGGTGGAGACGGAGGGTCTCAGAAGTAAATGTGTATGTTTTTACGTAAAATAAAGTCACACAACAAGTCAGTGATTCAGTACAGGTTGAGAAAGTCAGGGGTACTTGTCGTCGTTGTCCCAAGAGATAAGAAGTGATAAAGGGACTCAATGGAGTTTGACTACAGGTCAACTCAGTCACTACGATATGTTGGTAGAGGAATAGGTAGCCGGGGAAGAGGAGGACGGGAGTTAAAAGGGGTCATAGTCCCAGAAAAGATTACTCTGTCGACAAACGTAGTCCACCAGTTTCATAACCTCGAAGTCGAAGTCACGTAACGTTCTCAATTATAACTATGAAAGTTTATCATTACATATTAAGAATGAAAAAAAAGACCTAAGTATATACGTGAGTTCTGAGTGTATGGAAAAAGAAAGGGACTAAAAACTAAGTAAGAATTAATAGGTTCACCCCCGGGTAATGGTAGACTCACGGACATGAAGTGTTTGATACGTATATTAAGTGAGTCCAAGAGAGACAATGAAAACGACCCTTAAAAGGATTTCTGATTGTCTCTCCAACCCCTTAAATAGTACACACTATTATTTGGACAACGGAGAATCAGTGTTCAAGTTTACGACGGGTCGGAGACCCCCTCCTGTTTAGTCGTCCTTGTCTACAACAAAAGTAGGGTGAGTAAGGTCAAAACTGTGTTACCAAGTCTTATCCACGGTTTATAATTGGTAATAGAGTGAAGAAAAGACTTAGTTACCATTCCTGTAATATTGAGATGAGAAGGGTATGAGAGGTAACCCTCCTCCCCTTTTCTCCCAATCACGTAGAAGTAAGGAAAAGATGTCACGTTACAAGGAAGGAATAAGATAGTCGAGATGAGATGTATTTGGACGTAGAAATTCAAATAAATAACAAAGTTATCCTTTATTCGACTGTATACCTTTATATGAACATAACGTAATCCATAATTTATACTCCACTTTTTAGTTTCCTATATTTATATAAACACGTTCTCTTAGTCTGTCAGGATGTTAGTGTCTCTAGGTCAGACTCCAGAACAACCTGTATCAGGTAAAACTAGAAAGTAAAGATACGAAGTAATAAGTAATAAAGGATACGGGGTCTTTCCCGACGGGATCGTCCGACTG
Source organism: Capra ibex (assembly GCA_006410555.1). Classification (NCBI taxonomy): domain Eukaryota; kingdom Metazoa; phylum Chordata; class Mammalia; order Artiodactyla; family Bovidae; genus Capra; species Capra ibex. The sequence goes on from SJYO01033645.1 coordinate 12,813,627, forward strand.
GGAATACTTGACGAAGTGACCTCAGTAGACAGGGGACCGAGGACCAACTCTATTCAGTTACCCTTCGTGTCAGTAATATCTCAATTTGTTGTACAGCAAAACCATTTAAAAAGGTTTTTTTAAGAGAGACGAATAAACGGTACCCTACCGATGTAAAGAGAGTTCCGTAAAACATTAGTCAAGTCAAGTCAGTGAGTCAACACAGGCTGAGAAACACTGGGATACTCAGTGTCGTGAGGTCCGGAGGGACAGGTAGTGGTTGAGGACCTCAAGTGGGTTTGAGTACACGTAGCTGAGCCACTACGGTAGGTCGGTAGAGTAGGAGACAGCAGGGGAAGAGGAGGACGGGGGTTAGGGAGGGTCGTAGTCTCAGAAAAGGTTAGTCAGTTGAGAAGCCTACTCCACCGGTTTCATAACCTCAAAGTCGAAGTCGTAGTCAGGAAGGTTACTTGTCGGTCCTGACTAAAGGAAATCTTACCTAACCAACCTAGAGGAACGTCAGGTTCCTTGAGAGTTCTCAGAAGAGATCTAAACACGTTATTTCAGAGTGAAGGGTATAGTTTTACATACGTGAGAAGAGAGGTTTGGAACGGAAGTAGATCCACAAAGTAACCTTTCGATAGATTATTTCGATATTTAATGGCTGAATATTACAGTGTTAATAAAGAGACAGTGCTAAATAAAACACCGGAATTCTTATTTGGTAAGTTCAGACAAGATCTCTCCACCTACTTGGATCTCGGACAATTTGTCTCACTGCAATCTTCTTCTTTTTGTTTATATAGATTAATTATATATATACATTAGATTTTTTTACCATGACTACTTGGATAAACATCCCGTCTTTACCACTACGTCTGTAACTCTGACCTGAACACCTATGTTGCCCCTTCCTCTCCCACCCTACTTAACTCTTTCATCGTAACCGTATATATATGTTAGTACACATTTTGTCTATTTATTACTCTTCAACTATATATCGTGTTCCTCGGGTTGGACCGTAAGACACTAGTGGATCTCCTTACCCTATGCCCCCACCCTCTCTCCGAGTTCTCCCTCCCTGCGAGTTCTATCTCCTTCATATATTTATATATCGTATACATATGATATATATCTATTATAGATGTTATTTTATACATATTCATTACTGACTAAGCCCGAAGGGTCGACCGTGATCACCATTTCTTGGACGGACGGTTGTGTCCTACTCTACTCCCAAGGTAGGGACCCATCCCTTCTAGGGGACCTCCTCCTTTACCGTTAGGTGAGGTCATAAGAACGGACCTCTTAGGGTACCTGTCTCCTCGGACCACCCGATGTCAGGTGCCCCAGCGTGTCTCATCCTCTCTTGACTTCACTGAATCGTACGTTGTGGGTGTGTGTACTGACTAAGTGTGACAACATACCGTTTTCAGTTGTGTTTGTAACATTTCGTCAATGGGGGAGGAGCGTTTTTCTTTTTTTTCTTTTCTTTTCTTATTTCATACTGGCCAATTGAAAAACCTTCAGACTAGAAGAATTCACTTCTTAAATTCTCATCCTAACTTTAAGAGATCTGGTAGATCATAATTCTCACATACTGAAAACTAGTCAGGGATGTGTAGGTAAACGGTTCGATTTTGATAGTCTTTTCTTGTGTTCTGACAATGGCATCCTAGGTGTGTTTTAGACGCCTACCTCTTAAGGACTCTTGTAAACGAGAAAAAAAAAAAAAAAACATAATAAGTCCCGTTTTACCGATCAACTGTAAAGAACCACTCTGAATATAGAACCGAATGGAAGTGTCTATGACAAGTCTGTACGGTCTACTTTAAATAAACTGAGATAGTATCAGGTTGTACTAATAATGTAATATCTCGGTCATCGTTTTGTAATCCATTAAATGTTCTTCGTAGTTTTTACATGAGGTCCCAAAATTCCTTAAGTACCATTAACCGACTATTTCTCTACAACGTACCCAATGTTTTTAAAAAAATATAGTTATTTAAATGTATAGTTATTTTATATAAGATGTTTTTATATAGGATATAAGATATTAGTTCAGACTATGATTAAGAGACAGATTTTATGTACATAAAGTCATGATGATATACGGGACTCTTCGTAAGTTTAACTAAAATCACCAAACGTATTTATAAAAACCGTTTATCAAAAGTTAATTTTTTTTTTTGTCGTAAACACTGTGGTCTTGTCTTATATTCAGAAAATAAGAATGACTTTCCGGATTAATAGAGAAATTTTCTAATCAGTAGTCGACTAATACCTTCATCTCTATAAAGAATTAGTATTATGTGATCCTAATTTTTAGGATAGTATCATTATATTACGTTATATCATAAACTCAGAAGATGTGATAGAGAACAAGTTACCAACATGATATGTTCAAACGTATTCAGTCCAAACTTCTGTCGAGTTTTGACTTACAAGTCACTACTTAAGAAAATCTATTTTATGTCTAATTGAAAACCTTTTTAGAATGATTTACAGCAAACGTTAAATTAATTCATTCGGTTAACGTCAAACTATACACAGTTAAACAAGAATGAAGAAGTGATCCTTCTTAAGTGACTCTTTATACTCAAGTAACTCTTTCATTGTGAACGACGACATCCCTTTACAGACATTTACGACAAGTTCACTCGTTTACAGGTACTGATTCTCCTTTCAGTACATAATAATATTTAATTTATCCGTATATAAACTTTAAAGAAGACGTATTGAAAAAAAAAAAAAAATGTAAAGTTTGACCTGATTAGCAAACTAGTACAAAATTTAGGTTCATATTTGGGTTAGATAAAAGACTTCCCATATAGGTTCAATGGTTATAACTCAGATCTAAATCTGTATGAAAATCTGTATTATTTAATTTAAAAAAGAAAGAATAAGGTGGGTTATTAGAACCAGTAAAAAGAATTGGAGTAAGTCGAAGTACAAGCAGAAGACACTTTATGAGTATAGTTTATCCTGGATGAACTGTCTTATAAGACTTCTAATTAACTCTTTTGCGTGTGTTTCGTGTTTTCTCGTCCTGTAAGCTGTGTATTATCTAAATTTTATAACCGACGACAACGACAAAAAAAGAAAAAATTAAACTGGGATCATTATATTCATCTAAAAATCTTTAACTTTTACCAAGGTATAGGAATGATCAGATATTTACGTCTAATAACTTTTAAGACTCATATAGTTGATTGTGTAAACTATAACTTATCTCACACCAAAAGAACGACCGGTCTTTTTTTACGTTGTATAAGACATTATATAGAATCACCCTTTAATCAAGGTTCCCCTTTTAGACAGAAAATACGTGTTCCTTCCAGACCGGTTCGTAAACCCGAGACGTATTTTACACAAGTATATAGAAATCGATCCTGCTGCTGATGTGTTATACAATTATCGTTTGACGTTCCAGTACCTTTGAAATCCTGAACGTGTATTTATACGTTTTACAAGAGTTTTTTTTTTTTGTGTTTCATAAACCACTCAAGACAAAAAACTTTTATCCTGACTTTTTACATTTATTGAAATATGGAACGTTTACACCCACCTATCTTCTTATTGATCTACTACTCTAAGTGTTCACACAAGAACACTGGTTTTTTCTTCTCTTTCTTTTTTTGTGAATCAATTAACGGACACGACTCTAGATTCTACCCTTTCAATTACGATAAAGTAAATTTGGACATTTGTTGGTACGTCCAATCCATGATAATGGTGATTCCTGTTCCTGTAAAGATTTTATCTACTTTATTACGTAAACCTCGTAATGACCCCTTCCTGTATCGACCCAAGTTGAACTCAAATAAAATGAGATATTTGAGGTAATTCTCTTTGTTCTTTTATGGGATGTAAGTCCCTGGTACGTCGGGTTAGAAGGAATCTTTTTGGAACTATTTACGGCTAAACTAAAAGGTTTCAAAGTAGACCTTTGTACCACTTGGATATATATAAGTATGGGTATATGTGGATATACGTGTTTGTGTGTGTATGTGTATTTGATATATATATATATATATATACGTATAATTTATGTGGACCCGAAGGGATCACAGATTCTGTCATTTCTTATACGGGTGTTACACCTTCTGGACCCAAGTCAGGATCCAAACCCTTCTAGGGGACCTCTTCCCGTACCGTTGTGAAGTCATAAGAACGGACCTCTTAGGGTACCCGTCTCCTCGGTCCACCCGATATCAGGTACCCCAACGTTTCTCAGCCTGTACTGACTCACTGATTGTATATGTATACACAATCATAAGACTATGTATGTCTAAGACTATGTTTTAGATAAGTTAACCGTTTAAATATACTGATCCTTTTTTCAATAAAAAGTTTTTGGAAGAAGTCCATAGGAAAAATAGTTAGACCGATTCTCTTTGCCACTAACCTTTCTCCCTTTAAAATCCCTTGTTGGTGACTCTTTCTTTTTGTCACCGGGACTCACTCGGACTCTTCTAGGTCCATGGACGGGACATTTCTCTCACGGGACTCCTGTACTGACAGATGAAAGTAGTCCTCCGAAAACCTATGTTCACTGTCTTTTAAGTTTAGTTTGGATGAGTTTTTCAATCTTGGTAAAACTGATTGCCTTTCAACTTTTGATCTAGACTACAATGTTCTCTGATTTAGTTCACCAAGACTGAGATAAAGGACACTTAAAAAACCGAGACTAGAGGAACTACACAACTGAAGTAGGAGTCTTCCCCTCTCTACGGAAACGTTAAGTGTAGACGAGAAGTGGAATCCGTCTCCTTTCCGAACGGGAAGAACACAGAGAGAATGTTTATAAAGGGGTTTTGGAGAGTCGTTTTAGATCCAGGACCAACTGTGGTGGACCCCGTAATAAACTTGGTCCTCTCCCTTGACAATGTCAGTGTTTCATTTACTGGTCGGTCCTTGTTTTAATCGCAAGAAAATCCTTCTGTCTGTCTCTTCCGTTATCGTGGGGTGAGGTCATGAGAACGGACCTTTTAGGGCACCTGCCTCCTCGGACCATCCGACGTCAGTCAGGTACCCCAGCGTTTCTCCCACTGTGCTGACTCGCTGAAGTGAAAGAGAAAAGTGAAAGTACGTAACCTCTTCCTTTACCGTTGGGTGAGGTCACAAGAACGGACCTCTTAGGGTTCCTGCCCCCTCGGACCACCCGACGGCAGATACCCCAGCGTGTCAGTCTGTGCTGACTTCGCTGAATCGTCGTCGTCGTCCTCCTTTTGTCTTCCCTAATCTACTAGGTGTAAAAGGGTGACGTGGTTGGTAAGACTGCTAGTCTTGTGTCTTCTATAAGGTCTTTACAAACTTCTCTCTGGAATTCGAGCCACTTAAATCTACCTGAAAGACTAAGTCCAGTCATACATTTTAATTGTAATCTTATGTACTTTCCTTTTTCACTAAATACCCACCTCTTTTATATTTTCATAGAGAAGTAATTTTTTTATAAAATTTGGTAATAGAAAATTAAATCTTTAATAACCGGTCAACAAGTGTAAATCGACGAAATCATTTACTAATCGAGATAATAATAATTCACATACTTTTTAATAATTCAAGATGTATCAAAACTCTCCTCTTGAGTGAAAAACTTTGAATTTATAGAAGATCACCGTCATACAGATTTAAAATCGCCATCTTAAAACTTTTAATTGTTTTGTATACTTCCCTTTTAAATATTTGAGTTCTCATTTTAGAAATAGTGTCTTATTATTAGATCGTTTATTTTATATGTTAAGATCTTTTGAAGTAGGTTAAATCTTCAACAACCTTAAGAAAAAGATTTTGTACTACTAGGTGATTTAATATAAACAACGATTAGAAATTAAAATCTAAAAATTTAAGTTTAAATAGTATTTGAAAAAATTTTTTAATCTTTTAGGAGTTATAGGTCTTTTCAATTTACTTTTGTAATATTAGTAAATAATAGAATGGTAGGATCGTTATTCGTAACAACTATAAAATCGTGTAAAAATTAGATAAAATTTTATATAGAAAATGTTTCTTCGAAGGTATTACGAAATGTAAGCGAATACAAACAAGACCATTGAATTTTTGGTGTAAAACTAGTAAAAAGGTTTGTTATTTAACTTTTAATAAAATTAACGACTTCAAAAGGTTATAAAGAAAACATCTCGATAACAATCTAAGAGTCGTAGTGTCTTGAACGGGACTTGACCATTTGGGTGAGAGGTCGTTAAATGTTCCCTGTGTACTGAAATAGTGAACACTATGTTTCACTACTATGATACTGTGAACAGCCCTTCCGGATGAAAAGATAAATTTGAAAAAAATTTTTTTAAGATTAACAGTCTAAAGAAGGGAGAATCGTTCTCGAGAAAGTTGAGTCTTTATAATTAAAGATAAGTGTTGAGGGGACTTCATACCTTTGTTAATTTACTACCTGTCACTAAAAACACAAGTACTACAGAAACTTTATAAAATATTAAACAATTACTCTTTTATCAAACACCTGGTTTAACCCATGATACTCCAATAAAAGTACATTCCTGAACGTCTATAAAAATTTTAACGTAACAGATTAAAAGTAAACTATTGATAAACTATGTAGTGTGAGTGACTCTGTAGGTCTTACCTCATGGTTAATAGATCTGTTAAAAACTCAATGTAACGGAGAGGATGGAGTGAGCTTATGAAACGAGGTAGGACACGGGTGGGAGACGAAAAGTGTTCATTTGTTAATCCTTATAAAGACCTTAAAGGTATTTAAAAGTAGATAATATCCTTTATTTACAATCTATAAGATTACCTTTGTAATCGAGATAGAACTAAAAGTCTGAATAACATCGGTACTCAGTGCTTTTCACGAAAGTTTGTATTATTTTATTTTACGACATAAGACGAAATAACTGATACAGTTTCGGAAACTGACACACCTAGTGTTATTTGACACCTTTTAAGACTTTCTTTACCCTTATGGTCTGGTGGACTGGACGGAGAACTCTTTAGAGATATGTCCAGTCCTTCGTTGTCAATCTTGACCTGTACCTTGTTGTCTGACCAAAGTTTATCCTTTTCCTCATGTAGTTCTGACATATAACAATGGGACGAAGAAATTGAAGATACGTCTCATGTAGTACTCTTTGCGACCCGACCTTCTTTGTGTTCGACCTTAGTTCTAACGGACCTCTTTTTAGTTATTGGAGTCTATACGTCTACTGTGGTGGGAATACCGTCTTTCATTTCTTCTTGATTTCTCGGAGAACTACTTTCACTTTCTCCTCACTTTTTCAACCGAATTTCGAGTTGTAAGTCTTTCACTTCTAGTACCGTAGACCAGGGTAGTGAAGTACCCTTTATCTACCCCTTTGTCACCTTTGTCACAGTCTGAATTAAAAAAACCCGAGGTTTTAGTGACGTCTACCTCTGACGTCGGTACGTTAATTTTCTGTGAATGAGGAACCTTCTTTTCAATACTGGTTGGATCTATCATGTAAGTTTTCGTCTCTGAAATGAAACGACTGATTCCAGGCAGATCAATTCCGATACCAAAAAGGACACCAGTACACACCTACACTCACAACCTGACACTTCTTCCGACTCACGGCTTCTTAACTACGAAAACTTGACACCACAACCTCTTCTGAGAACTCTCAGGGAACCTGACGTTCCTCTAGGTCGGTCAGGTAAGACTTCCTCTAATTGGGACCCTAAAGAAACCTTCCTTACCACGATTTCGACTTCGAGGTCATGAAACCGGTGAAGTACACTTCTCAACTGAGTAACCTTTTCTGAGATTACGACCCTCCCTAACCCTCGTCCTCCTCTTCCCCTGCTGGCTCCTACTCTACCGACCTACCGTAGTGCCTGAGCTACCTGCACTCAGACTCACTTGAGGTCCTGTACCACTACCTGTCCCTCCGGACCGCACGACGCTAAGTACCCCAGTGTTTCTCAGCCTGTACTGACTCGCTGACTTGACTTGATTTGACTTGACTTATAAAATGGAAATATAAGATACTGTGTAGGGTAAAGTGGAGTGTAACAGTTATAAAAAGAATTTAAAATAGGAGAACGAACTGACATTTGTTAAGATTCTGTCACCAGTCCAGAATCAATGTAATAATAAGGACCGTCCCAGACGTTAACTATATCAAAAGTAATTTAATTATCTTTAGTCCCTGTCCTCTTCTTCTAAATATCAGTGTCTTCATATTGATATCAACACACAGATATAGAGAATGAAATTCTACACTCAAACCCCCTCTTACCTATATATATATATAGGTATGATATATATATATATATATATATATATACATATATATATATGTATACCGACTCAAGGAAACGACAGGTGAACTTTGATAGTGTTTTAACATTTAACCAATATGAGGTTATATTTTATTTTACAAATTTTTTTCTATATTCGTCTAGATGAGATTTTCGAGTTGTAAAGGACTAAATAAGAATTATAGGGAAGTCGTAATTAACCTTTGTATTTGAAGTGGTTGAAGAATTTTTGTTAACTCCTGTTAATATAATTCCGACAATTTATACCTTAATAGGTTTATATGATATGTCACGAAGTCAAAGATCGGTATTACCTCATTGACTCTGACATAAATCAGAACCTTTATTTTCGTTTTGTCTCTTTTTAGTTAAAATTTTTGTCGTCTAGGAAACTTTTTCTGTTTGGAAATCGGTGTTACGATTTTTTTTTACTTTATATTTAGTTATTTGATAATTATAGTCCTTACTTTTTCTCGAAATGATGTCTAGGATGTCAACAATTTTCATAATCCTTAATACTATTTGAAGGATATTCATATGTGCTTTGTCTGTTTAAAGAACTTTCCATGTTTGATAGTTTAGAGTAATTTCTTATTTTAGTTTTATCGAGATATGTATAATTTATTACTTCAATTTTGAAAGTATGGTTCTTTTAAGGTTCACGTCTACCAAAGTGACCACTGATGAGGACTTTGAAATCCCTTCTTTATTTAGGTTAAAGTATGTGTAACAAGGTCTTTTATGTTCTGTCCTGAAAGATGAATTGAATATTTCGGTCGTAAAGGGACTATATATTTGATGTGTTTCTGTAATGTCCTTTCATTTAGTTACCTTTTTATAGACAATGCTTGTGTCTGTGTCTTTATGAATTGGATTACTCAGTTCGTTATGTTTTAATATAACCGTTTTATTTCCTGTTTTTGATACCATTAAAATTTTTTGAAGTCTTTTACGTGAACTATTTTAAGTTATGGGTAAGTATTGTTGGTATTATTTTTTTTTGTGTTGTAGAGTTTGATCATTATTATCTCTCATAAGAGTTTAACCCTTTTCAGTAGTTTTTTTTTTTTTCAGATGTGGATTACAATATTACCCTATTGACCTTATTAAAAGATACTCTAGTGGTGGTTGTTGTTACTTTGTACCAAACCTCCAGGACTAGTTGCGTCAATTAGTTCTTTATCTCTATTTGACTGATCTTTGTTCCTTATTCGAATAAAAATAAACGTCTTCACTACTAGTAACTGGACCTTATTTGATTCTTTTGATGTTTTTACGAAGATCTTGGTTATTCACCCAAATTGTTCCAATATTCTATTTTCCAATATTACGCATATTTATAAACGTCTCGTTTATAAACTATTTCTATGATATAGGTTTTATACATTTCATAAGCGTTTTAAGTCACTATTCTTTCATTTGTGGGTTAAAAAATTTTTACACGTTTTCTAAGATTGTCTGTAAAGTGGTTTCTCTTACACTTGCACTATCAAATAAAAAAATTTTTTCGAATTGTAACAATTAATGTTTTCAAGTTTACCTTTGTACTCTTTTGTGATGTGTGTTCTTGCTTTTTAAAATTTTTAATCTTGTTGCCTGTTTTGGTTCGTGACCGTTTCTAGACCTTGTTGACTTTGAAAGTGTGCAACGACCACCTGAAGTTCACAAATGTCAGTGAACCCTTTTTGTTATATTATCAAAGAAAGGATATACTAATTTGCATATAGATGATGTACTAGATAGTTAAGGTGAAGATCCGTAAATGGGTTCCCTTCCCTTTTATAAACAGGTGTACTTCTATACGTACGTTTACAAACTTCTTCAAATAAATGTAGACGGTTTTACTGAATTTATGGAAAGTTGGACCTTGTCCATTTGTTTAACACTATATATGTATGTTACTTCATGATGAGTTGGAATCTTAAAATAATTGTTGGTTATGTGTTTTGTTTTATGTTTTTACAGTTTTACTAGTATGATTCACTTCGGTCTGTGTTTTCTAATGTTTAACATGTTGACGTAGATATTATAGTAAAATCTTTTCGGGTTGGTTATTCCTGTCTCTTGTCTAGTCGTCATCGGTCCTCAACCCAGGTCCCCATTCTTGACTACCGTCCGCATGTCCCTCCCTTGAGAAGTCCCAATATCTTTATAAGACATAAAGCTAATACCAACATACAGATATTTATAAACAAGTTTACATAACAAAATAACCTCTTCCTTTACTGTTGGGTGAGGTCACAAGAACGGACCTCTTAGGGTCCCTGTCTCCTCGGACCACCCGACGACAGATACCCCAACGTGTCTCAACCTGCACTGACTTCACTGAATTGTTATCGTCTTCGTCGTAACGAAATATATGTACTTTAAACACTTATCATAACATACGTTTAGTATAAAGATACTTCAATAGAATTTTTACAGTTCCTCTTACTTTTTTAATATAATTGGTAGAACAGATAAAACCCGACTTATATTGATGACTTGTATTTTAAATAGACATTCAAATGATAGTCAATTCTATTTTTCTTTTCGTTTTATATAACAATCCGAGGAGACAGGTACCTTAAGAGGTCCGTTCTTATGACCTTACCCAACGGTAAAAGAAGTGGTCTCCTAGAAGGGCTGAATCCCTAACTTAGACCCAGGGGTGTAAAGTTTAAGAGATGGTAGACTCGGTGGTTCCTTCTGTAACAGGTAATATCTTGACATAGAATGAGTAGTATCCAAAAATTTTTGTGTATTCAAAATTTTTGAAAGGACCACTAAAAATGTATTCATAAGAAGCATACAGTGTATCGGAACAATTTTTCGTTTCTAGTGGGTGAATTCGGTTAAGTAATCTCTCAAAATTCAATAAGGGTCTTCACTTCAAAAAGAGTCTTATGTATCTCCCTAGTTGTCTTTTATTGAGGAGTCTCAGTTACAACCCATTTATACATTATACCAACAAACCCATGATGTGGTAAAGGTTATTTCATTGAATTCACAAAAGATGATTTGAGAGCCAGAAGGGACCACCGAGGGACCGTTTTCTTAGACGGACGTTACGTCCTCTGTGTCTTTTACACCCAAACTAGGGACCCAACCCTGCTAGGGAACCTCTTCTTTTACCGTTGGACGAGGTGATAACGGACCTCTTAGGGTACCTGTCTCCCCGGACCACCTGGTGTCAGGTACCCAGTGTCTCTCAGTCTGTACTGACTTCGTTGACTTCTACGTAGGGGATTTGTGTCTCCGTCACAAAAGACGATTTCAGTCTCCATCAAGACTTCAAAAGTCGGAGTCCCGGAAGGGAATAAACAGAACACTCACCGTCTCTGAATCTTTTTGGGGTGTACACGTAAGTGTTTTGTGGACATCAGATAATTTACCTCAATAAAGACTCTAGTTAGCGTAGATTCAATCAAGACGGACCCATTGTAAAAAATTAAACCAGTCTCAACGACTTATTTAGAGGATTTTTAATAACACTGTAAAGGTTGTGTTTTCTCATTTTAAACTCGATGCAACGTTTTAACAATAGTGAATACTGGGTCTAGAGTAATCATCTCGATGTATTAGTAGAAAATTGTCGATAAAGAGGACGGAACTAGGTTAGTCGGTTGTAGAAACACCCATTCTTTTTCATCCTAGGTTTAGACTGGTTTGAACGAAAAAGTTTAAGGTGAAATTAAAGGTAAAGACCAAAAATGAAATTAAAGGTAAAGACTAGTGAAATACATTTATTTTAAGTGCTCTGTCTTTGAAAGGTAAGAACTCTTCTTTACAGTAAACATAAGAAAGAACGTAAAGAACAGAAAGACTGAAAACAAGGGTCAGTCGTAAGGACCTTTCAGTGTCTAACTATATGTCTCTTATTGACAACTTAATAACTGAGAACGTAAACTGTTTATACATAACTGTAAGATACAAGATACGAGGTATAAGTTTCTATTTATTCTGGGTCAAGACTGGAGATTCTTGTAAAATAATGTCATTTCTTCTATCTGTCTGTTTATTTATTAGTACTCTGTTACAGTGTCATAAGATTGTCTATCAGGAGTATAGTCTTACAATGATTTGTTTTTCGATAACCTTTCCTCTACGTCTGTGTCTTTTGTCTGAATGTCGGTTCCCGTCCCCCTCCTTTTTCTCCCACTCTACTTATCTCTCTCGTCGTACCTTCGTACATGTGATGGTATACATTTTGTCTATCGGTTTCTCTTAAACGATATACTGAGTCCCTTGAGCTTGATCCCGAGACATTGTTGGATCTCCGTACTCTTTCCCATTCTCCACCCTCCCTCCGAATTCTCCCTCCCTTGTACACAAGTCAAGTCAAGTCAGTGAGTCAGTACAGGCTGAGAAACACTGGGGTACTTAACGTCGTGTGGTCCGGAGGGACAGGTAGTGGTTTAGGGTCTCAAGTGAGTCTGAGTGCAGGTAGTTCAGCCACTACGGTAGATCGGTAGAGTAGGAGCCAGCAGGGGAAGAGGAGGACGGGGGTCAGGGAGGGTCGTAGTCTCAGAAAAGGTTACTCAGTTGAGAAGCGTACTCCACCGGTTTCATGACCTCGAAGTCGAAATCGTAGTAAGGAAGGTTTCTTTAGGGTCCCGACTAGAGGAAGTGTTACCTGACCAACCTAGAGGAACGTCAGGTTCCCTGAGAGTTCTCAGAAGAGACTGTGGTGTCAAGTTGTCGTAGGTAACAAGCCGGGAGTCGGAAGAAGTGTCAGGTTGAGAGTGTAGGTATGTACTTGTGTCCTATTTGGTATCGGAACTGATCTACCTGGAATCAGCCGTTTTATTACAGAGACGAAAACTTATGCGATAGATCCAACCAGTATTGAAAAGAAGGTTTCTCATTCGCAGAAAATTAAAGTACCGACGTTAGTGGTAGACGTCACTAAAACCTCGGGGGGTGGGGGGGTTTTTTTTCGGTCGATGACAAAGGTGACAAAGGGGTAGATAAAGGGTACTTCACTACCCTGTTCTACGGTACTAGAAGAAAAAGACGTACAACTCGAAATTCGGTTGAAAAAGTGAGAGGAGAAAGTGAAAGTAGTTCTCCAAGAAATCAAGGAGAAGTGAAAGACGGTATTTCCACCACAGGAGACGTATAGACTCCAATAACTATAAAGAAGGTCGTTAGAAGTAAGGTCGAACACAAAGAAGGTCAGGTCGCAAAGAGTACTACATGAGACGTATCTTCAATTTCTTCGTCCCACTGTTATATGTCGGAACTACATCAGGAAAAGGATAAACCTTGGTCAGACGACAAGGTACACGTCAAGATTGATAACGAAGGACTGGACGTGTGTCTAAAGAGTTCTCTGTCTAGTCCACCAGACCATAAGGGTAGAGAGAGTCTTAAAAGGTGACAAATAACAATGGTGTATGGACACCGATTAAGTACGACTACATAACGTCTTTAGTTTGGTTCTAACACTTCGTTAATAGGAAGGTAATTTTTATTTAAATAAATTATTTAATTAATTTTTACTTATTGTTGTTGTTTCTTTGGAATCCCCTTTTTTCCGTTAGTCAAGTCATGTCGGTAAGTCAACACAAGCTGAGAACGTTGGGGTAAGTGACGTCGTAAGGTCCGAAGGGACGGGTATTGGTTGTGGACCTCGAATGAGTTTGAGTACAGGTAGCTCAATCACTACGGTAAGTTCGTAGAGTAGGAGACACTAGGGGAAGAAGATGGAAGTTAGAAAGACCTGTAGTTTTAGAAAAGGTCACTCAGTCAAGAAGGATAGTTCTCCGGTTCTTAACCTAAAAGTCGAAGTCGTAGTCAGGAAGGTTACTTATAAGTCCTGACTAAAGGAAATCCTGACTGACCGACCTAGAGGAACGTCGGGTTCTCTGAGAGTTCAGAAGTCGTAGTGTCAAGTTTCTTAGTTAAGAAATCGCGAGTCGAAAGAAATATCAGGTTGAGAGTGTCGGTATGTACTAATGACCTTTTTTTGTTTCGAAGCTGATCTGTCTGGAAACAACCGTTTCATTAGAGAAACGAAAAATTATATAACAGATCCAACCAGTATCGAAAAGAAGGTTCTTCGTTCACAGAAAATTAAAGTACCAAAGTCAGTGGTAGACGTCACTAAAACTTCGGGGAGTTTTATTTCAGAGAGTGACAAAGGTAACAAAAGGGTAGATAAACGGTTCTTCACTACCCTGACCTACAGTACTTGAAGTAAAAGACTTATGACTCAAAATTCGGTTGAAAAAGTGAGAGGAGAAAGTGAAAGTAGTTCTCCGAGAAATCAAGAAGAAGTGAAAGACGGTATTCCCACCACAGTAGACGTATAGAATCTAATAAATATAGAGAGGACCGTTAGAACTAAGATCGAACACGAAGTAGATCGGACCGTAAAGTGTACTACATGAGACGTATTTTCAATTTATTTGTCCAACTGTTATATGTCGGAACTGCATGAGGAAAGGGACAAACCTTGGTCAGACAACAAGGTACAGGTCAAGATTGACAAAGAAGAACTGAACGTATGTCTAAAGAGTCCCAGACTATTAGGGTAGAGAAAGTCCTAAAAGGTGTCAAACAAAACTAGGTGGCAGTTTCCGAAGTCGTATTATTTATTTCGTCTTCATCTACAAAAAGACCTTGAGAGACCGAAAAAATTACTACGTTACCTACAACCGTCAAACTAGAGACCAAGGAGACTGAAAAGATTTAGGTCACACTTGTAAACCTTCAAGTACCGAGTACATGACAACTTGTGACATGTACTTGGAGATGTACAACTTCGGACATGGACAACTTCGAAACCTATTAAAAATGAAACGATTATAGACTCTACTCACGGAGAACTCTTTAACCATACGTTCAGTCCCTCGTTGTCAATCTGGAGCTGTACCTTGTTGTCTGACCAAGTTTTATCCTTTTCCTCTTGTAGTTCCGACATATAACAGTGGGACGAATATTGAATATACGTCTCATGTAGTACTCTTTGTGACCCGACCTTCTTCGTATTCGACCTTAGTTCTAACGGCCCTCTTTATAGTTATTGGAGTCTATACGTCTATTGTGGTGGGAATACCGTCTTTCACTTCTCCTTGATTTCTCGGAGAACTACTTTCACTTTCTCCTCTCACTTTTTCAACCGAATTTTGAGTTGTAAGTCTTTTGCTTCTAGTACCGTAGACCAGGGTAGTGAAGTACCCTTTATCTACCCCTTTGTCACCGACCGAAAAAAACCCCCCCCCCGAAGTTTTAGTGATGTCTACCACTAACGTCGGTACTTTAATTTTCTGTGAATAAGGAACCTTCTTTTCAATACTCGTTGGATCTATCGTATAAGTTTTCGTCTCTGTAATAAAACGGTTGTTTCCAGGTACATCAGTTCCGATACCAAAAAGGTCACCGGTACATACCTACACTCTCAACCTGACACTTCTTTCGACTCGCGACTTCTTAACTATGAAAACTTGACACCACAACCTCTTTTGAGAACTCTCAGGGAACCTGACGTTCCTCTAGGTTGGTCAGGTAACACTTCTAGTCGGGACCCTAAAGAAACCTTCATTACTACGATTTCGACTTCGAGGTCATGAAACCGGTGAAGTACTCTTCTCAACTAAGTAACCTTTTCTGAGACTACGACCCTCCCTAACCCCCGTCTTCCATTTCCCCTACTGTCTCCTACTCTACCGATCTACCGTAGTGGCTGAGCTACCTGTACTCAAACTCACTTGAAGCCCTCTACCACAACCTGTTCCTCCGGTCCGAACGACGCTAAGTACCCCAGTGTTTCTCAGCCTGTGCTGACTCAATGTCTTGACTTGACTTCAAGTGACGTCTACCACCGACGTCGGTACTTTAATTTTCTGCGAATGAGGAACCTTCCTTTTAATACGGTTGAACCTGTCGTATAATTTTTTGTCTCTGTAATAAAGTGGTTGTTTCCAGGTAGATCAGTTTCGGTACCAAAAAGGTCATCAGTACATACCTACACTTTCAACCTGATATTTCTTTTGACTCACAACTTCTTAACTACAAAAACTTGACACCACAACCTCTTCTGAGAACTCTCAGGGAACCTGACGTTATTCTAGGTTGGTCAGGTAGGATTTTCTCTAGTCAGGACCCACAAGTAACCTTCCTGACTACAACTTCGACTTTGAGGTTATGAAACCGATGGACTACACTGTTCGACTGAGTAAACTTTTCTGGGACTACAATCCTTTCTGACTTCCGTCCTCCTCTTCACCTACTGTTTACTCTACCAACCTACCGTAGTGGTTGAGTTACCTGTACTCAAACTCATTTTTGAGGTCCTCAACCACTACCTGTCCCTCCGGACGACACGATGTCAGGTACCCCAGCGCCTCTCAGACTGCGTTCACTCGCTGACTTGACTTGACTTGACTTGACTCTACTCACGGTAACACGTCATCAAACTTGTAAGAAACCGTAACGGAAAGAAACCCTAACCTTACTTTTGACTGTAAAAGGTCAGGACACCGGTGACGACTTAAAAAGGTTTAAACCACTGTATAACTCATGTCGTGTGAGTGTCGTAGTAGAAAATCCTAAACTTTATCGAATTGACTTTAAGGTAGTGGAGGTGATCGAATCAAACATCACTACGAAGGATGTCGGACGAACAGAATCGTAGGACGGAGATCCACTCATTAGTGTGGTAGCACCAATATACCCAGTACTTCAAGAAAAAACATACCAAGAAGACACATAAGAACGGTGGAGAAGAATTATAGAGGACGAAGACGACCGTATTCTTATAATAATAATATATTAATATTATATTAATTATAAATATATTATTATTATTATATTATTAATATTCTTATAAAATAATGTATTATTATTATTCGATGACCTTACATTGTCGATTTTGTGTTATCGGTCTCCTTCGACTTCTAAAAGTTTATACATTGTCGTCTCGATAAGCTCAGACTCCCCTATTCCTACCGAGAGGTTAGTCTTCTTTGTTGAACACGTGTTTATTGATTAATCCTTTCATGGATCACACAAGACCATTATTACTTTTGAATTCAGTGATCTCAAGTCCAATCATATGTAAGTAATGACTTGATTATAAATAACTCGTTAATGACACGTAGTCCGTATTAAGATCAGTGTCTTCCATTTTATCTTGTGTTCATCTTTTTTTCCCCGGACAAGGAAACCTCAAACATAAGATAGATCTCCTCTTTTTATTAAGAATTCTTAACTCTCACGTAGTTTACCATCTTTCGAGGTACTTCTTGTAGAATCTTCCCTTCCTCCTATTGAGTTCCTACTGAGGTTTTCAACCCAGATTCGTTAACCTTCCTACCTTAATAGTAAGAGATTCAACCTTCAGGATTCAGTAAGGTTTCAAAAACGTTGGGGTACCTGACATCGGGTGGTCCGAAGAGACAGGTACTTTAAAGGATCCGTTCTTATAACCTTACTCAACGATAAAGGAAGAGATTCCCTAGAAAAGTCGGGTCCCTGACTTGGGTGAAGAGGACGTAACCGTCCACCTAAGAAATGGTAACTTAGTGGGTCTTCGGGTTTAACGGTGGGAAGAATAAATTGAATATACGCGTCTCGTGTAGTACGTTTTACGGTTCGACCTATTTGGTGTTCGGCCTTCGTTCTGAAGGTCCTCTTTATAATTATAGTTAATAGAGTCCATACGACTGAGTTTATCGTCTTATACCTCTTCTTGATTTCTCAAAGAATTACTCCCACTTTTTCCTTTCGCTTATTCGTGTGAACTTTGAGGAGTACGTCAAAGTGAGTATTCTAGTACCACAGACCAGGGAAGAAAAGTACCGTTTATCTTACCCTTTTTCACCTTCGTCACTGTCTATTGTAAAAAAAAAAACCGGGGTTTTAGTGACACCTACCACTAACATCGGTACTTTGTGAATGAGGAACTTTCCTTTCGATACTGTTCGGATCTATCGTATAATTTTTCGTCTCTGTGCCGAAACGGCTGTTTCCAGTAAAATCAGTTTCAATACCAAAAAAATCATCAGTACATACCTACACTCTCAACCTGGTATTTCTTCCGACTTGTGGTTTCTTAACTACCAAAACTTAACACCACAACCTCTTCTGAGATCTCAGGGAACCTGACGTTCCTCTATTTTGATCAGTTAGGATTTCCTTTAGATGAGACTTATAGGTAACCTTCCTGGTGACGACTTCGAGGTTTCGAAACTGGTGGACTACACTTCTTGACTGAGTAATCTTTTCTGGTACAACGACCCTTTCCAACCTCCGTTCTCCTTTTCTCCCACTGTCTTTTACTCTACTGATATACCGTTGTGGTTTAGTTAGTTCTACTCAGACTCGTTAGAGGTCCTCTATTACCTCCTGTCTCCTTGGACCGCAGGATGTCAGGTACTCCGACGTTTCTCAGCCTATGTTAAATCGCTAACTTGTTGTTGTTTCCTTATGAAAACAACGACAACACAATCAGTGAGTCAGTACAGGTTGAGAAACACTGGGGTACCCGAGTGTACTGGGGTACATCGGGTGGTCCGAGAAGACAGGTACCCTAAGAGGTCCCTTCTTATGACCTCATGAATTCTTCTTCGATTAAACCTTATCTATTACTAGTTCTCAAAACAAAACCTAATATCGAAAAGTTTTAGATGATCCTTGTGTTCTAGGACTCGTCTCAACCCACGTTCATTTGTTCTGAAGTCTCTCACAAGAACCGAACTCTATACGTAAACACCCAAAAGTTGGAAATGTAAAGTAAAAATAAATGTAAATACATAAATTAACCTCATATTAACGAAACGTCACGACACAATCAAAGACGACATGTTGTTACACTTAGACGATATTAATACGTACATAGTGGAGGGAGAACTCGGAGGGAGAGGTTGGGGGGTGAACAGATACAGTAGTGTCTCGAGCTCAACTCGAGGGACACAATATGTCGATTGGGTGATCGAAAGAGAAAATGTGTACACACACACACACGTACACACGAGTTAACACAGGTTGAAAAACGTTGAGGTATCAGAACCTTGATGGTCCGAGAAAAGGGGTACCTCAAAAGGTCCGTTCTTATCACCTCACCAAACAGTAAAGGATGAGATCCCCTAGAAGGGCTGGGTCCCTACCTTGGGTACGGAGAACACAGAGGACGCAACCGTTAGTACAAGAAGTGGTGACACGGGGGACCCATCACATATATACGGTTGCGATGAGAGAGTTAAGTGGGATGGGAGAAAAGAGACGAGTGTACAGGTGTTCAGGTAAGGAATGTAGACGTACAGACAAGTACGGACTGTTTATCCAAGTAGTCATGGTAAAAGGATCTAAAGTACATATACATAACTATATGCTATAAACAAAAAGAGAAAGGCTGGATGAAGTGAGACATACTGTCTGAGATCCAAGTGGGTGTAGTGAGGTTTACTGGGTCAAAGTATGGAAAAGTACTGCCTCATTATAAAGTACCATATATACATGTAGAAGAAATAGGTAAGTAGACAACTACCTATAAATTCAACGAAGAGGTACCGTAAAATTTAGTATTCCCAACTACTCTGTACACTATACTTTCTCACAGTCACTCACTTAGATCTCTTATTCATGTTTTGTCTATGTTTCTCAGTAACATGGTTCTTCAAACTGGTATTAGGGTAGTTTTGACACTTTAGTTGATTTCGAAGTTTTTTTATTATTAAACTTTAACGACTGAAGTAAATTTTATACAATGGTTACCCGGAGTCTCCAATTTGAAACCTACCTTCCTTCTATTAATGTAGTACTCCAGGTCTATTTTCTGTCCACCCCGTTCATCTCTACCTCTTCTTAACGTCCCAAGTCCACAAACAAGATTCCATTTTAGTGTCCGGACTACTGACGGACCTACACGTCTCCTACAACACCCTTTTATTAGACGTTTAGTAAATCACAAGGTACCTGTCTCGGTAACAATAAATATTAATAATTAAAATACACAGTTAAACTGACCTGATTCGTTACGAGTCTATTGACCGTTTTGTAAAGACCCACACAAACACTGTCACAGAGACCTTCTCTAATCGTAAACTTAGTCATTTGATTCGTTTCTTGTTTGTAGTGGGAGTGGTTATAACCACTTATAGTAGGTTAGGTTAAATAAATGTCGGACTTCTCTCGTTTTTGCGCTTTCTCCCCTCTTAAGGCAGGTGAACTCGAGTAAAAGAGGACGGGAATCTGTGACCTCGAGGAGTAAGTACTCGAAAACCAGAGTCTGAATCTGATAGTTTGTGGGTCAAAAGTCGGAAACCTGCGACTGACTTAATGTGGTGACCGAAAAGAACAAAAGAGGTCAGACTTCTCCCGTCTAACACCCTGAAGGTGGGAAGTCAAGATAAGTCTTGAGAGAAATAAGATACTTCCAGATAAAGAGACCTCTTGGGACTGATTATGACTGTCATTGACCTCTCTTTCATCCTCAGACTTTATTACTCTAAAACTAGAGGTTTCGGGATTTCCTTACAAAATAAAAATAGACAAATGATCAAACCATTTATAATAAAACAAACTTTTTCTAAAGGAAATCTTTTACAAACTTTTCTGAACGTATCTACTATTCAAGATCAAAACCACGTATTCCACTGTTGTAACTGATCCTCGTATGAACCTCAGTCTACCGTCCCGTAAATTTGAAGTAAAAAGTGTAATACTCTGGGTTGTCCCACAATGACATATCGATACATTCTACTTCTTGGTGTTATACCAGGTTCTATAAGAAGTTCTTCAAGAGTACGGAAAACCACCCCGCTCCCCTCCCTACTCTTTTTAGTTTCGTTCATTACCTCCTATCAATATATTTTAAGTTACCACCTTTACGAAAAAACACACAGAGAGGAGACAATTAGTAACTGTGTAACTGAGTTTTGGATGGTTTCATTAAATTCGTGTAGACGAGTTTAATCAGAGTAAACGACCTTAGTTGTTCCATTGATAATTGTGTTTATCACGTCTATCCTTTTCACTTTTGTTTCTCTACTTCCTTTTTAAAGTTTCACACACAAAGTATTATAGTTTCATACTTTTCATACTTTTGTGTTGGAATCTCTTAAAACGTTCCCCAGTCCTAATAAAGCCTTCTATAAGAGTCTTCTTTCTTCACGAAAACGAGTGAGAGGGTTTCTTCTGTCCCTCACCTAACCCCTTCCTTTCTCACCTCACTACCTATCCGGTCCCCACAACGTCCATAAACGTCACTATAAAGATTTAAATTCTGAATGGTTCTTACCGGGAAGTCACTTTGGTAAACCTTTAACCCTGAAATTATCCAAAACTAGAAGTCCGTATAAGTAAATAAAAGATATTGTAATAAATTCTGTTTTATTTTAGACTCAGAAAGACATAGTAGGACTTCAGCCACACCATCGGTGTCACCACCAACAGTTGATACCCACGTATCGATATTTTTTTGGAGAATGACCCGGGATGAGGTCTCGAGACTCCTTCCGTTTCTAGGGTCAACGAAGATTGGACATGGGTACAAACTTTCCCGAAAGGACCACCGATTCGACCATTTCTTAGGTGGACGTTACGACCTCTGGACCCAAACTAGGTACCCAAGCTTTCTAGGGGACCTCTTCCCTTACCGATGGGTAAGGTCATAAGACCGGACCTCTTAAGGTGTCTGAGATATCAGGTACCCCAGCGTTTTTCAACCTGTGTTGACTCACTGAAAGTGAAAAGTGAGCACTTTCGTCAAGGAGCTCACTGAATCTTCTTACACTACCCATAAACTGACCAACCCAACGTCAGACAAGAGAATAAATAATTAAGGCTACAATTACTACTGTTTCGCTTCCTAAGTGTGTTGTAAAAAATGACTCAACCCCTCATCCCTTTACGTGTCCTGTTAGTTTAATTGGAAGTTTTAGAAACCACTTAGGGGAAGTACTAATTTTTGTACTTGTAGATTCACGGTCGGGGTAATACTTGAGACGGTAAGTCCAGTTACCCATACAACCGAAAAATACACGTGTCTACACTGTACTTCGTCCGTATCTCTTGTCTAAGTCTGTCTTTCCTACAGGGTGTCGGAAGACTCTGGACTTAAAAGTAGAGGTTCTAATCTTCGTTAAAGGTAGTCGACCGATTGAAGGGTGACTAGATCTACTGTCGACTACGGGTGAGCGAAGAGTCCACCTCCGAACAAGAAACCGTAAACACCTTACCAACACTATCTTTGTTTCTGTTACGTCGATGTTTCTTAATACAATAATCAACGTACAAAGAAACCCGTAAAAAAAAAAAAAAACGTTATCCTTCTTGTTGTAGAAGAAAAAGGAGAAAGTTATACTAGACCGTGGGTAGTGGACATACTAAAGTAAAGGATAGTGAGGGGGAGTGTGAGATCCGTATGACCGAAGAACGACTAGGAGTTTGTATGGGTCTTACCAATTTAGAGTTCCGGAAAAGAGTACAGTGGGTAATCTTGATGATTGAGGACTACGGAAGTATCAGTTCTAAACAAGGGAGCAAAAGACAACCCACATACGAGTTTTCATCGGAATAACTTCTGTTAAAGGGTCCGATGGACATATTTTGTTCTTAAGTGATTGTGAGGGGAAAGGAAAAAGGGTAATGTCACGAAATATAAAGAGGGATTGTGAATGATGGTAGACTCTACTGTTTATAAACGAAAAGAAGACTAAGGAACGTGATCTTATAGTCCAGTTCTCGAAACATATGTAAAAAAAAAAAAAAAAAATGACGAATTAAGGGTCACGACCGTGTATCATGTGTAAGTTATTTAGACGATATACTTACTTACCTGACTACACAGAGAGTTTGACAAACCTTTACTGTTGGACACTGACACCGTCTAATAGAAAAGATTTCTACCGGTACTCTTATAGAGGATGTGTCGGAGAGTGTTACTCCGATTTGTGAGGAGGGTAGTTGTCGATCCCAGACAAAAGGGAGGGAACTCAAACACTGTGATACACTGGAGGTCTTAATCACGTACTTTTCGTTATGTTAAAGATGGTCCAAGAGAACTCTACGAACGGAAATCTTGTGTCAGTGGTCCGTCACGTACGATTCAGCGAAGTCAGGACAGACTGAGGCACACTAGGATACCCGTCATCAGACGGTCCGAGGAACAGGTACCCTTAAAGTTCCGTTCCTATGACCCTACTCATCGGTGCGGGAGGAGGTCCCCTAGAAGGACTAAGTCCTTGACTTGGGTGTAGAATGTAGAGGACATCACCGTCCGTCCAGGAAATGGTGATCACGGTGTACCCTTCCGGGGTGGTACACCATCCCTTCAGGTTACTAGAGTCCCTCTCCGGGTGTACTTTTTCTTGACTTCGACTACGGGAAGTTGGTACTACCCAGGACTCTACTGTCAGACTTGGTTAAATGGTCGGTACACTCACTTGGTAGTACTGTCGTCTAGAAGATCGAGGTTAGTTCAGTACTCCAGTACGAAGAACCTTGTCCCTTGTCGATAGAGACGGTGTGTGACCGTTTCAAAGTCCAAATACTTGTTGTATTAAATAAAAATAATAAAATTCGAGGATACGAAACACCACCGAAAAATACACCGTTTAGTGAATACGTTTTGAATTAACAATTACTCGTTGTACATTTTTATTTATACTGTGATCTTTGGTAGTGATGATATGTGTGAGTTTGTGTGTACGTAGAGTACCATTTACAAGTCGTCAGATCGAAGTCACAACATATATGTGAGTATATCGGTCAATGTAAATATAAGATATAGAGATCAGAATTATTTTTTATCTACTAATCTACATATATAAAGAATATTCACTATTGTGTGTGTATTTTTAAGATATATGTTTTACCGTGTCGGTGATACCTTTTGTCATTCCGTCAAAGAGTTTTTTAATTTTTACCTTAATAACATAATAGATCGTTAAGGTGAAGACGTATTTATGGGTTTTATGGGTTCTTCTGGACTTTCTTCCCCGTACCTATAAACATATAAGTATAAAGGGTCATTAGTTTTCCAGTTTCTTGGGTTCACAAGTAGTCGTCTATTTACCTGTTTTACACCATATACGTTACGTTACCTTACAAGAAGTCGAAATTTTTCTTTACTGTAAGACTGTGTACGACGTTGTACTTGGTCTCAGCATTCGAGTAGTGCTCTCTTACTGATGACAAAAAAAGGTGGGTAAACTTCATTGTACCAACTAAGGTCCCCGACTCTCGACTTCCCCCACCCCTCAATAACAAATTAGTCATGTCACAAAGTCAAAACATTCGCTGTTTGAAGACCTCTACCTACCTTCACTACCAGTGTGTTGTTACAGTTACATGAAGTACTGTGACTTGAATTTTACTAATTTTACCATGTAAATACAATGTATATAAAGTGTGTTAAATTCGTTTATGTCATATAGACGTTACAAGATGTATGAAGGACATATCATTTACAAATTTATGCATAAAGACCATATTACTTGTACCAGTGTATATGGAAGTCATAATATATAGTAATATAAGATTACAACTTATATTTAAGTGTACCCTTTCGTGAATGTTCCAATTGTACATCCTGAATGTTTATGTTACAAAATGCAAAATACGAAAGGTCCACCGTGATCACCATTTCTTGGGTGGATTTTTACGTCCTCTGTATTCTCTATGCCTAAGTTGGGGACCCAGTCCTTTTAGGGGACCTCCTCCTTTATCGTTGGGGGAGGTCATAAGAACGGACCTCTTAGGGTACCTGTCTCCTCGAATCACCCGATGTCAGGTGTCCAAGTGTATCTCAACCTGTCTTGACTTCGATGAATCGTGCGTGTACACATATGGACATATGGATTACCATATATATATATATTTAAATAAAAGTGATATATATATTAAATAATATATATTACATAACACATCATAATATATAACTTAATAATATATAATGTATAATAGTATATAACTTATATATATATTGTATTTATATATATATTGGATATGTGTGATAAACGTATGAAAAAATGGTCTCAAAAATACGTGTGTTTTATGTATTTTTGAAGGGGTCCTAATCGTGTCTGGAAGAGGTTTTCACATGTGGGTGTGTGTATACGTATTAACGTGTACGTAGAGTTGACACCGTAAGTATTTTATGTCAAACATGTGTGTGCCTCAATGTATATGTATACGTAAAGGTTGTAATAGGTGCATATGAACGTATGAATAAGTAACGACCTGTACGTACATACTTAGAAGTCACACCAAGTGTGTGTATATTTGTATCTACGTGTATTTGTCCGTACATGTGTATATAGAGAAATACTGGAATGTACATACCTTTAAGTGTCCCTATAGAGAGAGAGAGTAATAAACTTGTGAGTGTGATTACAGATGGTAATATATACATGTGTGTAGACGTCCCAAAATGTGTGTGAGTGTGTGTCTACTGAGTAGAGTATATGTGTGTCTTTTCGACCCAGTGTTCTGGGTCGAACACTAAACACCCTAGCCGGAGTGACAAAATATTAACATTGAACACATAATAATTAAAAAACAGGACACCATTTCTCAAAATTAAATTAGTTTTGGAACCTCTGATTTATTAATTTGGACAGTGTGGTAGGTGTCAAAATAACGATTAATCAGTACCACTCCACGGTAACAGTATCCTCTGTCCCAGGGATTTAAATCGATCACCTTATAGTGTAACTAGTGTGTGTCTTTGTCGGACCTGAGACCCCTAGTCGACGTACAGTCGGTCACGTAACACCAACTCAGGTGGGAAGTGGATGACTTCCCCCTACGAGGACCTCAACAGTCGTTGTTAGACACACAAGTGACGTGTATCGTTGGTTTTCTTTGGACGACAAAAATTGGGGAACTCCTAGGGTGCTATCGTTCAGTCTCCCGCTCACAAGAGAACTAGTCGAGACCCGACGGACGGACGGACGGACCGACTCGATCTCGAGGAGAGGGGGTCTCTCTGTCGACGAAGAGATAGGTTTCGGTGTCCGAGCAAGCGTTGTGAAAGGATTACCGAACCTCTGTCCTTTGGTTGGTTCGTACAAAGAAAGAGACACACGGTCCAGTCCACGGAGAAAGACGAGAGGAAGATACTTATTTATTTTGTCTCGTGTTACGAAAGATCGTGAGGAGGACGGAGTAAGGAGATATACGTATAAGACCAGGACTTTTGTCTAGACGATTTACAGTTATAATTAATAGTGTCGGTGTTTTAAGGAGGAGTACGGGAAAGAAGACAAATCCGAGTCGGGACTTCACCGTAGGACGACATGGACTTTTCCTTCCTGGAACCTTTAATCATCTGTATCTAAGTCTTGAGTCTAAACAGTGAATTGATCTTAATAATAAAGAAACAACAATAAGATCCATCTTAGAGTGACAGGAGTTAATAATGTTTTTTTTTTTTTTTTCCTGCGAAACTCATATTCCGTCTAAAGATGACTAACAAGTAAGATAATGAAAAGGATAGTGTTACTCCACCTCCTTACCGGAAGAAACAACAAGAAAATAGACAAAGAAGGACTATTCTACCTCTTTGAACTAAGATACGGGACTGATGATAGTCATGGTAAATCATCAACTTCCCTCGAAACTCACTTATTCTAATGACCGGTTTCACTGTTGTAGACTCGGTCCTTATTATCAAGTCTTAGTATAATAATTCACAACGTCTAGGGTACGAAATAGAACATCCATTATTTATGTGTCAATCGTTTACACAAATTTTTACTTCATAAAGAATCATGGTTACTATGTAATTGTAACCTCTCCCTTATCTAGAAAGTACAATAAAAGAAAACTAGGACCTATGCCCTTCGTAATCCTCACCTCCGGTTCCGACTAACCTTCCCGTGACTTCACTCTCCATCCGACCTTTCGACTTTCATCGCAACCAAACAGGAACATAAAAGAGGAAGTTATAAGAAACCGTCCGAGGGGACGAGTCTCCTAGACCGCATCATCACGTACTTGACCCATGAGTTTTCAAAGTAGTACGAAAGGTAGGTACCGTCACTCGTGTCAGGGAGGATGTCTTCGACGGAAAGTCACTTGACGAGAGAGTGGAAGACTATTTTTGAACAATTACGAAGAGATATTTACTGACTGTGGACTGTCAATTATTTATAGTACACAGTCAGTGATGAGATTCGTGACCCAGATATAGTCAACAATAACAACAAGTCAACGATTCAACTCAGGTCGAGAAACGGTGGGGTACCTGACTTCGTACGGTCCGAAGGGACAACAAGTGATAGTGGGTAAGTTTACGTACAGGTAACTCAGGCACTACGGTAGGTTGGTAGAGTAGGAGACAACAGGGGAAGAGGAGAACGGGAGATAGAAAGGGTTACAGTCCAAGAAAAGACTACTCGATCGAGAAGTGTAGTCTACCGGTTTCATAACCTCTAAGTAGAATTCGTAGTCAGGAAGATTACTTATAAGTCCAACTAAAGGGAATCCTAACTGACCGAATTAGAGGAACGTCAGGTGTCCTTAGAGATATCTCAGAATTGTTCCAGTAATTCTAAGGACTGGAATCCCCCGAAAGTAAGATCAATTTCTTATCATCATATCTCTGTTTATTTACTTGTTGTATTAAGATCTCCCAACAATTCAACGATGATTCTTTAATTCATCATTCATCTTACTCATCCACTCTAACTCTCCGTTAGTCCCTGACCCTAAATGTCAGAGTATACACGCACGTGCACACACACGTGAGTCAACACAGACTGAGAAAGACTGGGGTACCTGACATCGGACGGTTCGAGGAGGCGGGTATCTTAGAGGGTCCCTAACTTGGGAGTAAATGATGTAGAGGATGTAACCATCTAACCCAAGAAATGGTGATCACGGTGGATCCTTCGGGAGACCAGAACACGATAAGACAAGAATCAGTACAGGTTGAGAAACATTGGGGTACCTGACATCGGACGGTCCGAAGAGACAGGTACCCCTAAGAGGTCCGTTCTTATGACCTCACCCAACGGTACGAGAGGAGGTCCCCTTGAAGGGTTAGGTCCTTGACTTAGTCCCAGAGGACATAACGTCCGTCTAAGAAATGGTCGATTCGATGGGTCCTTCGAGTCAGAATATCAGAACATCAGGTATCGTTATTATAACTAATATAAGATTTGCTGTATCTTTAGGTACCCTCCTATATTCGTCTGATAACTACAGTTGACTAAACGGAAAAATTTAATGCACTTCTCACTGAAATACCTTGTGACTCTTGTTCCCCCATCATAATATATATTGTTTTTCGTCCCGTCGAAAAATTGTTTCGTGTAATTAAGTCTCTTTGTGTAAAGGATTGTCACTATATATACTATCTCACTCTATAAATACCTAATTTGTAAACCTTCGGTTTTCCGGAGAATCTCTGTGTCCTTCTCATAACAATGACTTTCACCCCCAGGGCAACGAGCGACGAGTTTTCAGTTATTTCACTACTACAACTACCTTTCCTTTCAAACGAAATAAAGTCTCCGGTCGTTGATCACACCCTACCCTGTCCTTCCCGTCTGAGGACAGGTTTCCGACTAAAGGGTGGAGACTGCTAGTCACTCGTTCTAGGAAATATCCACTTCTCTTCCCCAATACACGTCTTTGTCAGTCGAGACTGTGAGGAGAACTTTAGTCAGTACGCCACCAGACTAGTCGTAGTAGAACTAATAAAATTCATGTTAATTAGAAGTCAAGGTCCTAGTCAAAAAAGGATAAAGAAACTCCGGTCAAGAGTCTTAATATCGTCGAATACAGTACCGATGTCCGACCAGTAGGACATCAATTGAAGAAGGTAAACCATCCCTAAAATCATAAATTTTCAGTCGAGTGTCCTATACCGAGTCTTACAATAGATATTCGGGAATTCCTCTTTTACCAGGAACTGATACGAATTACTAATTTGATAATAATAAATCAGAACAACCTGACAAAAGGAAACAAAGAGGTAAAGGAGTGAAGAGACTAATTTAAATAAGAAACCGATTTCAAAAAGGTGTCTATTTCCTGTCCGACTCCTGTACCGTCCCTTCCTGGTATGCCGGAACGACACAAAGTCACACTCTGTCAGTTTAGAGGGGATTCGGGCGAAGAGTCACTCGGGATGTGTTTCTTCTACGGTTTTACGAAGGAAAGGGCTCTGGTGCGACGAGTGGAGATCTCTTCAAGGAGAAGAGGTCGAAGGTGATGTCTCAAGGTAGTGTACTGACAGGGTTTCCTCAACCAGGTAACCCTATGTGTCGTTTGATAGTAAAAGGAAACCGATGACACAAAGGGAAGTAAACCATTGTGACGTATAAAGTAAATGCATAGTTCTTTATTCTTTTTCTTTAACCTACTGATACCTTCCTTCTCATTCCCTGTAAATCAAAATCATTCACGTCAAACAGAATCTTCCACCATCTCATGGAATATTTGTCTAAACTTCTCGACAATTTCCAAAGTAAGTAAAAATTTAATTGACTGAGTAAGTAAGTAAGACTTCAATATATGGCACTAAAATGAGACCCAACTTGTGTGTATTTGTTACTCCTGAGTCTCTACTTTTACTGTGTCAGGAATAAGAACACCCCCAACATGAAATCACCTTTCTACACGTCATTTCTATTTGGAATAGACTTCTTTCCAAACCCTGAAACAAGGACCGAGGATTCACAATTGTAGATCTGGGAGTATTATAAGACGGGTTATTCTCTAAGACAAATGTATCTCTGGAAACCGGGTACTGTCTATCGGATCCCGTTGTCATCTAAATATCCATAGTCAAGGTGGAAACTTCTCTGTTTTCTGGTTTCAGTCAGTACGTCCACCAGTAGAACCAGATACGTCGACTGGAGGTCATTTTTGAGACCTGGAGTTCCGAACCGATTAGGAGAGACCGTTATGAGACCCGACCCTCTTGTTTTACGACAGATGTACTAAACGGACCCTTTCCTGTTGACCTTCGAATGTGGACCTTGAGAAGACATGTGACATGGTACACGAAATAGGGTAACGAACAAAATTAGACATAGGAAAACAACGTTATTTGGTATTGAGACTTATATTACTGAAAGGAATCAGTACATTTAGGAAAATCGTTTAGTAACTCAAACTCCCACCAAAACCTCTCACTGACTTGAGAGTCTTGTCTGTATTCACCAACTAATGTCCGTTCACTAATTATCTCGTTTTCTATGTATAACATCCCAGATCTTCTTTCAGTGTATTGGATAGGAAACACCAAGTCCCTTTAAATAATCTTGTTTTTATATTTCACTTAGAATTTATACCCATTCTTTCCCCTTTTCAATAAGGTCCATCCACTTTTTCAGTTTTAACTACACCCCCTTCCCGTACCTTTTACTCCCTTAAAGTTCACCAAGATATATTAAACATTCAACTATAACCCATATCTTTTCTACTAAGTTCTTATTCTCTGTCGTTATCATTCCTAGAATTTGTATCCAACGGTGTATTGATATCCTTCAATAAGATACTGTAATTCTTACCTTCACCGTATCACCGTGACGTAAGATCGATCTACTAATGAGCGTCGTAACCTCCCATTTACGAACTCTGTTCCTCTAGTAAGTTCTCCTGTACTGTTATAAAATCCGATCTTACTACTTCAGAACCTATTCCCAGTACCCATATCTTCCCTCCGTTCCTAAGTTCTTTCTAAAAGCAATTCCTTCGTTGTGTAGACTTTAAGCCTACTTAATCTCAACCTCTTAAAAAATTTTCCGATTCAGATCCTACTTTAGGTCTACAAACCAATAATCACTATCGGTATTGTAAAGGATTTTATCTTTACATCCTTATTTTAGTACAAATACCCGTTTTTCTTCAAGTCGAAATCTTCGAAACTAAAAAATCGTGGTCACCCTAGGTTTCGCCTTTACACAGTACCGTGGACTTATGTTCTTACTCCTTCGGTCTGGTCACCGGATTACCCGTTTTCCTAAACCGAAGTTTATCATACTTAAAATAATTCATAAAGTTTCTATATTACTTTATTACCCGGAAGTCATAATGTGTAGGTTGTAGAGACAGTTTTTACCGACACCTTACTCCACCTACTTTGACCTCGGATAATATGTCTCACTTCATTCGGTCTTTCTTTTTGTGGTTATGTCATATGATTGTGTATATATACCTTAAATCTTTCTACCATTAATATTGGGACATACGCTCTCTCGTTTTCTCTGTGTCTACATATCTTGTCTGAAAACCTGAGACCCTCTCCCTCTCCACCCTACTAAACCCTCTTACCGTAACTTTGTACATATGATAGTACATTCTTTACTTAACGGTCAGATACAAGCTATGTCCTATGTCCTACGAACCCCGACCACGTACCCCTTCTAGGTCTCTCTACTATACCCCACCCTCTACCCTCCCCCCAAGTCCTAACCCTTGAGTACATGTGGGCACCACCTAAGTACAGTTACATACCGTTTTGGTTATGTCATAACGTTTCGTTTTATTTCATTTTTATTTTTGATTTTTTTTTTTGTTTTTGTTTTTTTACATTTCTGTTTTTTTTTTTACCGACACCTCACTTATCTTACGTCAATAAACTTTTCACACCATATAACAGTAACGACTACTACTCCGTCTAGAGTTGATGTTGATTGTTACTTTGATCGTCTAAAAAAAAAAAAAATTGAGACAAGTGTTCCCTGGTCTACTATTTTGTTCTTACTGAGTCCCTTCCAAATAGGGGTATTGATCGTTTCATTTTAAGTGTGACGTCAGACACGACAACGACCATATACCGACAATATAAGACTAGAGAGAGAGACTATTGTTTACTTAAAATGGGGATTACAAGATCGTTTAAGGGTTAATTCCTCTCGCACATGATACCCCTTCTTAAGACATGACCACCCAGAAGTTACTTGTTGATAATGACTAACTTACTAAATTAGATTTAAATTAGATTTAAATTAGAAGAGTACGGTACTTAAGATGGGAAAGTTAGATACTAAACTGATACCCGTAACAACGAAAACAATAGGTTAATACAAAACATATGAACACCAAGTCGACTTGAATTGTACACTGAGGTAAATTAAGAACGTTATGTTACGGGTTAGATAAAGAATTTGGGACGACATGTTAAGGCTTGGGTCAGACCTGTTGAGTGTCTTCGAAATTGGAAATACACCAGGTCAATCCTACGATCAAGATCTTGTATGAAGGATACACTGGACATGGGAATGATTTATGTCCCAACCGGTTTTTCAAGTAAGTCCAAAAAGATATTTTGTAGTATCTTTTTGGACTTACTTGAAAAACTGGTTGGGTTACGAATAGTCGATTTTCTTTAAGTTCGGTTTTATTCGAAGATTCGAGAGAAGATTAGACAGTAGGATACTCAGTTCCTTTCTTCCTCATTGCGACCTCGGTTAGGTACTTCCTCTTTAACTTGAAGTAGTCTTTCTTTTCCCTATGTTACTAAAACTCTCCTCCTCGTAGTCTAACTACCTTACATTCGTTGTTATGTACTTAATATCCACTCTTCGTCACCCTGACCTACTAACTTGGATTTCCCACTCACTCTCTACTTACCTCTGTACTCCCTGAACCCTGAACCTTGTTATTACAACGGTTTCTGTGTTTGTCCATGGTTTAAGGGTGTGGTTCCGTAACAGTTGTCAGATTTTGCAGTTCCGACCCTTGGTGTGTTTTCTGATTTCTCTCCGGAGGGCTCTATAAAGTATGGTTCATGAGAACGTCAGTTTATTCGAGTCCTTTGTCCGTAAGTAATAGAGGGAGGACTTTTACATCTTACATCAAATTGTAAAATTTTTGTATTTCTTAAAGACGTCACTCTTTTGGTAGTTGAAACAAATCGAGTCGTAAAGGGGTTAA
The DNA here is from genome assembly GCA_006410555.1 of Capra ibex. Taxonomy (NCBI): domain Eukaryota; kingdom Metazoa; phylum Chordata; class Mammalia; order Artiodactyla; family Bovidae; genus Capra; species Capra ibex. The sequence goes on from SJYO01033645.1 coordinate 12,846,690, forward strand.
TAAGTCGGAACCTTATGAGACATAAACGTAAGGTACTTACTAGTGTGAGTCTGAACACGACCGAATCACGTCAGCTCTCGTAATAAATTCCGAATCTCAGCTCCAGTAGTCTTTACAACTTTCCGTCTCATACCCGAGTCCACACTCCCACCTCTTCCCAGTAACAGATCGACAAGCCCCGAAAGAGAGTTTTCGTTTGGGAAATTCTCCCCTTGGGTAGGTTCACCCAAAGAAGGTTTTTTTTCTAAACTAAGATTTGGAAGTAAGGGAAATAGAAGAGTCAATCCCTTCATCACTGTCAAATCCTCGGGTATCTATTTTTCTTTCACCGTAGTCGACAAATTTCTTTTCCGAACAACTCAAATTTCGCCGTCCACCTCAGGTCTGTTTATGTAGAGTTCGGTTGAATCCATCGGGTTCTTCTCTTCGACAAAAAAGTTTCAATACTTCAAACGACCGGAAAGAGACACGTTACGTGATTGTATTGTCCAAACTGAGTGGTCCTCTACTGCGTATATCGCGTCCCTCAAACTTTTTCGTGACGAATTGGAACGATTCCTTACGACTAAAATTCTTGTCGACCTTATAACGAAAAACTAGGAGCTGGTAGTCGGGTCGTTCCTGTTCTCTACAAAACTACTTCTTGTTTTTTTATTTTATTTTTATTTTTATGAAGTACTCCGTTTATTTAGATCACTTATAACTGTCGTAACCCCTTTTGTTGAACTGATTTTTATTAAGAAAACACACCTTCATTTCCACCGTGGTAGTGACGTCCTTAGACCTCTACGTATAACATACTTCTCTGGTAAAGTTTCACAGAAAAAGGTAACTGTAAAATTTCTTTATAAAAATTGGACGAGAACATCTTCGATCATAAGTACGAAGTAGTAGTTGGTGACTTTGTTGTCCAACTTCAACTTGTAATAGTTAGACCACTGAGTTTGTACCCATCCCTGATGAAGACAACCGACGTACTTCGTTTACACCAATATTTGTTTGTCTATTACTACTTTAAACACTCGTCTATAACTTGATTAATGACCCCTCCCCCTTCACCTCGAACTTTTTCTACGACGGTATCTAAATAACTTGGGGATGTTACGCATTTGAAGGACCTGTCTGAGTTTTCATTATTAAACCATCTCTTAAATTAAAGATATGAAACTCAAGTTTGTTCCCCACCCCTAAGTAACTTACTTCGTGTTTTCTTAGGGTATATTGGGTTCCCGTCTTTTGTTTCATATCCAGTCGAATTCTTGACCTTTTAATGATCCTTGTTTTAGTTGTCGAGACATATCGGAGTCAGAGAGATACGCGAATCAGATATCAGAAACAAGACATTGTGACCGACCGTGTATTAAACCGTAACATTACCAGGTCATGGAACCGGAACCGAAGTGTATTTGACAATACAGTCCCCTCTTACACAGTGTCAGAGAGTCAAATTTAAGAGAGAAGTCTCTTTTAGGTTACTAACGACCTGTTTTTTATCTGACCTCCTGAAACCAGATCGTCAGAGAGGAGGTCTCCCGTTCCTGAACGTACACACGGATTATACCCTATGCCCACGAACCAGGAAGAAACATGATACCTTTCCGATCCAAAAATTCTTCTCTACACCTACTCGATCTGGTAACTTATATAGATCAAATGAATTGGAACCTTTTGTACAAGTCTACTCTGTTCTTCCGTTTTTTGCCTTTCCTCTATATACGATTAACGATTTATTGTCTATTGTAGGAGACCCTACGTCTACACTTAAAGTATAACCTAAACCTCTCTTTCTTAGTTTATGTTTACCTTTTTCATTATCTCGTAAAACCTGTCTTCTTTACCATAGACCGGTATATCTACCATCATGTAGTTCTTAGAATTACCTTCCCACCAAGTAAATTAATTTTTATAAAAACCTCTTCAAAGAAACAAGGTGTGTTATATACTTATAGTGTAAACAAACTTTATAAATAACTCGTAGATGACACACAGTCCGTAGTAAGGTCCACGATCTTTACGTCCTCGTTTTGTTTCGGAAAAAGAGGTTTCAGAATATAAAATCATTTCCTTCTGTCTTGCTTTATTAAAAAGTCCACGACGACTCACTACCTATTACTAATCAATTACTTATTAATTGTATTCACACTTATTTGTCAAAATGAAGGATGTACTTCGACCTTGGAATTAATAAAGACCTTTAGACCCAAATATAGAAGTAAAAGAAAAATATCTAATCTCTCCTACTGTAAAAGACTTTTAAGATCTTTCTTTTTATTTTTTTTTTTTGAAAATTATTAGAACAATCCCAGTACTGATAAAGAAGAGAGACAGTTTGGTTTGTGACATCAGTCTTCTTATTCAAAGTTCATAGATTGAGAGACATCACAGATGTCAGTACACACACAGAGAGTTGATGAACACCGGACCCTCTAAAACGATCGAGTGTGTTAAAATGATTTAGAAGATTTACGACCTCATAGGGTACTAAGTCAGGATCTTTCACTTTCACTTCAGCGAGTCAGTACAGGCTGAGAAACGCTGGGGCACCTGACATCGGATAGTCCGAGGAGGAAGGTAACCTAAAAAGTCCATTCTCACGACCTCACCTAACGGTAAAGGAAGAGGTCCCCTAGAAGGGTTGGGTCCTTAGTTTGGACCCAGAGGGCGTGACGTCCGTCTGCGAAATGGCAGACTCGGTGGTTCCTTACGACCCCGGGGGAGAATAAAGGTCAATGTAAAAGGGACATACATTAAAGTAATTCAAACTCCCACAAATTATTACAGAACTACGACGACTGGTTTCGAAGAATGGACAGGAAAATACAGGAGAGTACATAGGAAATTGAGATAATGAAAACCCTGTAGAATTTGTACCCAGGTTTTAACATGAGAACCCTATCGATGGTACAGACAAAGTAGTAAAAAAAGGAGGGTCGTATTTATTCACCAGTGTAAAAGGTGGGATTATCGAACCGTTTTACTTCCTATATTGGAACCAAACATGAGACACACTAGAAAAAAAGGTGGTGGTTAGGTAATCCTTCAGAACAAAGGATATGGAAGTTTCATATAGAACTTAAGTGGGTAACGACAGATTGTGATTACGGGGTAGCATACGTTTCGGTGTCAGTAAAGACTTTACCTTAAAACGATGTTGAAAGATTAACAAGGGAGACTGACTACTGTCTCCTTAGTGGTCCAGTATAGTAAAGACATAAAAGTTAAACGGTAGTTAAAGGATACTGTGAGTCTTACTTTAGGTTTAGGAAATGGGTCCAAATGTTTCTAACTGTCGTAAAGACAGTCCATGTGTCATAACTAGTCTTTCCTTGTAATGACATAACCTGTTCCTTTTGTGTAGTTGTACTCAATCCTCTTTTTTTGTGTTTCATCTAAGAATCCTTTTACCTGAGAAGACGTTGGACAACATTTTCTCGATTTTTTATTATTACCTTAACGTCTTACAAATGAAAGGAGAGTGGTGTCTCACGTCTAACTGGTTAATTTAGACCCAATAGACGTTTCCAACTTGACGAGTACGAGGTGTAGAGCAACGGAACCACTACCTCATGGACGTATTACTATAAAGACGTTCTTTCTCTTTTCGGTGTACGTTTAAGCTCCACCTAGTTTTGTACCAGATAAATCGATGCAAAATCTCCTTCTATATACCTTTTCAAGTAACTCCAAGACGTACGTTTTTATATCTATTTCTCCTTTTATTACATTAAGTATCTAATTGACCCCGAAATTGTCGTGATGGTGACTGGAATCAGTATCCATTATTTGTGTTTGATTTTAAAAACTCGTAGAGACAACGTTAAGATAAGGAAAGACTAGATGACGATTTACTTTAATTTGGAACCCTTTGTCATGGCTTCGAACATATAGAAACAAAGTCAAGTCAAATCAAGTCAGCGAGTCAGCACAGGCTGAGAAACGCTGGGGTACTTAGTGTTGTGTGGTCCGGAGGGACAGGTAGTGGTTGAGGACCTCAAGTGAGTCTGAGTGCAGGTAGCTCAGTCACTACGGTAGGTCGGTAGAGTAGGAGACAGCAGGGGAAGAGGAGGACGGGGGTTAGGGAGGGTCGTAATCTCCGAAAAGGTTACTCAGTTGAGAAGAGTACTCCACCGGTTTCATGACCTCAAAGTCGAAATCGTAGTAAGGAAGGTTTCTTTAGGGTCCCAACTAGAGGAAGTCTTACCTGACCAACCTAGAGGAACGTCAGGTTCCCTGAGAGTTCTCAGAAGAGGTTGTGGTGTCAAGTTTGCGTAGTTAAGAAGTCACGAGTCGGAAGAAGTGTCAGGTTGAGAGTGTAGGTATGTACCGGTGTCCTTTTTGGTATCGGAACTGATCTGTCTGGAATCAGTCGTTTCATTACAGAGACGAAAACTTATACGATAGATCCAACCAGTATTGAAAAGAAGGTTCCTCGTTCACAGAAAATTAAAGTACTGACGTTAGTGGTAGACGTCACTAAAACCTCGGGGGTTTTTATTTCAGACTGTGACAAAGGTGACAAATAGGTAGATAAAGGGTACCTCACTACCCTGGCCTACGGTACTAGAAGTAAAAAACTTACAACTCTAAATTCGGTTGAAAAAGTGAGAGGAGAAAGTGAAAGTAGTTCTCCGAAAAATCAAAGAGAAGTGAAAGACGGTATTCCCACCACAGTAGACGTATAGACTCCAATAACTATAAAGAGGGTCGTTAGAACTAAGGTCGAACACAAAGAAGGTCAGGTCGCAAAGAGTACTACATAAGACGTATCTTCAATTTCTTTGTCCCACTGTTATATGTCGGAACTGCATGAGGAAAGAGGAAAAGGACAAACCTTGGTCAGACAACAAGGTACAGGTCAAGATTGACAACGAAGGACCGGACGTATGTCTAAAGAGTTCTCCGTCCAGTCCACCAGACCATAAGGGTAGAGAAAGTCTTAAAAGGTCAAATAACACTAAGTGTGTCAGTTTCCGAAACCGTATCAGTTATTTCGTCTTTATCTACAAAAAGACCTTGAGAGAACTAAAAAGGTACTAGGTCGCCTACAACCGTTAAACTAGAGACCAAGGAGACAGAAAAGTTTTTGGTCGAACTTGTAGTCCTTCAAGTGCCAAGTACATAACGACTTCGGACCGTATAGAAACAAATACTCAAACATATAGAAAGTCTAAGGTAACGAATGGGAAAAGTCCTATTGTTATAGTACAAAACAAGTTTCGTCCGGTGATGACTTATATTTTTCCCGACGATAATTTTAATGTAATTCTGTTGTCCATGTTTTAACCTAGTGGGACCCCTTTTTTCCTATGTGTATACCAGGGGACCAATAAGAAGTGAAACCAATGATACGAAGTTTGTGCGAATGAAAGTAGACTAAGAAGTCTGTATATAAGTAAGGATAGAACCCTTGAACGTCGTTACCAAGGTAAGAGAAACTTGTGAGAAGAAGGTCTGACATGTGACTTTCTTCGAAAAACTGTAAATACGGAATCAAATTTCAGTGGAAGTTTCTTCCGGGAGTGAAATAAAAGACACGGACGCACGATTCAGGTAAGTCAGTAGACTGAGAAACACTGGCATACTTGACATCGGGTGGTCCGAGGAGACAGGTACCCTAAGAGGTCTGTTCTCATACCTCCACCGAACGGTACTGGAGAAGGTCCCCTATAAGGACTGGGTCCCTAACTTAGACGTATAGGATATTGTGGACGTAACGTCCGCCTAAGAAATGGTAACTTGGTGACCTCTTCGGGAATGAAATAGGGTTTGATTTTATATAACTCAGTAAGAAGTGTAGTTAAAAAGACACTATCCGAATAGTATATAACAAAAAAAAAAAGTATAAAGAAAAGATCAAACCACTTATGTAGAGGTTTGATGTCTTACTTAAGGAATTCCCTTGCCAGGGTGTTCCCATTCCATGTTCGATGGTCTTATCATCCGAGGATTAATTACAAAAATCCTAACTAATTACTTATTTATTTTGGTTCATCTACAGTCCAACTCAATACAAATTTTACTATTAAATATTAACCAAATACTAAGAATCCAAATCATGAGTATGTAGTCAAATACGACGCTTAGAGATAAGGAAAGGACCAAAAACTATAATACGTCATAAAACAGTAACAACAACAACAAATATAAAAGGGACTTAAATAGAATTCATAAACAAAGGTTCCTTCTTGTACGAAAAGTAGAGAAAGTATGGAACGTACAAAAAATAAAAGGAGGGTCTTCTTTATTTCGAATCAACTCATATTTTTGAGTCATCCCCAAGTAACAGAAGAAAAGAGAGGAAAAGAACAAAAATAATTAAAAATTTAATTAAAAATGACTTCATATCAACGAAAAGTTTCACAAGGTAACAGAAACATTAAATTTAAATACCCCTATTTCCGAAGTAAGAAACCATTTGAGTCAAAAATAAGGTGCCACATATGAAGAGGGGTAAGAGTAAGAGTAAGGGGTTAGACTCACCAACGTCCACTTACAGAAATAAGAACTGGAAGTTGTATTAGAACAAATCTGATAAGGATCCACAAACAGAACCAAAACCGACGACGTTGTCCTTTGGTAAATTAGGAAACACTGATTATTCGTTGTGCTAAAATGAAGAGTCTCAAGACATCCGACCCTTCAGGTTCCAGTTCCACGGCCATCTAAACCACAGACTACTCCCGGACGAAGGACCAGGTATAGAGGGTACCTACGTAGGCACCGTCTTTTCTATTCCCTCGAGAGACGTGGAGAACATTGTCCCGTGGTAGGGTGAGTGCACCCTAGACAGGAATACTAGAGGAATGGGAAGGGTTTGGAGTAGAGGATTTGGTGTGACCCCCAATCCTAAAACCGTAGAGTTAACTCTCTTTCCTCGTATCGGTAAGTCAGATGTCGTCATAACGAATAAAATTTAATGAGAGAACTACCCAGGACACTAAATCTATCAGGATAAGTCGAGTCTTTTCAAAATAAGAAGTAAGATAGTAAATTTAAAAAAACACTTACAGAATATAAGAGGAAAAGACTTTGTACGTAAAAAGTAGATGACTCTTAGATAAGAAACAAGGAGGTAATGATTTGGAAACAAAACAGTCACGGTAAAAAGAATATAAAGGAATACATAAATCATAAACTGAGGAAATAAAACACCCTCGAGGTATTCGAACGATACGTGTGGTAATAAAAGGACATCACAACTAAGACCTGCAAGGTAAAGGTTACGAGTAAAATTAGAACACTCACTTAAAATTAGAGGAAACATAAAGGAAACACATTTTGAGAGAGGACAAAATAATAGAGGACACAACTTTGATCCAAGAAATGATATTTAGTGTAGTATAACAGGTTTAGAAGTAAGAAAATAAGTTTAAAACAATCGTCTTCATGGATTTATATATGTCACTACGAAACGTGTCATTTATAAAAAGTTTGATACAGGAAAGAAACGAAGAGTCACAATGGTAGTGAAGAAAGTTGTGTCACATAAGGTTGGACCTTATAGTTGGTTTTTCTGATGTTACCATCATTGTCTTTAATCTCATCCCTATGTTTCTTTGACCTTATTTCCTCTTTCTTCTTTCTGGTTACTGAACCTTTAGAGACTTAAATGTCTAAATGAAAATTCTCAAATCTTCACGCCACCTCTAGAAATTTTGGAGAAGGGTTTACTACAGTCAGACCAATTTATACTGACTTTTCGCACGTTACTTTCGTCCTTTTTACCTCGTCTTCGAGGTGTCAAAGACCTTCACACCTCCTGGTGCTCCTCCCTTTCGGTAACATCTAAGAGGGTTCTCACTGGGTTTTAGTTCAAATAACTCAACCTCGTCTCAAGAAACAAGGACCACCGGAGTTGGTATGGCCCTTTCTTCTTCTACTCCAGTATAAGCTTTGTCCCACCCTCACTCTACCTATAAATCCCTAGTTCTGTTAGAGGACACCTGACGACAAAGGTCCTTCAAGTCCATTCCGCCGTGAAATTAAAAGTAAAGTTCCTTTGTAAGTAATTAACTATTAACTACGTGAAACGGGACTTATAAAAAATGAGGTCGAATTTCACGAAGTGGTATCTGTAGTATGGAATTATAGATACGTACTCTAAATTTTCATTAAAATAGGTAGAGGGGTTGTCGAAGGGTTATCGATATCCATTCAAATTATAAATGATGTATTAAACAATATTGAGAATCACCAGTATTAAGTCCAATATGTTTGAGAGAACAAACAAAACAATTTATTAAGTAGGTTTACTACAAGTAAGTTGTTTTTTTACACTACACTACTCAACAACGATAGTCTCTTGAAGACACGATTCACGGAACCTTTGTGTTTGTCTCTAAGAACAATAGGTTCTCAAGTCTCGGATAATTTCTTCCAGTATGTTCGTATTATCATGTCCTGTTACACACTGAGAGTTTAATGTTCATTGTAAAGGGTACGTTGTTAACAGAAATAGGATATGAGGTATGTTGTTAAACACGTCAAAGGTCTTATATTAACCGGAAGATATTTATCACCGTCTGAAAACAGAAAAACAAAGACGGACTCCTTAAGTACAGTCGAGAAAATTCCAATCTTCTACTAAAACATAATTCTAAAAATGAAAAAGATTTGATCGTTTCCTATACTTGTTCTAATGAATAATCCATAGACGAATATCTAAATGACTAAAACGTCGTATACCCCTAAAAGATCTCCTCTAGTAAGGATGTCGTAACCTCCAGGAGATTTTTCAGACACCCAATTATGTGGTCACTTGTACTCGATGTTTAGAACTTTTATACTAATTTATAGAACGGAAACGATAAAATTTTACAATTCGAAGTACGCTTCCAAAATTAGTACACCACCCTTTTCCTCTTTTATGTATTTTGTTAACAGAAACTATATACTCTAGATTTGTAGTGTAAATCTATTTTCCGAACTACAAAGACGATAACGATTAATATTCCTACCAATGACCCTACCAAAACTGTCGTCCCTACTACTTAGTCCACTGCCGTTGGTTCTGCTACACTACAATCGTACCCCGATCACGATTTTACTTACTGAGACCTCATCGTTACACTTGTTACTACTCCACGACGACTACCTTCTATGACCACTACAGCGTTCCCACTAACACTATGCTGATGACTACTTCACTAATTTATTACTGTCTCTGTAACGTTTCCCCTGAAGTTATCGATTACTGTAACTCTTACTCCTTCCACTACCTATGTCACTGACGCTTCGAGGTCCTGAATCTGTACCTCACTGTTTCACCCGACCTGATAGATACAGGAGAAAAATTGGTCATCTTTTTTTATTACTTATCTCTTTATATTAGTTACATGACTCGTGTTTATTTATGAACCCTGAAAACATATCAAGAACTTAGGTTTTTCTTTATTTTCACTTAGTGAACGATTTGTTCTTCAAACACGTGACTCTTAACATTAATTAAACGTCACTTTTATTTTTGTTCAGTAAACAAAGTACAAACGTTAAAACTTGTTACTAAGAAACGTGTTTCTTAAAGTCTTTAAATCTCTCCGGACATCAATTAAATCGATACAATTAAATTGATTGGGAGGTTGAAAAATCGACTTAACTCTTTGACTTTCTTTCACTGTATGAGAACAATGACTTTCAACCCCAGACGGACGAGTGTTGGGGTTTCGTTTAATTCACCAGTCCAACCACCTTTCCTTTCAAACGAAATAAATTCTACGGTCGTTGATCACCCCTCCCTTCTATAGACAGGTTTGTAACTGAGGGGGATGACTGTGGTCACCTCGGTCTCCAAAATATCTGTCTTCTCCCAAGGATGTACGTCTTTATCGTGTCAGTAGAGACTGTCAGTAGAAGTTTTACCAGTAACCACCAGACTGGTCGAAGTAGAACTAACAAAGTTTACATCAATTAGAAGTCAAGGTCCCAACCAAACAAACGTAAAAAAACTCCGGTTAATATCGTGGAATACATCACCCTTATCAGACCAACAGTACATCAATTGAAAGGGTAGCTCTCAAAATCATAGACATTCTGTCAAGTGTCCTATACCGAGTCTTATAATAGATATCAGGAACTCTTTCTTGATTTCCAGGAACTGATACAAACGACGACGACGACGACGATTCAGTGAAGTCAGCACAGGCTGAGACACACTGTGGTCTCTGCCGTCGGGTGGTCCGAGGGGGTAGGGACCCTAAGAGGTCCGTTCCCGTGACCTCACCCAACGGTAAAGGAAGAGGTTACGTACTTTCACTTTTCCCTTCCACTTCAACGAGTTAGTCACGTAATAATAATAAAACAGAGGAAACTGACAAAAGGAAACAAAAACGTACAAGAGTGAAGAGACTAATCTGAATAGGTAGCTGATTTCAAAAGGTGTCTGTTTTCCGCCCGCCTCCTACACCTCCCCACCGTTCCTGGTATTCCGAACGAGACAAAGTGTAAATCCAGATAGTAGAATTTGGTAACAAAAACATTTGATTTCCTTGAATATTGATGGACTTCTCAAGTAAGTTACACATTTTTTTCTATAGTGTTGAAGAACTCGTGGGTTGACAGTGAACTTTGACAAGTTCCCGATGTTCTTTATTTTTACGTATAACTCTCTCTGGTTGTTACATTCATGTCTCAGTTGAAGAAGTGATTTGAACGAAAGAACTCTTTGATGACCGTAATGACTTACTTAGAACTAACTTACTACTGAGACGGGGGTCGTGAAGACATCCGTGATTTCTTTATTTCTGTACTCACATTTTCTTAAGGAATTTTCTCCACTCTATTTAAACTCCTTTTCTTTGTTTTGTGTATGACATATAGTATTACTTTCACGAAACCTAATTCTTAGTTTATTTTACTAAAAAACACACCAAAAAAAAAAAAACCAAGAATGGTTATTACTCCTACAAATATTGTTAAGGAGTCAAAAGAATAAATCTGTTACGTATATTTTTATGAACGGGACGAACCTGTACTTCAATATAGTTAAAGTTCATTCTAATGTATACTCGTTCAAGAAGTATGTAAAATTTTGTGACGTTAGAGATCCTTGATAACTATCTTTCATCAGACGGACTTTACGTCCTGTGGGTCCAAGCTTGTACCCTAAGCCTCCTACGTGACCTCTTCCCTTACCGTTGGATGAGGTCATAAGAACGGACCCTTCAGGTTACCTGTCTCCTTACACCACCCGATCTCAAGTACCCCAACGTTTCTCAACCTATGTTAACTCGCTGATTGTGTGTACTACTATTTTTCATTAAGAAAAAGGGGTTTGAAGTTGGAATACTCCTTAGTAAAAGAAAATTTGGTTCAGAAACAGAAAATGGTGATATAAGAAAGGAGGTGACCCTTCAACACCTTCATACTTATACTCATACTTCAATGAGTATTTAAACCTCCCTTATTCAAACAGACCAGTCTAGTCGAGACGGGAAACAAAAATCTCGTTTATAAGTGTTTCTTGTACTCAAATGGTAAAGTACGGCACTGAAGATGGACCCTTTCAACCTGTACAGAGGAAGTCATATCGCGACTGATCCTGACCTGTGTCTCCACAGGTGGAGAATCTAACTCACGATTGTTCTGATGAACGGTAGTCTCATTTCGGTGTATGAACCCGAGTCGGAAACAGCCAACACTTTCACGATGAACCCGTAAGTATAAATTAACAACTACAATAGGACTAAAAACTAAAAATCTTTTTAGGGTCTTAAGTGATACTCAATGTAAAATTAATTATATAATATTCGATACAAAGAATTAGGTTTATTAAAACGAATATAAAATAGATTTTATATAACATATTGACATGCCACATCCATAGTAGGGGAAGCATTCCTTAATAGGTTATCTAAGTCTACCACGAGAAAAGACATCCTTTACTCGCCATTATAAACACAGTACATAATCGGTAATATCGTCAATGTGATGTAATCCCATGACTTTTTCTTTAACGAGACTTTATATAAAGGAACTGTGATAGATACGTTTAATCTTGTAATACGTTCTGTACATGTCGGGCTAATAGTTTAAACCTCTAGAAACTCGAATTTTCTTCAAGTAACAGGAAGATTTTTCTGCGAAGAAGGGGTGGTCAGTTCCAGATTAGTGATAGGATTTCGTCCAAGGACTGGAAGGATAACACACAGGGTTACTGGGACTACTAGACGATTCACCCGATCCTAGGACACCTTTCTATAATGATCCCTGTGTTAATTTCAGTTTCGTTATTTTGGTTATATTAACGTAATGAAGGTACAAAGTTCTTATCCAGACCCCTTTGTCTCTATTTATTCGGTACCTTAACTGAGGTTGCTTAGGTGGTCGGATTTTATACTCCCGTTTCCCGTCGTTTACTAATATCAACAAAATTATTTATGTTACTATTGATACTTCTTCGATGTACCCCGTGTAGTGTTTCTTGCTAACTAGGTTTTCCCAGGTATGTAACCCGTCTTCTTTTTCTTCAGTAATCTTTAGTTACATTATTATTCACGTCTAAGAACGTGACCTATTTTGTTATACGATAAAAATCTCAGTGTACATTAAACCATAACGATTTTATATTTCTCTTTCTGTTACCTAAGCCTTTCTTTTATTCCCAGGTACAATACTTTCCGAAAAGACGTTATGATTTTTTGAATTTTAAATAAGGTATTACCACATTACAGGTGACTCATTAAAAATTTTTGTCCTAACTACAATATAAAGGTCAAATCTTTCTAGTATCAATCCATCGTATCACTTACCGAACTGACCCCATCTCCAAGATTCACCACCACCAAATCAGTGATTCAATACAGACTGAGAACGCTGGGGTACCTGACATCGGACGGTCAGAGTAGACAGGTACCTAAAGGGTCCGTTCTTATGACATCACCCAACGGTAAAGGAAAAGGTCTCCTAGAAGGGTTGGGTCCCAAACTTGGACCCAGAAGACGTAACGTCACCTAAGAAATGGTTGACTCGGTACTCCTTTCGGAACTCATCCTTATGGTCGATATACTGACAATTTTATATGGTCCACTCTTGACAGATACCAAGAAGAATCTCTTCAAATTTAATCCTCGGTTTCTCAACTTCGTTTCAGACTTGACTCTTTTTTAATATTACTTAATACTCATTACTTAGAGACGGGTTTACCGTAGAGACATACGGGGATAAACATGAATCAAAATTTACTTATTATTGAGAGAAAAGGAACAAACGTAAAAATTTTATACCCATTCTTCCCTTTTTACTTTTTAGTGGATTACTAAGAAACATTACCCAAACTCCGACCCGAACCTTTGGTTTGACTTGTTCTTCTTTTTCATCGGTACCTTATGCTTACCTCAAGGGGACGTTTCTAAGTTAGTTCCTCGGTTTAATAACGTTCAGTTTTCGACCAAATACTAGTAGATTGACACCACAACCTCTTCTGAGAATTCTCAGGGAACCTGACGTTCCTCTAGGTTGGTCAGGTAAGACTTCCTCTAGTCGGGACCCACAAGAAACCTTCCTTACTACGACTTCGACTTTGAGGTCATGAAACCGGTGGAGTACACTTCTCAACTGAGTAACCTTTTCTGAGGCTACGACCCTCCCTAACCCCCGTCCTGCTCTTCCCCTGCCGTCTCCTACTCTACCGACCTACCGTAATGGCTCAGCTACCTATACTCAAACCCACTTGAGGCCCTCAACCACTACCTGTCCCTCCGGACAACACGACACTAAGTACCCCAGCGTTTCTCAGCCTGTACTGACTCGCTGACTTGACTTGACTTGACTTGGGTTGGGTACTGAATACCAACAGACTGGATATTGAACTCAAATAGGATTGTTTCCTGGAAATTTGTTCTTTGGGTGGTATGGTAGTCGAAGACCTTTCATGGACTTTTACCATGACAGACACCACTGAACGGATACGTCTACTCAAGGTTTTCTGGAGTACGATGAAAGACAGGACTCAGTCTGAAGGACGATCCGTTGAGATGTGGAGGACGGAGTCGGAACTTTAAGTAACGATGGAAAACTTCATAAACAGTAGGAGATGATGAATACGTCAGTAGGAGTGTCACGGGACTCGACCGGAGAATATGGTTAGTCTGAAGTGAGGGTATCATAAGAGGGTGTATCAGTATTGGGATGAGTCTCAGTGATATAACGGTAACATTAATGGAGATAACTCAACAATATTATGATATACTCTAATAATATTATTAATAATATTACTATATATTATAAAATGACTTCTGTTACAAAACCCAATCCGTCGAGACCATATCTACTTTTTCGAGTTCAAATCTTAGTCTTTCGACTGACGGTCTCTTAACTACGAAAACTTAACACCACAACCTCTTCTAACAACTCTCAGGGAACCTGACGTTCCTCTAGGTTGGTCAGGTAAGACTTCCTCTAGTCGGGACCCACAAGAAACCTTCCTTACTACGACTTCGACTTTGAGGTCATGAAACCGGTGGAGTACGCTTCTCAACTGAGTAACCTTTTCTGAGGCTACGACCCTCCCTAACCCCCGTCCTGCTCTTCCCCTACCGTCTCCTACTCTACCGACCTACCGTAATGGCTCAGCTACCTATACTCAAACCCGCTTGAGGCCCTCAACCACTACCTGTCCCTCCGGACAACACGACGCTAAGTACCCCAGCGTTTCTCAGCCTGTACTGACTCGCTGACTTGACTTGACTTGACTTGGGTTGGGTACTGAATACCAACAGACTGGATATTGAACTCAAATAGGATTGTTTCCTGGAAATTTGTTCTTTGGGTGGTATGGTAGTCGAAGACCTTTCATGGACTTTTACCATGACAGACACCACTGAACGGATACGTCTACTCAAGGTTTTCTGGAGTACGATGAAAGACAGGACTCAGTCTGAAGGACGATCCGTTGAGATGTGGAGGACGGAGTCGGAACTTTAAGTAACGATGGAAAACTTCATAAACAGTAGGAGATGATGAATACGTCAGTAGGAGTGTCACGGGACTCGACCGGAGAATATGGTTAGTCTGAAGTGAGGGTATCATAAGAGGGTGTATCAGTATTGGGATGAGTCTCAGTGATATAACGGTAACATTAATGGAGATAACTCAACAATATTATGATATACTCTAATAATATTATTAATAATATTACTATATATTATAAAATGACTTCTGTTACAAAACCCAATCCGTCGAGACCATATCTACTTTTTCGAGTTCAAATCTTAGTCTTTCGACTGACGGTCTCTTAACTACGAAAACTTAACACCACAACCTCTTCTAACAACTCTCAGGGAACCTGACGTTCCTCTAGGTTGGTCAGGTAGGATTTCCTTTAGTCAGGACTTATAAGTGACCTCTCTGACTACGGCTGCGACTTCACGATCACGAAACCGGTGAACTACACTTTTCGACTGAGTAGCCTCTCCTGGGACCACGACCCCTTCTAACTCCCGTCCTCCTCTCCCCCTACCGTCTCCTAGGCTACTAACCTACCGTAGTGGTTGAGTTACCTGTACTTAAACTCTTTCGGGGTCCCCAACCACTACCTGTCCCTCCGGACCGAACGACGTCAGGTACTCCAGTGTCTCTCAGCCTGTACTGACTCACTGACTTGACTTGACTTGAATCTTAGTCTCAATAGACTTCACACCACACTTTGATTTTCACAATCAACGAGTCAGTACAGACTGAGAAACGGTGGCGTACCTGATATCGGGTTGTCCGAGGAGAGAGGTACCAAAGGGGTCCACTCTTATGACCACACCGAACGGTAAAGGAAGAAGTCCCCTAGAAGGGTTGGGTCCCTGACTTAATCTTAGAGGACGTACCATGGTGTGACTAAAAAATTTGAAATCGACACGCTAAAACACGTCGGTTACGGTGTCTTAGATAAAAAGTGTACACTTTATTCTTGTCCTTATACATAGAGTCCCCTTACTACTCACCCTGTACCCCCAAAGGACCCTTTAAATCGTATCATAGACTGTGTGAAATCAGAAAAAATACCAGTAAAGTGGACTTTGGAAAGAAGTTCCCTTTAAAAAAAAAAAAAACGGTACCGGGTTCCGTACACCCTAGAATGAAGAGACTGGTCCCTAGATTGAGTATGGGGAACGTGACCTTCGTACTTCAAAATTGGTGACCTAGTGGTACTTTTAGGGAGAGGTCTTCTTAAAAATTTTTATAACCTTAGTGATACAACTTACTATCCTTTTATTTCGTAGACTTAATGGTGTCATAAATTACAATATGATCTATAACGAAATATAAAATTATTGAGTGAGGGTCTATAAAGGTTCTAAATTTGTTTTTGTCCTCAGATCAGGTACTTGTCAGAATAGAAGTGAGAAAAGGTTCAGAGATGTTTGTCAAACGTACGAATCTTTACATTAACGAGTCACTTTTGTCCACAACACAAACCTATATCCTAATACAGAAGGTGTACTAAGAAGCAAAAATCTTGTTACCTGTGAAAGAATTCCCCCAGTATAGTAGTTTAGTATAAAGTTACTACCCTAACTTAAAACTTTTGTAAAGAAAAAGGGGATTGACGTCTCTATTGACCCTTTTTTCATTCATGTAGACAAACAAGTACCTTTATATGAACTGAAACAATACTATAACGTTGACCGTTATTCCTTTACACTTAAAGTTGGATTTCTCGGGGGCTCTCTGATGTTCTTTCCATTCCTACTGTCCCTTTGCGTTCGTTCTCTACTTGTGTAGTCAACGTTCGAGAAAATTTGGTAAAATACTTACACTGTATAAAGGGAGAAAAAAATTCTAACACGATTAAAAGTTTTAAGACGATAAAACCTTTACAATCTATAGAGAGAAAGAAAGAGGAAACTCGAGTAACGTTTGAGAAAACCTATAGTTCAGACAGAGTTGAAGGACAATATCCTTCGACCCTTAACTTTTGGTTACATACCTTTTAAGACCGATAGTTTTTATTTTCGATGTTTACCAGGGTCTTGGAAGAGTCGGGAATTACGAGTCTTACTAGTATTTGTCCCTTCGTCGAAGTTACTGTCGTTGACTGAGTGGGACACGCGGACCCTGAACAAAACGTCAAGTGGATCGTTCACGTTAATACAGCCATTTCTTCCCCTACTTCTTTGCTGGAAACTTCCGTCGAGACCCCACATCCTCAATGCACACCTTTGGAATAATCTCTAGCCTTCGTCTCGAAGACTTTATTATCAAGTTCACATTTTATCGTGGAGACCTATTAACATCGTATTATGTTATCAAAACCGTCCCTTTAAACTTTTCTCTATGATCTATTTTACACTTAACTTTGAGGTGTAAGCATGTCCTTCAAGTAAATTGAAGGACTCTTAAAAGGGTAAACTTTTAGGTTCTTCAAACCGACTCAAAATTACTTAACGTAAACGATTAAAAATACAATAAACATAACGTAGTTCTTTGAGTTTATAATTAAACTTAATTTGTCATTAACAACATATACGCAATGTATTTTATGTGACACAATCCGTTGGACGACCTTATTTCCACGAGTCAGTTAATAAATATTCATAATGAAGTGGACGAAAATTGAAATAAAAAGTCCCTCATATTCGTATGTCAAAGGGATTATTTTATTTTTATATAATAGGTTTAATGTAACTTTCTTTCCCTTAATAAAATGGTTATAGGGTCCTTTATATTGGTAAAAACATATGATTTAAAATGGAACTAGAAAGACCACGTAAGTTCCATTTCATACATTACCTTTCCTGCTATAATAAGAAGTTGTACTACTCTTTTTGTCAAAAATTCATCTATACTCGAAAAGATCCTACTAAGAAGGAATTTTCTAAAATGATACACACGGGAATTCATTCTTGTCATTGTCTAAGAGACAGGAGTTTCACCTGTGCTATATCATCGACCTAACGTACCCTCGATTTTCGTTCAGAGATACGATTGAGGAGGTAGTCCCAGATTGAGATCGAGATGTCGAACATCGGTTCACTGGACACCATTTAGTTCAAAATTTTGGAACTGAAATAGGAGACATTTTACACTATGACGATGATGATGATAGATTTTAAAGATGTCATGAATGTTACACGATTCAAGAAAAGATTTACAAAAGGTAAATAAATAAGTAAAATAGGAGTGATGTCAGATACACTAACCTTAATAATAAAAAATTTACCCCTTTGACTCCATGTTTGACTAGTTAATCGATTCTACATAGTGTGTCGATCGTTCTCTATCTTAACCCTAAAATCATTGATGAAGTACCTAAATGACACTTTAAATTTACACTACTTTCTTTTATGTTATACACTTTTCACAAGTTATTTATAGTTGATGTTAAAACTTATCATAACTTCTCTTTTGATTTTTATTTAATTGTTTAATATTACACTATATTATTATGTTTACATGATACATGAGACCAAGGTTTACATAACTTCGATCAGCTCTTTCTCTAATATGACGAGTATTATTATGAACTCTTTCATAAGAAATTTTAAGAAGTTTTAAACTCAACTTAAAACTTTCCGTTCCGTTCCACTAGTAACATTCCTTCTTGTCTTTACTGTTTTAGTGTCGCCCAAAAGGTCACTTTATTACCGTATTTTATATTCTTATTCTTATATAAAGTACTTTTTTATCTACTGGACCTTGTGGTTCTCTGCATCTACTGAGACTCCGTGATCCCTCGGACTTCAAACTGATCCTGTGTCCCTATTAGATTCTTATAATTAGATAATGTCGTATATTCCCGAAGGGACCACCGAGTCTCCAATTTCGTAGACGGACCTTACGTCCTCTGGACCCAAGCTAGGGACCCAGTCCTTCTAGGGGACCTCTTCCTTTACCATTGGGTGAGGTCATGAGAACGGACCTCTTAGGGTACCTCCCTCCTCGGACCATCCGAAGTCAGGTACCCCAGCGTTTCTCAACCTGTGTTGACTCACTGAAGTGAAAGTGAAAGTGTCGTATATTACTTAAAAAATCGTCCTTAAAATTTCTACATATACACCTATCTTCTTCCCATTATGTCTGTCCGACTTCTAACTTAAAGAGTTCCGAATCGAACCTCGGGAGACTATAACAAAAGAAAGAAAGAAACAAAGACAAAACGAAAATAAGTACTATAAGTGAATGAAAAAGTGAACATAATCAATCTCAAGGTATCTTGTATCTACAGTATGATTTCACTTGTTACCTCCTCCTAAATTATTTTCCCGATAAATAATTCCACACCCGTCCCAATTCTCTTTAATTATTCCTTAACACGTCATGGGGTTCGGATTGATGTTGTCCTTCGTACACAATATGGATCCGGATGTATTAGTTCTCATTACTTACAAGGGTCTCGGACCATGTTTAGTGACCTCAACTCCTGACAGTTGTCCTTGGTATCTGGAGGTGCTTCTGGTAGAAATTAGAGATTTTCCCGTTCTCGACTCTCTTGTTTGTGGAGTTGGACCCAAGAGAGGGGGAGCGGTTTGAGTGACTTGACTTGGACGTCTGTCTGTTGTTTCTCGGACATGTGCCTCAGGTATTTGTACTCAAACCCCTGTGTTTAGTTCCAGTTCTTATCCACTCTGTGCCTAAACCGTTCCCTTGGTCTTTTATGGATCGTGTTACTATTTGGAGTTTTAGTTTAACTACAGGTAAAAACCCTTACCTTTACCGGTAGCTCTAGTGCCGTCAAAATTTCGACCTTATCTGGGATTTTTACTGTATGAAATGTAAAAAAGGACGAGAAAGAGAGTAGGTTCTTTCCGCGTCCAGGAAGACTTCTAATGTACCAGATAGTTAGTTTTAAGTTAAGTTCCTTGTTTTTCTTGAGATCCATAAAGGACGATTTTCACTAAAACATGTCTCTTAACCCAAAAGTAATTTACCAATCTCTACGACCTCCTCTTCCTCAAGTCCTTAGTGACACCCTGACACACACTGTAGTTCATATCAGTCGATACCGACCACAGGTCTCAGTGGAGGTGGTAGTTGAGAGTAGTAATTACTTCGTTTGACACTAGGATCGACGGTCTTAACGAAGGGTTCTAAGGACAGAGAAATTAAGACCAAGATCTAACATCGACTTTTCTTATAACGGGGAGAGATCGGTAGTACAAGATTTAAAGTTCGTTCGTATACATTGATCATATTTGAGTAAGGATGGGTCTCGGTATTAATGTTCTCTTTGAATCTTTCCGTCTAAAAGGAAGAGGTCTGAATCTGTGAGTTCTCCTCTGGATCTTCCTCTTACCTAGACTTACGGTAAGATGATAGGGGTCGTCAGTGTCGAACCTGAACCATCTCAACTTGATGTATGTCATAGATGTGTTTACCTTAAGGATCTAAGGTCTCTTACGTCTTTATTTGGTTACAACAACAAATCAGCGGTTCAACACAGACTGAGAAGTACTGGGGTACCTGATGTCGCACGGTCCTAAGAGAGAGGGAGTGGTGGAGGGTCTCAAACGGGTTCACATAAGGAAATGGAACCACTACGGTAGGTCGGAAGAGTAGGAGACAACGAGAGAAGAGGAAGACCGAAGTTAGAAAGGGTTGTAGTCCCACAAAAGATTACTCACCCGAGAAACGTAGTCTACCGGTTTTATAACCTCGAAGTCGAAGTCGTAGTCAGGAAGGTTACTCATAAGTTCCAACCGAAGGAAATCCTGACTGACCAAACTAGAGGAAAGAGAGGTTCCCTGAGAGAATCGTGATGTCAAGTTTTCGTAGTCAAGAAGTCACGAGGCAAAAGAAATACCAGATCGAGAGTATTGGAATACACTGATGACCTTTCTGGTATTGGAACTCATATGTCTGAAACAACCGTTTTACTACAGAAACGAAAAATTGTGTGACAGATCCAAACAGTATCGAAGGAACGGTTCTTCGTTAACAGAAGATTAAAGTACCGATGTCAGTTAAGGTCTTTTTATAGATGGAGACAAAGTAACTGACGATTTCGGAAACTGACACACCTAGTATTGTTTGTTTTTGATTCGGTTATGTTCGTAATACTTTACTATAAAGTTTCCTATTGAGAAAGTTTTCATAGTTAAATAATTATTTTACAACTGATAAGATATTTTCAGATCTTATTTTGAAAATGTCTCTTCCGACAGTCCTCTAATATAATGTGTAGTACCTAGAAATCAAAGACATGGTCTTTTGAGTTTCGTCTCTCTTTCCTTAGTGATTCACGACACTCTCACACCTGGTGTGGAACCCGATCTGTAGGGTCCGACTTTGAAGTTACGTCACGACTCGTGAATACAATAGATTAAGAGTACTTTAAGATAGTTCGTACACAATAATGGGAGTAAAATAGATAGTCCTTTCACTTTGAGTCTCTTTATTTCATTAAATGGAGTAGATTGTGTCAACTATTCCCTATCTCAATCCTTACTTCGGATCAAAACAGATTACGGTGTGTCTCGTAAAATGTTAAAAAAAGATCAAAGACTTCTTGAAACAAAAGACAGTCAAACGACGATAGGTTTTCCGTAACTCGTTAATTTTCGGACACTATTCACAATGTAGTTTTTACAAGGTTCTTAAACTGGTCACAAGTGTAGTAATTTCGTGAGGACAAAAGTTCGACCAAAGGATCCCTCTGAAGTAGGGGTAAAAGTGAGGGGAGGGTGGAGTCGGTTTTGAGAAGGTAAAATTTACTCTATCCTAAAAAGAGAAAATAAACAAGAAAGAGTATTCAATTATTAATTTATAACCAAAGTTGTAAATTTACTCTTCTAACACTTTAGGTGAGTGTACGAAGTGAAAATTAAACTAACACTCCCCAATATCTTAACCTTTTACTTTCTTTACTATAACTGTCTACATATATGTTCTCGGGGTTCGTCAGTCAGTCCGACAGGGGAAGGCCCGTGTCACTGTCCAATCACCCCCACAATTCACTTATCCATTTTAACTTAAGTTATCTTAAAGACAAGTGTAATATCCTAAGTTAAAGGTTACGGTTCGGTTCATTCGGTGGGTGTGATAAATTGTAACACGTAGACAAGTTGAGATGTTGAAACTTTTGTCACTGTTAGCTGTATATTTTCTCACAAAATATATAATTATACTCAATTGTTATTAGATTGTCACCCCTTCTTAAAATTTCAGTACAATCGTTATGAGGACTAACGTAATTGAAATAATGATGATATGATTCTTGTTTATGGAAGGGGATTTGAAAATTATGATATAAAGAGAAAATAATGGAAAGACTGTCAGAACGATAAAACGAAAATAAAGATACGAAAATAATAAATGTAAAGAAAATAATATTGGAGAGTTTATAAAACTTTCTTGGGACTTTTCAATATTTACTAAATATTACATAAAATTTACCACTATCAGACGTTTGTTTTAAACATTATTATTTCCATCCCGACGTCAATCTCTTTATAATTGAGATGTTTAACATTTATTTTCAACATTACCCTATAAAACATTAATCTCTTCGATTTGTATAATAAAACCGTGTAGATGAAGAAACTTACTCGAAAAATAAAATCTTGTCAAAAATCTAAATGTGTGTTTAATGTTTCTACCATATCAAAGGTATATTATTTCACTTTCACTTTCACCATTAGTGAGTTAGCTCGGACTGAGAAACAATGGGGTGTATGACATCGGAAGGTCCGAGGAGACAGGTACCTTAGAGGGTCCGATCTTATGACCTTACCCATCGGTAAGGGAAGAGGTTCCCTAGAATGGTTGGGTCCATGACTTAGTCTCAGAGAAAGTGCCGTCCGTCTAAGAAATGGGAGACTCAATGGTCCCTTCGGGAAGGTATACCATTTGACATAGGTTAAAGGAGACAATAATTATAGAAGGTAATCACATCCTGAAAATAATAGTAATTAGTCAGCTACGTGACAATAATTGATTGTAGAAATAAGTCTATAAGAATCAGAAATGGACCATAGAAAAAAAGACAAGGTTCCAGCTACCTGGTACAATGTAATTTAGAGTACAGAAAAATCCGAGGGGAACAAATACTCAACCTCTTCCTTTGCCTCTTCCTTTACCGTTGGGTGAGGTCATAAAACCAGACCTTTTAAGGTACCTTTCATATCAGGTACCCCAGCGTTTCTCAGTCTGTGCTGACTTACTGAAAGTGTGACCGACACTTAATCCTGTTAATTAAAAGTTGGTGTCTATTTACTAATCAAAGAAAACTCTGGTGACCCTTTAGTTTATCGTTTCATAAGAGTTCTCAATATTTCTTTTTACGTCGGATCGAGACTACGAAGATTGAAAATGTTCCCAACGAAAGTGACTAACTTAGGTCTATTTCGACCGGAGATGGACACACCCAAGGAAACTAAATGTCAACTCCGAAGTCCCGTAACCTTGAGTCGAGACGAACGTGTGATCATAATAGCTCCTTTGAAACTTTTTATCATTACGGATCCAACGTGGGGTCTTTTTAGTTTACTCTGAGAAAATTACTCTCTGGGTCCTATAAGTAGATACATAAAGTATCGAAGGGTCAATACGGGCACATGTCAGTCCCACCTCTTGACGAAATCCCCAACTCAGAAGAGTTCAATGTTTTGAAGAGACTCTTATTTATACTCAGTTTGACCGTCGATGATCAAACGAGAGAATGTCGTAACCGAGATTCGGCACCGTTTCTTGACCTTTAGTTAAAGGGACCGTAGACAATTCCCTCTGTCTCACATATGATCTTTTCGTAACTAGATCCTCAGACCTACACCAAAAAAGGTAGACCTACTGAACCTTGGAGAGTATTTGAGAGTACCAATGTCGGTTTGTAACGTTCTCACCAGATTTATTACCAAACCTCATAATACACAATTAACATTTAGAATTGTAAGATCGCAATAGTATGTAGTACGATGACATTGAGACCTTTCACGATTATCACCTGTTATTACTGTTATTACCTTGCTTTTACACCCTTTCCTTCCCCTTATTATCTACGTGAAGATTAAATGACAAAAAGAATCCGATTTCTTTCCGAAGTAGGCACGATTGGTGTTTCCGTTGATCGTTTAGACAAACGATCTACGTATAAATTTAAAGATCCCTACTTTCAGATATACATTAATTTAGGGTTTCTTACATCAAACAATAGTGAAGAATAATCACACAGGAGAATCATTTACCCCTTACTCTTAATCAATATTTGTAAGGTCAACGACTATAAATGATAAACTACATACACATAAATTTTATATTTACACCGTCTTTCTTCCTAATAAATACAAGAGTCTCAAACGACACCCCTCCGCTCAAAAGTTTGTATATACGATGTGTAAGGTCTAAAAATTTTATAATCCATTCAAAGAGACATTATAGACGTTAAAGTTGGGAAATTAGTTGAGTTAAATTATGTTATACGTTAATAACTCGTTGTTTCTAGATACAATGAGGTCGTATTCTTTACAATTGTGATCTCCTTTAGACGCCGTTGACGACGACGATTCAACGAAGTCAGCACAGGCTGAGACACGCTGGGGTATCTGCCGTCGGGTGGTCCCAGACGGCAGGGACCCTAAGAGTTAGATATAGAAGGGTTTATGTTTATTCGGTACTTTTTTAGTTTGGTAACAGATCTTATGTCTACATCCAAAGATTTGTACTATTTTAATATAGTAGGTGTACCATACTATGGGAAACAATCCGTAACAATGTAGTTCGTATATATTAGTGTCGTAGTGTCTAAGACACACACACACATGAGTATATGTGTGAGTTAGTGTGTGTAAATGAAATTCCTCGTAACTCTATTGTGAAAAATATTAAAGAAACATAGTTTTATTATTGTAATATTCCATTAATACCAATCAATAAAAGATCTACTCCTTTGATTCGGGTCTCTTCACTATATTTGAATGGGATCAACAGTTTTCATCAGATATTTTCAATCATCGAATTGTAGTTATAGATAAACTCCGGTTTCGGGTCTGTAAATCAGTCATATACACACACACACGTATGAGACAACGATTAAACATGGACTGAGAAACGTTGGGGTACCTAACATCGGACGAGTCGAAGAAATAGGAACCTTAAAACGTCCGTTCTTATGTCCTCACTCAACGGTAAAGGATAAGGGACTGAGTCCGTAACTTGGGTGCAGAGGACACAGAGGACGTAACCGTCCGCTTAAGAAATGGTGACTCGGTCGACCCTTCTGACATCAGTGATGCATATGATTAAGTGTTAAAAAAACTCCCTTTCCCATTCGTCACAAGTAATAAAAGGATAATTAAATCTTTGATTATGACAATCATAGGATTTCAATCTTTCCTTCTATCGATTTCCAGACCTTAACTCTACAAGACAAACTTTACCCGTACAATGTTCTCTTTATACTAATTAGCCACGAACTAAATGTAAAAACAAAATTTAGTAAATTGCAAAATCTTTAAGAAATATATTTTTAACTTTATTTATAATTAGTTCTAATTATAAAATTTGAGACCCACCATTTTTATCCTTATTAACGGTATGAAATATGAAAAGACAAAGAGATTCATAGTCTTTCAGTAAAATTTCAAATCTTATAGGTTTCTAGTCAGTAAATATTTTTTGATATAATCTTAATACTAACAATCATTGGTTAGGATAAGTTCACAGTGTGAAAAAAAAGACTCCCTTTGTCGGGTCTCTCAAGTTCTCAAGAATAACTTCTACAAATAAGTCACAGAATTGAGTCCTTATTTTACGTCAGTTTATTTCCATAGTTGGATAATAAACCGAGGACCAACGATGAGTGAAAATAAACTTTTGAGTTCGACGATAAACAAGACAAGACACCAAACAAAACTAAAAAAGTAAGTTACATAATTTACCTCGGAAACCTAAAATACCCTATCCTTTTAGGTGAGGTTTAAACTTTATTTGAGTAGGGAGGTCTTTATTTATAAGTATAGAACTTCTCATTTGGTCAAACAGATAACAATTAATAAATTCGGGGGTTAAAGTTTCTATGAAGGATCATACGTTAACGTTCAGTTGTCCCGAGAACCACACCTACCTATCTAAACTCATACTACCGCTTCGACTACTTCTTCTATGTTCAACCCCTACTTTCCGGAAGAGACCACCAGGTCACCAAATTTGAAGTATGAAGATGACGTTTCCCGTACCCAAACTTTGGACCAACCCCTTGATTCTAAGGACGTGTCACTCCTGTTTTAATTTTCAACTCCTACCTACCCGTTGTGATACACTAAAGTTGGTCCTCCCTCTAGCAACGACTCTGTTCGGGACAACTGATCTGTTATGATCTACTCACCCTGTCCTATTGACAAATACCCAGTCTCTGTAAAACTTGGTCTTGATAGTTCTCGTTGGATCAAAAGTATTCTCTACTTCGTAATATAGAAACATGAATCCTAGACAACACCAGGTCGAAAAGTTCTTTTCGAAATGTCAGAGATACGGTTTAAGGGTGAAGTCGACTGGTAAGTCTTTTTCTGTGTGGATTGCGACGACGACGACGATTCAGCGAAGTCAGTACAGACTGAGACACGCTGGGGTATCTGCCGTCGGGTGGTCCGAGGGGGTAGGGACCCTAAGAGGTCCGTTCTCATGACCTCACCCCACGGTAACGGAAGAGGTTACCACGATCATAAATAAAATGTTGAGACTCCTACAATAGATTCCAAAAGTATGATATCACAATTATTGTATTAGTCTCTTTTGGAGTCTCATGGAGAGAATTCCATACTGTTGATCAAAATCGAAAAGACCAAACATGAATCTTCAATCTAACTCGTTTAATAACTGAACATACGACTTTATAATTCTTTATTCAAGAGGATACCGTGTATTTTTCCTTATGATAATGAAAAAAAAACTATTACACTTGAATTCGGACGTTACTCAAAAGAGTCATCAGTAAAAACTTTTATCCCAGAAACTGTCATCATTTATCCATATAAGTGAGCTAAAAGAGTGGTTAGATCTTTCATCTTTGAAATCTGAAAAACGAGTAACTTCCTTTTAAAGATTCAATTTATTTTAACGTTCATTACTATATTTCTTTATTTAAGTACTCATTTATATACACATATTATACACCTGGCTCATAATAGGGTCGGTCCCATTTTCGTGGTCTCTTTGGGTACGAGGAAGGGAAAGGAAGTAAACTGACAACAGACCGAGTCACAAAGGAGAGATGACGAGGAAGACGTAGGGAGGAGGAGGTCGGAGCACCTACAGAAATAGGTTCGAAGGAAGGGTTGATCTATGTTTGTACAAATACTATAAACTATCACAAAACTAACGAATATTAGAGACTCTTTATCATTGACGTAGTCTGGGTTTTCGACCAAGTGATTTATATTTAAAGAATGGTAGAATAGGAAAAGAAAAGAGCTGAGTCTTCAATGTTTCAGGTCATGAATAAAAGTCAGAAGTAAGACAATTTCGTGTACACTGTCACATACATCCATTCCTATCAGATTAATCCCCCGAAGACCCTTTCGATAGTGAAAAGATTCTTTTTTTACCCGTCTTTATATCGATGACGTCATAAATAAGACAAAAAGAAATAGAAGGTCAGGTCCTATTATCTCCGTTACGAACCTCAACATTTCTGTAGAACTTTCTTTTCACTTTCACTTTTAACGAGTCAGTACAGGATGAGAAACGCTGGGGTACCTGATATGTCAGGTACCTTAAGAGGTCCGGTCTTATGATCTCACCCATCGGAAAAGGAAGAGGTTTAATCTATTACACGATTCCTACCCGGAAAATATTGTATTGACTTTTAAACACTGTAACGAGATACTAAAAGTTGGAAGGATAATACGCTCTTTTATCCGGAATAAATTCGATGACTCCCATTTTCACTTGTACAATCAACGAGTCCGCACAGGTCGAGAAACGCTGGGGTACCTGACATCGGGTGGTCCGAGGAGACAGGTACCTTAAGAGATCCGTCCTTATGACGTGACCCATAGGTAAGGGAAGAGATCCCCTAGAAGGTTAGGTCCCTAGTTTGGGTCCAGAGGACGTAACGTTTGTCTAAGTGATGACAGACTCGGTGGTCCTTTTGGTAAATCGGATAATTCATTACAAAAACTAATGAACTTCGAACTGTAAAAGAATTATATCACCGGTATCATGATGTTTTACAATTTTAACTATTCCATGGATTTTAATGAAATTACTGGAAAGTTCCGTTTTACCGTCTGAAACATTTATACGAAGGAAGGGAGGATGTAGGGTGACTTGGTGTTAATTTTATGAGTTTTCCCTTATTTATCGTATTTTCAGGATTCTTATCCTCATTCCCCATTTTATGGTCTTCTGTTCTTTTAAACTTATTAAAGACGTTCTCTCTTTCATTAAACATAGAGTTACTTTTTTATTTAGTCTCACCTCCTTTGACGTAAAGGTTCTTAGTGTCTCTACCTTCGATAAAAAAAAAAAGTCTTGGAGTATTTCTGAGGTCCGAATTTCTTTCGTCCGTATTTGTAGTTCTTAATTAGGAATTTACCGTAAATCACATTACTTAATTCTTGTTATATCTTTTATCAACTCAGTCTAACGGTTGTTGTCAGTGTGATACGTTTGTCTGTCATTTTCTTGTTAGAGAGATCTACAGACTATAAACCAAGTATTATTCGGTATCCATCAACAGATCTTACCTCGGGTTTCTAATCACGTAAAAATTTTAAGGGTCCCAGTCCATGGAATTCCCAATCTTGTCAAACAGATTACCCTTTCTCTAGGTATTAGTGTAAAAGAGTATAACATACTATGTAATGACTACTACTATTAATGGTCCATGAGATCCCGAGAGATTCTTTGACTCCCATTTCCTTTCCTAAGTGATTAGGACTCGTCCGACTCGTTCGAGATTGATACGACTAGAGAAGAGAATAAGAAGTATTGAAATACATGATAGGAGAAGATTCGACTTTTTCCCAACTTCAATCCGTCCTTCTACGAAGACTTTTTTTGACGTATAAATTTCAGTACATTTCATTTTCTCTTACACCATATCTATCCATTGACGTCCGTGACCTACACCGACCCCGTGTACCTTGTATTTATTGTACTGTCCTCCTCAATGATCTCGTCAATTATCCGTAATATAGTATACTCTATAGACCCCTTGATAACTTCCTAAAATAAGTACCCTCTCTGTACTACCCCAGACTTAAAATCTCTCTAGTGTTACTCGTGTCGGATTTTCCACCGTACTAGACTGTACTGTGTCACACCCCTCAAAACGTTTATCGGAATTTTCTATATTTTACTGAATTTCATATTGTTATTCTCCCGAAGGGGTTACCACGTCGTCCATTTCTTAGACGACGTTACGTCCTCCGTGTCCTCTGTACCCAAGTCAGGATACCAACCCTTCTAGGGGACCTCTTCCTTTACCGTTGAGTGAGGTCATAAGAACAGACTTTTTAGGGTACCTATCTCCTCAGACCACCCGATGTCAGGTATCCTAACGTTCTCGGTCTGTACTGACTCGTTGATTTGTGTGTCCGTGTATTGTTATCCTCAACTGACTCTTCCACGTAAGGTTCCTTAAATTCTCTCTCTGAATTGGTCCGAACTATTGTGTTACTTTACTCTACCCCACTCTACTAACCTTCCTTGTCCCTTTGGATAGTCTCTTATACTTTTCCTTTTGTAAAGTTACTTCTCCTAAAACTTCAGTCGAAAATTTTACGATTTAAACTCTCCTGATCTTTTAAGTATCTTTGAATTCAAGACTTAAATAGGGAAAGAGGACATTTTTTCTAGTTTCTTGACAGTAGAAGTCAGAGATGAATGTTGTCTCTTCCATCTATCATTGAACATATTTTGTTAGGTATCTTTAATTGTCTATATAATCCTTTAGAAAGTTAACGAGGTAAAAAGAAATGAGAATCCAGTAATAAACCTCTTCTGTTACCGTGGGGTGAGGTCATGAGAACGGACCTTTTAGGGTACCTGTCTCCTCGGACCACCCGACGTCAGGTGCCCCAGAGATTCTCAGCCTGTGCTGACTCCCTGAAGGGAAAGTGAAAAGTGAAAGTACGTAACCTCTTCCTTTACCGTTAGGTGAGGTCACAAGAGCGGATCTCTTAGGGTCTCTACCCCCTCGGACCACACGACGGCAGATACCCCAGTGTTTCTCAGTCTGTACTGACTTCGCTGAATCGTCGTCGTCGTCGTCGTCGTCGTCCAGTAATGACCTGTGTACTGAGATGGACGGTTAGTATTTCATCTCTAAAAGTGAAAATATTCAGTGTGTTAGTTAGAGAAGAGGATAGATTTGACAGGAGTTTGTGTCCAGTCGTTTTAACACGAAATAAATTCCTCATTCAGCCAGAAAGAGTACTCAAGTCGAGAAGGAAAAAACAGTATGAGGTTCCCACGGGTGAAAGTGGTAATGATATGTTCTCTCTAAACCTTCAAAACCGGTGTCGTTCGTCTCGTCTTTTTCTTTATTTTCCTTAGGTTTAACCTTTTCTTCTTCATTTTGAGTGACAAACGTCTACTGTACTAGGAGATGTATCTTTTGGGATTTCTGAGGTGGTCTTTTAATGATCTCGATTAGTTATTTATATCATTTCAAAGTCCTATATTTTAGTTGTGTGTCTTTAGGGAACGTAAGGATTTGCGATTTTTACTCTTTTATCTTTCTCTTTAATTCCTTTGTTAAGGTAAGTGGTAACGTTACTTTTCTTATTTTATGAATCCTTATATGGATGGATTTCTTTGATTTCTGGATATATCTCTTTTGATATTTTGTGACCACTTTCTTTAGTTTCTCCTGTGATTATCTACCTCTTTATATGGTACAAGTACCTAGACTTCTTGGTTATATCACTTTTACTCATATGATGGGTTTCGTTAGATATCTAAGTTACGTTAGGGATAGTTCGACGACGACGACGACGACGATTCAGCGAAGTTAGTTCGATGGTTACCATAAAAAGTGTCTCGATCTTGTTTATTAAAGTGTTAAACATACCTTTATGTTTTTTGGAGCTTGTCGGTTTCGTTAGAACTCTTTCTTCTTACCTTGACCTCCTTAGTTGAACGGACTGAAGTACGAGATGATGTTTCGGTGTCAGTAGTTCTGTCATACCATGACCGTGTTTGTGTCTTTATCTCTAGTTACCTTGTTTTATCTTTCGGGTCTCTATTTAGGTGTGTGGGTACCTGTGGAATAGAAGCTGTTTCCTCCATTCTTATATGTTACCTAATTTCTGTTAGAGAAATTGTTCACCACGACCCTTTTGACCAGTTGGTGAACATTTTCCTACTTTGATCTTGTGAAAAATTGTGGTATGTGTTTTTGTTTGAGTTTTACCTAATTTCTGGATTTACATTCTGGTCTTTGATATTTTGAGGATCTCCTCTTGTATCCGTTTTGTGAGAGGCTGTATAGTGTCGTCCTAGGAGATACTGGGTGGAGGGTCTTATAACCTTTATTTTCGTTTTTATTTGTTTACCCTGGATTAATTTGAATTTTCGAAGATGTGTTGTTTCCTTTGATATTCGGTCCACTTTTCTGTCGGAACCCTTACCCTCTTTTATTATCGTTTACTTCGTTGACTGTTTGTTGATTAGAGTTTTTATATATTCGTTGAGGACGTCGAGTTAAGGTCTTTTTATTTGTTGGGTTAGTTTTTTACCCGGTTTCTTGATTTATCTGTAAAGAGGTTTCTTCTGTATGTCTACCGATTGTTTATGTACTTTTCTACAAGTTGTAGTGAGTAATAGTCTCTGTACGTTTAGTTTTGGTGTCACTCCACAGTAAAGTACGGTCAGTCTTACCGACGCTAGGTTGTCAGATATTCGTTATTTACGACCTCTCCCACACCTCTTTTCCCTTGGGAAAATGTGACAACCACCCTTACGTTTGATCATGTCGGTGATACCTCTTGTCACACCTCTAAGGAAATTTTTGACCTTTAACTTGACGGAATACTGGGTCGTTAGGGTGACGACCCGTATGTGTGGTTCCTTTGGTCTTAACTTCCTCTGTGCACGTGGGGTTACAAGTAGTGTCGTGACAAACATTATCGGTCCTGTACCTTTGTTGGATCTACAGGTAGTCGTCTACTCACCTATTCTTTCGACACTTTGTATGTGTGTTACCTCATAATGAGTCGGTAATTTTTCTTATGTAAACTTAGTCAAGATTATTCCACCTACTTTGACTTCGGCTAATATGTCTCACTTCATTCAGTCTTTCTTTTTGTGGTTATGTCATATGATTGTGTATATATACCTTAAATCTTTCTACCATTACTATTGGAAAATATGCTCTGTCGTTTTCTCTGTGTCTACATATCTTGTCAGAAAACCTGAGACACCCTCTCCCGTTCCCACCCTATTAAACACTCTTACCGTAACTTTGTACATATTATAGTATATACTTTACTTAGCGGTCAGGTCCAAACTACGTACTATGACCTACGAACCCCGACCACGTGACTCTACTGGCTCTCCCTACCATACCTCTCCCTCCTCCCTCCCCCCAAGTCCTACCCCTTGTGTATATATGGACACCGCCTAAGTACAACTACATACTGTTTTGGTTATGTTATAACATTTCATTAATTGGAGGTTAATTTTATTTATTTAAACATAATTTTTTATTAAATTTCGGTCGACAATTTTATATTTACAGAGGACTCTATTGGTAATTGGTCATCACGAAACACGAGTTTTCTTCAACGACCAAATCAGTCTCCCACTCAAGACTTCGAGACCCAGATCCCTTTATTGGTAGTTCAATCAAATCTACCTCCTTTTCAATACAAATAGACAATCCTTTCGTAAAACCGGTTTCCATTACCTTATAGGATGATTACTACCGAATTTGTTGACCCCAAATAACTAAAGTGTATTGTTCTTTAGACCTCCATCCGCCAACGACCGGAACTGAGTCGCTAAGTAGTTCTTGTTTTTAAATTAGTTCCTGGGTCCGAGTAAAGATGTAAAAGGGACGGTGAAAAACACCTCACCGAAAAGTAGGAGTTCGATAGTAAAAGTGTCAGTCTTCTACTGACGGGTGAGATCCTTCTTTCAGACGTTCAGTTGTACTACGTCACTCCCCTCCTTCCCTGGTCCTCTTCATCAGTCTTCCTCTACGTCGATACTAGTAAAATCCCTTCTTTTATAAAGGGTCTTTGTGCAAATTTTAAAAGAAGAAGGTAAAAGTACGGGTCTTCAACTTCAACTTAAACTCAGACAGAAAGGTTTATAGGTACTAAAACCGGGTTATAGATTTGTTTTAGATCCAGATAACTGTCCATTCACCCCGTATTTTAAAAGGACAACCCATTTTTGTTCTCCAAAATAAATCCAGAGGTCCACAAGACCTCTATCAAATTCTTTTTTTTAATTTTATCTGTTTGTTTGTTTGTTTTTTTGGAAGGTAGAAGTATCTGAAAACGAAATAAAACGAAGTGGCTTCCTCTTCCGACACAAATCCACTACCCTAGGGTCTTACATCACTAAAAAGGTGGAGTATCCTATGCTAAACTTCTATATTTCCTTTTTATCGAAAGATCAAAAGATTAACCATAGTAAAACATTTTACATATACGATATGTGTAAGATTTTACATATACGATCTGAGTAGTACTGTGTTAAGGTAAGTAAAGAACTTCGTTATCTTCTAATTAACTAACTAGTTTTATACTAATAATTTCCCATCTTCCCTTCTTAACAGTGAACCTTTTCATTTTCCAAAATGACATTTACCAGTCCTTGATTACCACTGACTTCTTATGTTTCCCCTTCATATCGATTCTCGAATCTTTGTATCACGTCGAGCATAACTCCCCGGTAAACCCCATCCCATCGGTGTGTCAGGAGGAATATGGATTAGGATCTTTATTCTCCCGTATTTCATACTCACAACGACCTTGTCACCGGAGAAAACGATATTAGTCACACTCTTTGGTCCTTACAGTCACGTTTCATGTTCGATGA
This sequence comes from Capra ibex, assembly GCA_006410555.1. Lineage (NCBI taxonomy): Eukaryota > Metazoa > Chordata > Mammalia > Artiodactyla > Bovidae > Capra > Capra ibex. Next base: position 12,880,605 of record SJYO01033645.1, read on the forward strand.
TGAGTGTGAGAATTTCTTTACACCGTTAGTTGTCGAGATAGGATTTGGTGTTTCAACACAGTTCTGTAGAGTACAGACTGTGAAGGTGAGACCGAAGTAACAAAGTGAAAGAGACACAGGGACAAGTCGATATCGATACGAATCTCCTTTTATATATCGGAATTTAGGTACATAATTATTTATTTTCGACTTTTGGTTACTTCATCCGTTGATAGAGTCTTTGACTCTCTTGACATTTAATTTGTTTTTTTTTTTTAATCTCGTTCCTTTACCGTACTTATTTTCGTATTTAAATTTTTTTTTTGTTTTATTGATATTTTAACTTTTCGTGTCTTTGGAGTGTCAACTCAGAGACCTTTATAAAATTTTAAATGTTTGGTTATAAATAGACCTGTTTCTTTGACGAAGACATAACCCCATATACTTCCTAAGTATTCTAAGTTTTAACAAAAAGTAGAAGTACCAGTACCCTTATAACTGTTAACAAGTATTATAAAGTTATATCGTGTTCTTTGTTTTATACCGGTACGATGGTTTATCAACTCCACACAAACACCGTAGAGTCAAGTCAAGTCAAGTCAGTGAGTCAACAAAGGCTGAGGAACGCTGGGGTACCTAGCGTCATGCGGTCCGGAGGGACAGATAGTCGTTGTGGACCTCAGGTGGGTTTGGGTACAGGTAGCTCAGTCACTATGGTAGGTTGGTAGAGTAAGAGACAGTAGGGGAAAAGGAGGACGGGAGTTAGGAAGGGTCGTAGTCCCGGAAAAGTTTACTCAGTCGAATAGTGTAGTCCACCGGCTTCATAACCTCAAAGTCGAAGTTGAAGTTAAGAAGGTTACTTGTGGGTCCTGACTAGAGAAAATCCTACCTGACCAACCTAGAGGAACGTCAGGTTCCCTGAGAGTTCTCAGAAGAGGTTGTGGTGTCAAGTTTTCGTGGTTAAGAAGGTACGAGTCGAAAGAAATATCAGGTTGAGAGTGTAGGTATGTACTGGTGACCTTTTTGGTATCGGAACTGATCTACCTGTAAATAACCGTTTCATTACAGAGACGAAAATTTATACGACGGATCCGACCAGTATTGAAAGGAAGGTTCCTCATTCGCAGAAAATTAAAGTACCGACGTTAGTGGTAGACGTCACTAAAACCTCGGGTCTTTTTATTTCAGTGGGTGACAAAGGGTAGTAAACAGTACTTCACTACCCTGGCCTACGGTACTAGAATCAAAAGACTTACAATTCGAAATTCGGTTGAAAAAGTGACAGGAGAAAGTGCAAGTAGTTCTCCGAAGATTCAAAGAGAAGTGAAAGAAGGTATTCCCACCACAGTAGACGTATAGACTCCAATAACTATAAAGAGGGTCGTTAGAACTAAGGTCTAACACGAAGAAGGTCGGGTCGTAAAGAGTACTACATGAGACGGTATATTCAATTTATTCGTCCCACTGTTGTATGTCGGAACTACATGAGGAAAAGGATAAACCTTGGTCAGACAACAAGGTACAGGGCAAGATTGACAACGAAGGACCGGACACATGTCTAAAGAGTTCTCCGTCCAATCCACCAGACCATAAGGGTAGAGTACTTCTTAAAAGGTGTCAAATAACACTAGGTGTGTCAGTTTCCGAAACCGTATCAGTTATTTCGTCTTTATCTATAAAAAGACCTTGAGAGTCTTTTTAAACGAAAAGACTACTATGTCACCTACAACCGTTAAACTAGAGACCAAGGAGACTGAAAAGATTTTGGTCGAACTTGTAGTCCTTCAAGTGCCAAGTGCATAACGACTTTCGACCGAACCTCTTAAAAATCGTAATGAAATGATCACACACCGTAGAGTCAAAGGGAATAAAAAGACTAGACAGACAACACAAGTGGTAGTTTAGTTAAACCTTATCTTACTTCAGAATCGGATTACCTCAACAACGGACAAGAAGTGGAATGTACCAGTCTCATCACGTTTTTGATAATCTATATTTACTTGTATAATGAAGTAACCTTTTGTTACGGTAGACCTGTCTTACATATGGATGAAATAATTCTGAGTCCAGAGGGAGTACCGATACCGTAAACCTAACAATTATAAGATTATGTTTGTTTCCCTTCACAAATCGAAGGATTTACTTCAACCTCACTATTACAGGAATTGTTTTCCACCTTCAAGTCTCTTTTCTCTTATTTTATCAGAACTACCTCCGAAAACTCAATCGGAGTACATCTGTCCGTGACCTTTTTCCTTTGAACGAGTGTTTCTCGTTCCGGTCGACTTCAATATAAGTAATAACGGAACTTTTTTCAGGAACCGAGTATCTCGACATAATTTAAAAACTATATTAACTTCTGATCGGTAATAAAACTTCTAAAAAGGAACACTCACGTAAAACGTGTATTTACTTACTTAAAAGTCTCCGTGGTAAGAACGGGAAAACCCAGTCGATCAGTAGAAGTCTAAAGATCGAAGGAGTCCGGACAATTTCCATTCTACCACCGTCCTATTTCTGACTTGGTTTTGAGATTAATATTTCCTTCTAATAGTCACAGTACTGGATCCCATCTTCTTCCTTTCCGATATTCCGTGAACTACGTCCTAGAACCGAATTAGTAAAGACATAGTATAAAATCTTCAGTGTACTAAACAAAAAGAAAATTGACTTGACTTACCTTAATTTAACCTAACTTGACTTACTCCGAGACATAGTACTCTCTCTCGGACTTTCGTTTCAGTTTGGAAACTTTTATGTGGTTTACACTTTACTCAGTCTCGTTTTTCCCCATGAATCTTCCCATCACTGTTTTTGACCAGGTACTGGTTTGACAGGGTGAGGTTTTCGTATCTTTAGTTACCTCCTTTTTACCTCCCCTACTTTCTCTTTCTGTTTAACGTCTTTAGTGTATGTGTCTCTGTTTATTGTCCTATTTATAGAACAATATACTGTTCTATATGATCACTGGGATCATATATATACACTGGGTTCTATATATACACTGGGGTATGAATCCCCAGTTAATTATTGACGAACAAAAAGAATAAGAAATTTAGTGATGATCTTTTATCAATTTATCATTAATTTAATATGATACTCGGTCTGATACGAATACTAAATGTACGATAATTTAGAGTGTTTTCGAATATAAATAAAAATCAGAGAGGTAAACTGTTTCCTAACCTCTCAGTATCTTTATAATTTCTTTGTGAAGGTTTCAACCGTACCCATGCACTTTACAAGATTTACTTACTTAATTATTAGTTATTTATTACTTACATGTTCAAGTATTAGGTCCATCGAATTAACGACAACAAGTGTATAAATCGAAAATCCTCTCTATTTTCTTCAAAATTTTCGTGACTTTTTTGAATGTTCTAAAAACAATTCAGGATTCAAGAATAATCTTATAGTTGTTGGACTGGAAAGGAAACGTCAAAAGAGAATCATAATGAACATATGAATTGGATAAAAAGATTAAACTCATATTTGTAGGTAAAACATAGATAATTCTTCAGATATTTTCTTCTCTAAAAAAAGATGAATTAATTCACTGTTCATTAGATTCTTATCACGAATTCTCTTACTATGTACACACAATATATACACACATTCTATTTATATATAAATTATTTATGTAGGGAAGAAAGTTCAGGGTCACCGAGAGAGTAATCGATTGATGTAGGTAATGGTGTTTGCAGAAATCGTCATAATAAGGTTATGAGTCTCTTTTTACGGTTGATTGTTTTCGTAGAGATATTTCTTCGGTGTGTCGTCTGTGAGACCTCGGTCTAATAAACAAGCTTATAAACGGTGTAATGAAATATGCAAACACTGGAACCCCTTAAAAGAATCGAAAAAGTACGGAGTCAAAGGAATGAACATTATACTCCTATTTTTATGAATACTTGAGTACAACAAGAATATTCCGTAGGGACCACTGAGTCCCATTTCTTAGACGGACGTTCCATCCTCTGGGTCCAAACTAGGTCATAAGAACGGACGTTCAACAAGAATACTACTGACTTACTCAATAAAATTCATTTAATGGAGTTTTTCATGTATCTTGATGTGACATATTTGTAATCGACAAAAACACTATAAGGGTTGAAACAACGGGATGTCTCATATCGACAGGGGTGAAAGGGGGAAGTCTGTGAGTTTTGTACACGGATACTTCTCTTTCTACGACTTTTCTTCTACCCTTTGTCTAATCCTTTAGTTAAGTTCTCCATTCAAGAGAAATAATGTCACTGTCTGAACTATAGACTGGGTCCTAAGTCGACTCTGTCGGAACTGGGAGAGCTTCACCCGAAGAGTTCCTTACTTTACAAGTCGAGAGAGAAAGACTTTCACTACAGGACCGTACGTCCTCTAGTGAAATTCGAAAAATTTCGAATTTCTTTCGAAATTCGAAAGAGTCACTGGATCCAAAGTAAGGGGAACCGTCATTGTATTCTGTTCTCGTTATCTACCTCTCTGATCTGTACGTAAGTCAGGGTACTGAAATACACTGTGACATAAAAGAGAGAGTTCCTTCTTGAAATCTTATGAGTCACTAAGACACTAGGTTCCGTCGAATCAACGGGGTAGGACACTATGATACACCGCCATCCTCAGAACTCTTTACTCAGTCGTCCTCTATAACGAGAACCAAGGCTTTATATTTTCGAAACGACTGTAAGTGACGGACGTTTCGACAAAGAGAGGGTCTGTCTACACTCTAGGTACCTACGCCCCCTCCTGTGTCTTATGTCGCTCCGTGACCATGATTAGAATAGTTAATTAAGTTATTTCTCACAGTAGACTGATGCCTCGGCAGGCCGCCGTCCTTTACACATTTCCGGGGTGTCACTTTTGTCCTAAAGACAATTAGCAGACGAAAGTAGTACGTCTAGGGAACTCCGTTGGATCGACCGTATTCTTTCCGGGTCAGTGACCGATTTGACGACGGATTACAGGAAGCACCCTCTTTAGACCCGGAGTCTAAATGGATTTCATACTTGATGGAAATTGACGAGATTGGAGAATAATTAGATCACATACCGACCCTCGGTTCTAAAAGGTTATAGCAGGGGAAGATAATAGTCAGTCAGGAACCAATAAGTTGTATATGTAGACAGTCGGTGAACGATATTATTGTTGGCACCAATTTTTGGTCTCTTTCTGGCTACACTGGGACCCATCCCCGGTGTAATGACGAGTAATGAACGAACTTTTCCCTTTTTTTTACGTTTGTTTTTAATAAGAAGTATTTGAACCAAATTAAGAACGCTCGTTCAAACACTCAGTAAAATACTTACCGAGGGCGAAGTTTAATCCCGAGGACAAAGGCAAAGGTTACTCGGAGATCATAATGTAGATTATAACAAAGGAAAGTCGTTAACTTTACATGTAGGGACGACCCAACCATTCTTATCTTTAAAGAAAGGCCTTAAGAAAGAAGAAAGACTTAACGAAGTAAAATGAAGGGGGGTTTGATTTTATTTCATTAAACATGGATTTTGATCTGTTTTAATTGGAGTGCCGAACAAGAGGAAGGTCAGACGTAGGACTGACGAACCGTGTCCTCCGACGAAAGTGAGGATCGGGGTGAAGAAGTGGAGAGGAGTGAAGGAAACCCATCCTTTTTTTTTTTACCGAAGGTACCTATCGTTTACCCAAGTCCGTTTTCTTTGACGAGTCTCCCAAAATCCTAAGTGATTACACTTCCAACTATTCCTATTTCTGATGGGTGAAGTCCCCGTAGTGGGATAGTAAAACATGGACCCACTCATAAGGGACATGAGTCCAGATAGACAGACGTTGTCTGGCCTTTAATACATTCATCCGAGGACTTCCGAGGTTTCTTGATAGATTAAAACAAAGACACAAGAACTCGTATGTTCGGAATAGGTTTTCCGAGTGGAGAGGAAGGAAAGAAGTGTCCCTGACCAAAGTAGTACTATTATTTTTTATAAACAATGTTTAGAAGGAAGGACACAACCCAAAGGGTCCATCGAGCCGACCATTTCTTAGACGGACGTTACGTCCTCTGGGACTAATCTAAGAACCCAACCCTTCTAGGTTACCTCTTCCCTATCCGATGGGTGAGGTCCTAAGAACCCGAAAGGAACAACGAGTCGACCATTTCTTAGGCCGACGTCCTCTGGACCCAAACTATGCCCAACCCTTCTAGGGGACCTCTTCCCTTTCCCATAAGACCGGACCTTTTAAGGTACCGTACCCCAGTGTTTCTCAGTCTGTTCTGACTCGTTGAAAGTGAAGGAAGGACACATGTACCGTCTGTAATGATTAACTCTATTTGGAAGAAAGGACCACTCCCAAATGTCTTAAATGTTTAGGAAGGCGTACATTACAAATCCTTACGATCGTGGTCAATTAATCACAACAGTAGTTACTTTTTTTTTTTTATGGGAGTGAGGAGTTTTTTTCGAGTGATATAAATGACCCGACATCCGAACTCCCTGAGTTCAGAAGGTGGTGACAATAAATGTATCATCTATATTCTCCATCTTGTTACTCTTCAAATTATCCCACTTGGTTCGGTACTTACTCCCTGGAAAACAGATTTGAAGACAACTCGTAAAACATATTCCTCCCCCTTTGTTTGTGTTCACGGTATTCACATTGTTAGTTCTTAATAATGGTACATAATTTAAATGTCTAAGTGATTTGTCACGGTATGGTTGTGTTTATGACTACAACAGTAATTCGTTGATAATAGTGTACATGGTCTGTTCTTCTTTTCTTTCTTATGTCATTCCTCTCTGATATTAATCGTTTCGTTTCGGTCGATCTTTATAGGTCGTAGAAAGGCGAATATATAGTGACCGGTCTTAATAATGTACCGGTGGGGTCCGACGATCCCTTTGACCCTCTATTACAAAAAATTTTCGGTTGTGTATATCAAAGGAAACAGACGTGTTGTTTCCTTTAAAATTCGTTCCACTTTTCTGTCGAAATCCTTACCCTCTTTTATTATCGTTTACTTCGTTGACTGTTTGTTGATTAGAGTTTTTATATGTTCGTTGAATACGTCGAGTTAAGGTCTTTTTATTTACTTTAGTTTTTTACCGGTTTCTTGATTTATCTGTAAAGAGGTTTCTTCTGTATGTCTACCGATTGTTTATGTACTTTTCTACGAGTTGTAGTGAGTAATAGTCTCTGTGCGTTTAGTTTTGGTGTTACTCCATGGTAAAATGTGGTCAGTCTTACCGTCGCTAGGTTTTCAGATGTTCTTTATTTACGACCTCTCCCACACCTCTTTTCCCTTGGGAGAATGTGACAACCACCCTTACGTTTGATCATGTCGNCTCTAAAGAATTTTTTGACCTTTATCTTAACAGTATACTGGGTTGTCAGGGTGACGACCCGTATGTGTGACTCCTTTGGTCTTAACTTTCTCTGTGTACATGGGGTTACAAGTAGTGTCGTGATAAATATTATCGGTCCTGTACCTTTGTTGGATCTACAGGTAGTCGTCTACTTACCTATNTTGATCATGTCGGTGATACCTCTTGTCACACCTCTAAGGAATTTTTTTGACCTTTATCTTGACGGAATACTGGGTCGTTAGGGTGACGACCCGTATGTGTAACTCCTTTGGTCTTAACTTTCTCTGTGCACATGGGGTTACAAGTAGTGTCGTGATAAATATTATCGGTCCTGTACCTTTGTTGGATCTACAGGTAGTCGTCTACTTACCTATTCTTTCGACACCATGTATATGTGTCGCCTCATAATGAGTCGGTAATTTTTCTTATGTAAACTTAGTCAAGATTACTCCACCTACTTTGACCTCGACTAATATGTCTCACTTCATTCAGTCTTTCTTTTTGTGGTTATGTCATATGATTACGTATATATACCTTAAATCTTTCTACCATTACTATTGGGACATACGCTCTGGCGTTTTCTCTGTGTCTACAAATCCTGTCTGAAAACCTGAGACACCCTCTCCCGTTTCCACCCTACTAAACCCTCTTACCATAACTTTGTACATATTATAGTACATTCTTTGCTTAACGGCCCCCTCTCCCTTTCTACCGCCTCCTTATCCTGCCCTTCTGGTGAAAGAGGGAGTGTTTAAGGAGTTTTCTTGTAAAGTTGCGACTCGTTTGAAGTGTTTTGTTGAAGACATCCGACCGTCTCCTGTAGTCCGTTGGTCTTCTCGTCTAGTAACAGAGGTTTTTGTCCATCCTTTTTTATATTTTCTGCTTTTTCCTCTGTTTCCTCCACCCCTCCCTCGAGGCAGGGCCCTTCCCTTCGGGCAGGGCCCTTCCCTTAAAATTCTTCTCTCCAAAGGTTTGTGGTCCTTTGTGAGAGGGACGGCTCAGACACCGCTCGGAACCTTTGTGTCTCCCGTTGTATTGTCCTTCCTTTTTATCTATTTATTAATTTTGGTTGTCTAATGTTCGGGTTGTTATTGAGGGGGTCACCTTTTCGTCGTGTCTGCGGACGTAGGTGGTGACCCTTCGCCCCCGTCCCGTCCCTGCGCGCCCTCCGCGCCCGACGTCTCGAAACATTCTTAACCCGTCCTTGCGGGGTGCGCGTTGGTCTTGCTAGATTGAACCCGATCGTTTGGTCTGACACCCTATCGATGGTACGTTTTTCGAGCTTGTATTCTGTGGCGGTCCTGGCTCGTGTCTTGTTTCCTGCCTTGCCCTTTTCGGCCGACGTCTGGTAGGGGGCGGCCCCTGTCCGTCGGTCTCAGCATTCCTGACCTTTCCCCGTTAACGTCTGAGCCTCTCTGAAATGAATGGATTGACGTTCGTCCGAGGAAACGATTCTGAAGACCCCCACGACCTGTCAGTGGTAGATGGCGTGCCCCACGCGGTCGCCGGGCGGGTCTTTCGACTCGTCGTCGCCGTCTTTTCCACTGTTCGGCGCCGCTAGCGCGAGCGGTTTGAGGACTCGATGAGCCTGGACCCTTCCCGTGTTTCGCGTCAAGGTCGGCTTAGACACGGAGACTCCCGACGGACTCGCGGCTTGGACTCGCCGAACCTGGCCCCTTCACGTGCGTCGGATCCCGGCCGGGGTCTGCCAAGGGCCGACTCGTAGGATCTCGGCCTCACCAAACACGCGGTGCTCTTTCCTGTCCAGTTCGCCCCGTCTCTATGACACACGTGTGCTGTCACGATAAACAATCGTCGTCGGGGGGAGGGGTGTCG
>SJYO01033645.1:12894539-12953799 GCA_006410555.1 Capra ibex
TTATCGGTCCTGTACCTTTGTTGGATCTACAGGTAGTCGTCTACTTACCTATTCTTTCGACACCATGTATATGTGTTACCTCATAATGAGTCGGCAATTTTTCTTAAGTAAACTTAGTCAAGACTACTCTACCTACTTTGACCTCGGTTAATATGTCTCACTTCATTCGGTCTTTCTTTTTGTGGTTATGTCATATGATTGTGTATATATACCTTAAATCCTTCTACCGTTACTGCTGGGACATACGTTCTGTCCTTTTTTCTGTGTCTACACATATTGCCTGAAAACCTGAGTCTCCCTCTCCCTCTCCCACCCTACTAAACCCTCTTACCCTTAAGATTGTACATATGACAGTACATTCTTAACTTAGCGGTCAGGTACAGACTGAACCCACGTCGAACGAACCCCGACCACGTACCCCTACTGGGTCTCTCTACAACACCCCTCCCTCCACCCTCCCCCCAAGTACAAACCCTTGCGTACATTCTTAATTTCTAAAATTTTAATTTTTTTTTTTTTTCTTTTTTCTTTGCTTAACGGTCAGATACAAGTTATGTCCTATGTCCTACGAACCCCGAACACGTACCCCTACTGGGTCTCTCTACTATACCCCACCCCCCACCCTTCCCCCATGTCCTAACCCTTGAGTACATGTGGACACCGACTAAGTACAGTTACATACCGTTTCGGTTATGTCATAACATTTCGTTTTATTTCATTTTTATTTTTAATTTTTTAGTTATTTTTTTATTTTCGGTTGTATATCTACGGGGTTTGTGTTACCCCCAAAGGTAATCATTCTTTCTTCTCTAAAATTTGCTCATTGATTAGTACAGACTGTGTCAGGGGAAATTCCGTAAAAGTATTATAGTTATTATTGTTGGAAAAAAAGAATCTAAAATAATGTCTGTTTTAATACACGAACGATAGAAACGGTGGTCTAACATTTGAAACTTTCCCGACTCTTACACAAAAAGTGACTGGTAAAACAAAGGTCCTTGGTCTAGTCACAGACATTTTATTATCCATGAGCTTTGTAGAAACCATTTTTCACTTATTTAAGGGTGGTGTGAAAGGATCAAGTGTATTCACTATAGAGGAGGGACCGAATGAGGGAAAGCGAGATTGTAGAGTTAATCAGAAGAACGAAATCGAGATGACGACTCAGCAGGGAGATTTTACTAAACAGTGGTTCAATTTAGTGAGTTATAAAGTGGTAATGGAATTCCTATTTCAGACCTAAGAACTTGTACTAAATATTTCTGGAATCGCTGAGCTAAGGGTATATAGAAAGAACGGAGTAATAATCAGAAGGGGAGAAGAGTAACATAAAGAGATCATTGATAAAAAGTCAAGGAGTTTCTCTGTATGAGGAAAAAAAAAAAAATTGCACCCTAGATTAAATGTGTGTTTTGTACGTGGAAAAAACATATGTCAAAATACTCGAGACTGTTTACTTTTCTTAATACACTGATTATAGTATTAGTTATATATCTTGTAAAGGTAATAGAAGATTTAAAGGACTGTTGGGAAACATCAGTTGGAGACAGGACCGAAGGTCAACGACCACGGGTCACTAGTCAAAAGACAGGATGTCAAAAGTAAAAAGGTCTTTTTGTATACTTATCTTAGAATGTTGTAACCTCGGAAAACTCAGACCTACGAAAATGAATCGTATTGCGAAAACTCTACGTAGGGCCGACCTTTCACATAAATATTACACAAAGATAAATGACGACTTATCAGAAAGTAACATATCCATATGGTATCAAATAGGTAAGTTGTTTATTTTCCGTAAACGTAACGGAGGTCAAACTACATTAATACTTATTTTAGTAATATTGGCAAGTGTATGTTCGAAAATACTTATTTTAAATAGTGGAGTCTCTCACTAATGAGCTAACATCGTGTTATCATACAAATTGAAATACTCTTTAACGGAAAGTTTTAACAAAAGGTTTTACCGAATGATGAAACGAAAGGGTGTTATAGAAGAGGATTACCACCGGTAAAACAGAATGATAATGAGGTGAGTGGAGGAAGTGAGTTGAATGAGTATGGATATAAAGTCTGAATTTTTTTAAAAAAACCTCATATAGACTATATGAAATGTAAAATCAGACCACTAACGAAAGAAAACCGTTTCCTAGAAACAACTGGGATCCAGACGTACACACAATGTGACGAAGTCAGTACAGACTGAGAAACGTTAGGTTACCTGACATCGGTAGGTGTCCTAAGAGGTCCGTTCTCATGTCCTCACCCAACGGTAAAGGAAGAAGTCTCCTAGACGGATTGGGTCCCTAAGTTTGTCACAGAGAATAAGTCTCTAAGTTTCGTCACGGAGGACGTAACCTTCCGTCCGAGAAATGGTGATCGTGGTAGATCCTGTGGACTAGGATCTAGATCTTATAACGTAGAGGGTACAAGAGAGTATAATAAACATAGAAAAGTTAATTATGTATTAAATTTTCTTACATTTTTTTTCCAATAAAGAAAGAGTAAACTCGACTCGAACGTTCTAATGTCTACGGTTATTGAGGTCATATTACTCCCTACACAATGGGATGGGACCATCTTGAATGTTCCTTAAGAGACCACCAGGTGACTAATCCTCAGACGTGAAAGTGACGGTACCAGACCCAAATTAGGGACCAGTCCCTTCGTTCTAGGGTGTTGGTTTTTTTTTTCTTTCTTTTCTTAAATAATTCCTTCATCGGGGATAGATAAAAAAAAAAGTTGGTACCGAATCGTGAATAAGTTCCTATATATTCTCTTACCTTTAAACCCTCTCTTTTAAAGAAACCTTTTTGTTAATCCTCATTCCGATGCATGAGAAGAAGTGTCCCGTTCTTTTGCCATGAAGGTAACGACAAGTTCCGTTCATTCTTCCCTAAGGTCTTCCGGTGAACCTGTCGAACTAGAAACAGGGGATTACAGATACCCTCGTGTCGTTGACCACGGTGTAAGAAAAGACCTTTCCGGATTTTAACATTCTAAAATCTGATCTATCGACGACACTACCACCCTTCTCTTCTCCACTGAGGTAACCCTACAGTACCTACATATCCGAAAAGTCCCGTTCCCTACATACTAATAAAGAACACCTGGTTGACCCCTGATGTATTATCTTTCGGAAGGACATGGGTAATATTTTTCTTAACTGTACTCATGTCGTATCCTCCCATTACTCTGGAGATTGTCTTACATAGTTCATCTAAGAGATCATTTCTGTAACAGGTTTGGTTCCTTTCCTTTCTACGTCTTAGGGGTCATTACTACTCCTAGTGGGTGTTTACGTGAGGTCCTAGTTTACGTCTAATACCGACGTGGTCATTTCTTTGAAACGACGGTAAACGGAATAATAGGAATCCCTTTGTACTAGTTGAGTTTCTCTATCATTATGTATCACTTCCCCTGTCTCTTCCGTTACCGTGGGGTGAGGTCACAAGAACGGAACTCTTAGGGTCCCTTCCGCCTCGGACCACCCGACGGCAGATATCCCAACGTGTCTCAGTCTGTGCTGACTTCGCTGAATCGTCGTTGTCGTCGTCACTTCCCCTTCTCGTATTTACGATCCTCTCTTCCCTAAGTTTCTCTGTTTTATGTTTAAATTACAAAATTAAAGTTGGTAAGTACCCTAAATTAGAACAAAATTCAAACAAAAGTAAATATAAAAGAGACCTACTGAACCAATTATATACAACTATATTAAAGATAAGTCTTCCAACATAAACTTGGATCTATCCTGCTTAATTCCGTTCCTTACATCAAGAACCGGGAAGATCCAAAGGACTACAGGATACCTAAATAAAGACTCTTTTTGACGTAAAGGTTTACGTTTGTTAATACACTAGGATAGTTAGAAAGAAATTACGTATAAAGGGAAGGAACGACCAGGTCTTTTAGTTAGGTTGGTTAATTACACAACCTCTTACCTCTTTTTTTTTTTTTTTTTCTACTACGAAGACATACCATCGGGAAGGACAGTGAATGTTTACGGAGAATTTACAAAGTCCCTTGTAATCGTACTCATACACTCATACACTTTCCTACAGGGGTCCCTCGTTCCCCACCTCCCTCCTTCTTCTTACTCCAACAAGTCCTCCCAGGACAACTTCCAGAAGTCCTACATGTTCTACTTCAACGATGAAGTTTCGAAGAAAATAAAATAACAATAATACCGTAATCCCCTCGTCTTTTTCTCCTTTTGTTTCGGTTTGAAGAGTAAAGTCTGTGTTGTACAAAAGACTCTAACGAGTACTTTCACGTGCATTTTTTAGATGTTAAGGGAACTTAAACTAACTTTTTTCATCCTTTATTAAAAAAAACCAACCTCGATCTTTCACCCCATGTTTTATTCTTCCCCATATGAAAGGTCATTAGCAAAAGAAAAATATCCTACGACCAGTTTATGAAGTTACGTTGTTTGAACGAGAGTCGGTTCTCTCTTAATTCTTGTTTTATGTTTATCAATCAGTATTGGTGTAAAACCTCTTCCTTTACCGTTGGGAGAGGTCATAGGAACGGACCTTTTAGGGTGCCTGTCTCTTCGGACTGTCCGACCTCAGGAACCCGAAGGGTTCTCAGTCTGTGTTGAATTGTTGATTTGTGTGTTTGGTGTACATGGGCCACAATTGACAGAATCTGTGTCCATTTGTTAACAAAGTGTGTGTGACAGAATAAATTAGGATTTAATTTGAGTACTCCAATTAATACTAATAACACGATCCAAACATCTTCTCCTTTGACTTCTAATCTTTACCACTTAATGAACGAGTTTTAGTGTGTTATTCACCGACTTAGTCCGCAGGATCCACCGGGTCGCCATTTCTTAGACGGACGTTACGTCCTCAGCGTCCTTTGAACCCAAACTAGAGACCCAGTTCTTCTAGGAGACCTCCTCCCGTACTGGTGGGTGAGGTCATAAGAACGGACCTCTTAGAGTACCTCTTTCCTCGGACCACCCGATGTCAGGTATCTGAGTGTTTCTCAGCCTGTGCTGACTTACCTTAATCGTACGTGCGTGTGACCCTAACTATAACTCTTGTGACTTTTGAGGTCTCGAACACCAAGATTTGGAACCTGTGTGAGAAGGTCGGACCCAGGGGAGTCCGATTCCATCGGAACTTAACGGAAACAGGAAGGGTTTGTGAAATCTGGTCGGGGGGTCCGGGTGGAAGCATCCTGATGAAACAATAAGTAAGAGTAGTCTCCATCGATCAATAAACTCCTTGGTCACATTTCACTTTTACGATCGATCCCAACCTCTCCAGTTGAAAAGAAAGGTACCTCCACGGTGGAGTTTGGTTTGGTCTACCCACTGACGGTCCTCCAACGTTGAGGACGAAGTCCTCATAGACCTTTATACTCCGCCTTTTCCAAAGACGGTTCAATGTGTAACTTACTCGGTTCCGTAACAGTGTATTCAAACCTCTACTGACGGAAGAACGAAACGTGTCACTATAGTATACTACGTGTGTGTTTGAATTGGGCGAACATTGGTATGGGTGCGGGAACAGTCTCCGTTTCACTATCCCTTTATATCAGGAGGAATAGGTGAAGGGACCACCGAGTCTGTCCTTTTTTCTTAGACCGACGTTACACGCTCTGGGCCCAAACTAAGGACCCAATTCTTCTAGGGGACCTCTTCCTTTACCGTTGGGTTAGGTCATAAGAACGGAACTCTTAAGGTACCTGTCTCCCCGGACCTACCTCCCCTCAAACCTAAGGGTCGGTCTCTACCCGACCCAGTGCCACCGCTTCACCATTTTCGCGATCTAGGATCGGTGATCTGGTCACCAGTCACTGTCCTTTGACTGGGAAACCAAAGCGTCTTTTCTTAAGGTCTTTCTGTCTTCCGTCACTTTGTCCATTTCTTAAATAATTCTTCTTTCGTTCATATCATGTACGTCTATCCATGTACCCGACTGAGTCCCTCTCTTTCTCACAGTGACTCAACACGGGAACACCGTCAAACTCACTGAAAATACGCCATAAAGAAGGGTCAAAGAAAACCGGTTAGTAGAACTGAACGAACCAAGTGTCAGGTATACACCATATAGAGTCCTAGGAGCGTTCACACGTGTGTGTGTAGAGAATCGGTTCTACCTAAGATAGTGTTTCCGCATACCCACCTTGTATTGAACTGTATTGAGGGGAAACCGGAGGTTCCTCGTAAAAAAATACGTAAACACCGACCCCTCCAGAGGACTGAAGCCCTTCCTCCTTATACACCAGACACGTCCCAGGTGGGATCAGGGAATTAACCGGAAGATAAGACTAGAACCTCAAAGTCAATTATCTCTTACTTAGAGGTTAACGAAATGGGGCCCCCCCCGCGGACAGACAGAGGACAGAGTCTTCCTCGCCATTACCCTACTCGTCCACCTTCCCCTCTAGAACTAATAAGGTTCCGTGGTCTGGTGTCTCTGACCCAATGACTCCTGGGTTGGGTCTATCAGTCACCCTTCGGAGTCACGTATATTCGATTCGGAGGTTCAGGGGTCACGTAGGAGACACCGGGATAATCTAAAGTGAATGTTTTGCGTTCAAATTTCTATTTTCAAAATTCGTAAAGTTCCACCGTTAACGTTTCTTACTTTAGGGTTCTCATCCCAAGAAGACTCGTGACCCGAGAAGACTCGAACTAAGGGACACACTAACGTCACGTACCACTGTATTTATACTTCAACCAGGACTAAAAATAAGAGACTTAAATCATTTTCTCCCACACTCCTTCCCACAAAACAAATTTCCTAACGTTTGACTGTGACACGTCTAAACAACAAAACCACCGTCTTGTCAAATTACAAATTTTCAGACTCAACTCTATCCGAGTCTTTACCTCGACTCAGAGTTGAGAAGTATGGACTACTGGACTCTTTTCTAAAGTAAGAGAGTTTTAGACATACAAGGTATCACTTTAACCTAATTTCGTGTACAGTTTTAAAACTCGACCAATTTTTGTATTAAAAAATTTTTTCTATGTTGTGTCGCAGACTGTGTATGGCACGTCAATTATTTACAAACGTTAATGATAATAACTTTCGGATCTAAGGAAACTTATGTCTTTGAATTCATTTTATAATCATTTTAAGGAACAGAGGACCGAAAACAGAATGGTATCTCCATGTAGATTTTTAGGACTCTTTAAATTAGTAGTACGATTGTTTTTCGTAACTCGTCACTGATTCGTGGTCCGTGACGGGTTCGTATGAACGAATAGAATGAGGTAAGAGTATTGTTGAAAAATATATTTATAACTGTTCAGTAAAATAGCTACTTCTTTGACTTCCACTTCTTTCAAATTATTTCCGGGTTTTAAATTAGAACCCGTGGAATACCCCGAGTCACCATTTCTTAGGTGGACGTTCGTCCCCTGTGTCCAAGTTAAGTACCCAACCCTTCTAGGGGACCTCCTCCTTTACCGTTTGGTGAGGTCATAAGAACGAAACCTTTAGGGTACCTTTCTCCTCGGACTACCCGATATCAGATACCCCAACGTCTCAGCCTGAACTGAATCGTTGATTTGTTATTGTTGTTGTTGTTTTCAATTATCGTCTACTTTCCCGATTTCAGATTGGAAGTAAGGCAGACTGACGTTTCAGATACGAGAAGTGGGGATCCGGTGTAACAACTCTATACACTGGGAGTTGGGACCGATGAATGAATTTTACAATTTTTTTTTTTTACGTGTACAGCTCCTGGGTTGGAACTAATAAAATTTGTCTTATGACTCCCTACTCGTGGTCTCTTTTGTTGTTTTTAGGTATATAATTACACAAAGACCACTAAGACCTTGGTTAACCAGATTCACCGTATTACGTGGGTCTTTTGAGTATGAAATTGTATAATACACAAATCAGTATAATCGTCCGGTAAAACTTAAGTACTTCTTATTGCCGTTGAGGTTAGATAACGAAAATATGAAAAATAGACTTCTCAGAAAATAATTCCGTTTGTAGTTACTTATAGGTAACCTTCTTTCGTTTCAATAAGAAAAAGACGTGCCCTTCTTTCTCAACGATAACAGTACTGGAACTTATTAGAAAATATCTACCCACACCCTCATACTGAATAAAAAAGTTTGAGTCTCTTCATTTTCGTACACATAACTGGACTTTCTTACACATCTTTTGTATCCTACTCCTCTTCTTAATGATGTATTAAACCTAGTCCTTTACAGTCCCACCCACCTACATCCTACTACCTTTTCCTCACACAGTACTTATGAAGTATTCACTCGGGGACGGAAGAGTAAACATACACAGGAAATATTACCCTACTTATTATCACAATTCTACACACGAGACACCATACAGGGAAATAGGTTTGTTTATGTACCGACGGGTCTATTTTGATAATGGGTTCCGGTCGTGTACGTTTGGTCTCCACACCACAACTACTAAGTTGGAGTCACGGTTGAGTTCCCATTAAAAGGTCTATTGACGGATTTAACAGAGCGAAATGAGTCTTCTTTCTCCTAGTATTTGTTGCATTACTCAAGGGGTTTACAGGATGAGTAATTAAAACAAAAGGTCGTTTTGAAGGATCTCATTACATGTTAGTTCCCTGACTTCTACACACATCTATGTCCACTACCATGTCTCTCTACGAATGTAGACAAATTTTATCCGTTACCGGACTTGTTTAGTACAGGTTCCTGTGGTTCAGTTCATTTTGGGATGACATTTTGACCGTGGCAATATATAACACAATCGGTTTTTCAAATAAGACCAAAAAGGTGTACGACAATACCCTACTTAAAAAACCGGTTGTATTAAACATATAGGGATTCGGTCTCTTCCGTTACCGTAGGGTGAGGTCATGAGAACGGACCTTTTAGGGTACCTGTCTCCTCGGATCATCCGACGTCAGGTACCCGGCACTTCTCAGCCTGTGTTGACTTGCTGAAAGTGAAAGTACGTAACCTCTTCCTTTACCGTTGGGTGAGGTCACAAGAACGGACCTCTTAGGGTCCCTGTCCCCTCGGACCACCCGACGACAGATACCCCAACGTGTTTCAACCTGTGTTGACTTCACTGAATCGTCGTCGTCGTCGTTCAGCTCTTTTGTACTCAAACTAGGGACCCAACCCTTCTAGGGGCCTCTTCCTTTCTTGTTGAGTGAGGTTATAAGAACGGTCTTTTTAGGGTACCTGTCTCCTCGGATAGTGTGAGGATGTGAGGTTTCCCAGTGTTTCTCAGTCTGTGTTAACTTGCTGATTCGTGTCCTTCAGTTCCTTTTTTGGAGTTTATTACTCACACTATTCCTTCATTCCTGACCAGAGGTATGTACAATTGTTTCCCATAATCCTTTTAAACTGATGACACAAAGACCTTTTCTTATAGTAGTAATACGAATTGTTTTCATAGTCCATGTAACCTTAAGACGGGATTATCGTAATTTTTGTCCCGGATTAAGTACTGTTAGATCTTTCATAAAGATTTTTCTCCTATCCAAAAACTCAGTCCCAAGTCAAGTCAAGTCAGCGAGTCAGTACAGCCTGAGAAACTCTGGGGTACTTAGCGTCGTGCGGTCCGGAGGGACAGGTAGTGGTTGAGGACCTCAAGTGAGTCTGAGTGCAGGTAGCTCAGGCACTACGGTAGGTCGGTAGAGTAGGAGACAGCCGGGGAAGAGGAGGACGGGGGTTAGGGAAGGTCGTAGTCTTAGAAAAGGTTACTCAGTTGAGAAGAGTACTCCACCGGTTTCATGACCTCGAAGTCGAAATCGTAGTAAGGAAGGTTTCTTTAGGGTCCCAACTAGAGGAAATCCTACCTGACCAACCTAGAGGAACGTCAGGTTCCCTGAGAGTTCTCAGAAGAGGTTGTGGTGTCACGTTTTCGTAGTTAAGAAGTCGCGAGTCAGAAGAAGTGTCAGGTTAAGAGTGTAGGTATGTACTGGTGTCCTTTTTGGTATCCAACCAACTTAAGTTAAAACTAAAAAGATGGTGATCGGTGTACCACAACCCGGTGACTGAAACACATAAACTTTAAATAAAAGAAATAGATATTTTACCCTTATTCTTAGTCGTAAGTCCTAATAAGATTATGTCTACTATAGTTCCGAAGGGGGTGACCGAGTCACCATTTTTTAGACGGACGTCACGTCCTCTGCGTCCTCTGCACCCAAGTTATCGACCCAGACCTTCCAGGGGATCTCCTCCCGTACCGTTGGGTGAGGTCATAAGAAAGGACCTCTGAGGGTACGTGACCCCTCAGACCACCCGATGTCAGGTACCTCTACGTCTCCGTCCATATTGACTCTCTGAATCGTGTGTGTGTGTGTGTGTGTGTGTGTGTGTGTGTGGTCCTTTACTGTACACGACACCTTTGGTCGGTTTGGTGTCTTCAGTTCTCTTTAAGGGTAACCGTCCTTTTCGGGTTACGGGGGTTTATACCATTATTGATTCATATTAAGTGAACACTTGTCGTTATCCGAAACTAGTGACTCCATCCATCCTTTCGATTACGAGTCCTCGAGTGGTCTCGACAACCGTAGGACAGTAAACCAATTCCATTCTGAAGGTTTAAGACCAAGTCAAAAACCTCAGGGTTCAGGATCCGTCTACTTTTTTTTATCGAAGTATTTATATTTCTAGTTCCCTCCTCAGGTAAATATTCTTGACATCATACCGAATTTTAAATTTTTCACTTTGGTTAGGGTTAAAATTATAAGTCCATTTTAGTACCGAGATATTATGTCGTTTCTATTAAACTACGTCTTGACGACAATGATAACGATAAGTCCGTATTATAAATGAGAAGGATTGTTTAAGTGTACTGTCTATTTCTTTGATATTGAGTCATTCAAGTTTATTTAAAGGGTTCTGGTCTATTCATCTATTGACTTAAGGTCTATACCATAAGTTTAGGGCCAGGTAGATCGAAATTTTCTTACGTAACGTGGATGTGACAGCCACCCTTACATTCGACCACGTCGGTGATATCCTTTATCATACTACCAAAGAGTTTTTTGATTTTTATGTCAACGGTATACTGGGTTGTTAGGATGAGGACCCGTTTATAGGTCTGTTATTATATTAAATTCTCTATCGTAAGAGGGGATACAAATGTCGTCGTGATAAGTGTTATCTGTTCTGTTCCTTTATTGGATTAACAGGTAACTGCCTCTCTTTTTCTTACATCATGTATATATGTTACTTTATGATAAGTACGCATATTTACCTGTTTTATTCCGGTCAACGTTGTTGCACCTACCTAGATCTATAAGAGTATGATTCAGTCTGTCTCTTTCTTTTTATAGTATACCGTAGTAAATGTACACCTTAGATTTTTTACTGTGTTTTCATTTGAAAATACTTTATTATTGTCTGGGTGTCTGGAGCCCTTGTCTGGATACCAACGGTTCCGAGTTACCCCACCCTTTCCCTACCTCACCCTCAGACCCTAATCGTCTACGTTTGACAATATATGTCCCACCTATTTGTTGTTCCAGGAAGACATATCGTGTCCCTTGATATAAGTTATAAGACACTAATTTAGTATTACCTTTTATGATAAAAATTTCTTATATATATATCCATTTGAGTGAAACGATATGTAGTCTTTAATTGTGTAATTTTTAGTCGCTATAAAGTTAAATTTTTTTTAACTTCTTAGTCAACTTGATTACATATCAAACGGTTAGAATTTTTTTTTTTTATCTCTCGTTTTTCGTTGTTTGTAAGGATAAAGCTGAGTCTTACCAAAACCGTCGTCCACCGTTCAAATTTGTACGTTCGTTACTAGTTTACCGAGAACGGTTCCCTTTGACCTAGGATCCTCAGATTGTACCATAGTGTCAAACCAGGGATTGGATTTCCTGAAGTTTCAGTCCGTTGACGTTGAAGAAACAGGTTAACTGTCATCAACAAAAGTACTAAAAGACAAGAAGTGGTAACAATCCCCGGAGACCTTAGAGTACTTGAGGTCACGTCAAGTAATATTTCGTACACTGAAATATTATCTTAATAGGACCAGTGACACAAAGAGTGTTATAAATTCAGTTCCTAACAGGAACGGAGGTGCTAATACCTTTAAAGTTTATAACCGTACGGGTGATCTGATTAAGGAAAAGTCGAGTTCAGTAAAGGACTTTATACATCCTGATTCCCAAATAAAATGAATCGAAGTTACCCTGAAGACTCGAGAGAAACCTTTGTGAAGGAGACACGAAGTGACGTTAATTGCAAGTTACCACGGAGACCGAGAAGACAGACTTTGAAGTCTTCACACACGTTTCCAGGTTTCCTTCTTACGATAGAAGAGTAATAAGGTGGGTCCTTTAATTCATGAATTAAGGAAACATCTGACCTTCTCCTCGTCCAGTCTTCTCAGACTCGAAAGAAGTAGGGACACTTCAAACCACCCCCAGTCCCAAACTTCTCTTTCCCTGTAAGGAAAGGAGGAGAGGTCTTAAGAAGAAAATTTTTTTAAGAATTACCCTAAGACTTCTCCACTACCTCATCTTTTTGTTTTGGAGAGTGGATCATTCGTCTTTTAGACAAGTCATCTATGATTTCTCTTTAAGAGATATTTATAAAACGTTGGTATAACATATGGTGTCCTTATTAGTGAATGAATTGTAAGAGAACAGGTAGAAACAAACAAGTCTAGATATTAAGAGGAAGATGGACTCTGTAAGAACTTCCTCAGTATTATTTTACGTTAATAATCTTAAATTAACCTATAGTGAAAAGGGACTCGTCGAGGGAGTTGGAGAAGGATGAGCAGATGTACGGATTTCCTGAATTTGCGTAGACGGTGTAATGAATTGAAAGTCAGAGTCTTTTTCTGGTCTTACTACTTCTTGGATAAAGTTGTCTTTTCGATTTCTCGTTATTTCTTAGATGAAAGTCACCATATAATTCCTTCCATGCTACTGTGAAGAGTGGTTTGTTTATCGAATGTCTCTTTAACTTAGTGTCAAATAAAGAAAATCCTTTGATACAAAAGAGGTAAATTTTTATATAACTTCTATCGATAAGAGTCACCATAGGTTGTAATCGTCCATCTGTTAAATGTCCTCTACTTAAAGGGTTAAAACCTACGACATCACGTCAGTTAACCACTTCCGGAGAACTTTAATGACTCGAGTAGTGTACGTGTTTACGTCGTTTACGATAAATACACAGAAAGATCGAACGTTTAAATTACTCCGACTCTAGACTCCTTATTTTTATAAAGGTGTTGTTTTTACTTTTTTTACAACCTTACTTTAGATCCAAGTGACGTACAGATTCTAGGGTTCTGGGTTTGTTTTAAAAAGAAGATATTCTAGTGTACCTCCCTTTTACTCAGTTCCAAGTAATCTTCGAAACAAATTTTCTGTAGTTTCCCCACGACTGTTAGAATGGTAAAGTGAGGAAAGGGATAGTAGACATATCTGTATTATACGAGATGAAAGTCCTTTGGACTTCGTAGAAAATTTAACAACCATGAGGAGTACCTTACACCTAACACATTAATAACCGGAGTCTACATATTTGATACTTAATTCACAGTGAACTTACCTTTTAATAAACTTCTTTCATGTGGTACTAAGTGAAGATTACTTACGAAAGTATGTAGAAACGTTTACATAAGTGGGTTTCTTCAAGAGTATCTTCGTCCGGTTCTTTGACAAGAAAGAACACTATAAAATAGATTGTTAAAAATTTCAGTTTATTAAGTGATTGTGATTCTTTAAAGGAAAATAAAAGTTCATCGTGTGTATCTTTAAAGGACACGGCCCAATTTAGAGTGACCTATCGGTTGACTTTAATTTTATAAAAGGTCGAGTGTTTTCGTATAAGGTGTTTTCTGTTTCTACACTATCTCTATCGTTTTGTATTTGATAAACGAAACAATAAATTTGGGGGGAGTTCGATTATTATGCGTGGTATGGAGGAAAATCTTTCACTCACGGTTGACTCTCAATGAGTTTTCATTTGAAAGTCTTAGTCTAAGTAACAAAAGTACCAAGTCCCAATGTCATAAAAAAAAATAAAAAAATTAAATAAAATTTAACTTCCTATTAACGAAATGTTACGACACGACCAAAGACGACATGTCGTTACGCTTAGTCGATATTCATGTGTATATAGGACAGGGAGGACTCGGAGGGAGGGTGACTGGGGGGTAGGGTAAGGAAATCCATCAGTGTCTCGTGTCTCGACTCGAGGGACACAATGTGTTGACGAAGGGTCAACAGAATGATCGATAGACAAAATGTGTACCATCAATTATATACAGTTACGACGAGAACGTTAAACGAGGTGGGAGAGGAAGGGAACGACACAGGTGTTCGGGTAAGAGATGTAGACATAAAGATAAGAATAGGACGTTTATTCGAGTAGTCATGGTAAAAACTCTCTCTATATTTTCATATTTGATGTATGAAACAATAATTTGGGTAGAATTGGGTGATTACACCTGATATAGAGGAAAATCTTTACTCATGGTTGACGATCCCCCAAGAAACTATCGAGTCTGTCATTTTTTAGACAGACCTTACGTTCTCCGGACCCAAGTTAGGGACCCAGCTCTTCTAGAGGACCTCTACCTTTACCGATGGGTGAGGTCATAGGAACGGAGTTCTTAAGGTTACTGTCTCCTCGGACCACCCGACGTCAGATATCCCAACGTTTCTCAGTCTGTATCAACTCGTTGATTGTGAAAGGTTAACTACCAATGAGTTTTTATTTGATAGTCTTATCCTAATTAACCAAAGTACCATATTCCAATATCATAAAATACTAATTTCTGTTTAATACCTAGAACATATATTACCTATATCTTTTTGTGAGTTTGTTTTTATTAGACACGTGAGAACCAAAGATCATAAGTCCTCAGTCGGGCCACAATAACCAACTACTATATACTATAATAGTTCCTCTTTAACAACCCGACACGGTTTAACGTCTCCGGGAAGGGACGATTATTCTTTTCACTCCTGATTAAATTTTCTGTTTCTTGGTCATCATTGGTAACTGGTTTCACACGACACTAGTCATAACACAATTCCCTTTTTTTTTTTTTACACTGTTAAAAATAGTAAACTTTTTACCTTACCGTAGGTCTCGAAGACCAAATTTAAAATCAAAAAGTTCACTCTCTACTATTCCCTGACCTAAATTATGTCACCATGAACTCTTCCTGTCTCCTTTTACCTACATTCTTTAGAGATCTATATAGACTGTTAGAAGTCAAGTCAAGGCAGTGAGTCAGTACAGGCTGAGAAACGCTGGGGTACTTGGTGTCGTACGGTCCTGAGGGACAGGTAGTGGTTGAGGGCCTCAAATGAGTGTGAGTACAAGTAACTCAGTCACTACGGTAGGTTGGTAGAGTAGGAGACAGTAGCGGAAGAGGACGGGAGTTAGGAAGGGTCGTGGTCCCAGAAAAGTTTACTCAGTAGAGAAACGTAGTCCACCGGTTTCACGACCTCAAAGTCGAAGTTGTAGTCAGGAAGGTTACTTGTAGGTCCTGACTAGAGAAAATCTTACCTGACCAACCTAGAGGAACGTCAGGTTCCCTGAGAGTTCTCAGAAGAGGTTGTGGTGTCAAGTTTTCGTAGTTAAGAAGACACGAGTCGAAAGAGACATCAGGTTGAGAGTGTAGGTATGTACTGATGACCTTTTCAGTATCTGAACTGGTCTGCCTGGAATCAGTCGTTTCATTGCAGAGAGGA
Source organism: Capra ibex (assembly GCA_006410555.1). Lineage (NCBI taxonomy): Eukaryota > Metazoa > Chordata > Mammalia > Artiodactyla > Bovidae > Capra > Capra ibex. The sequence goes on from SJYO01033645.1 coordinate 12,910,212, forward strand.
AAATTATACGAGAGATCCAACCAGTATTTGAAAGGAAGGTTCCTCATTCGTAGAAAATTAAAGTACCGACGTCAGTGGTAGACGTCACTAAAACCTCGGGGGTTTTTATTTCAAACTGTGACAAAGGTGACAAAGGGGTAGATAAACGGTACGTCACTACCCTGGTCTACGGTATTAGAATCAAAAGACTTACAACTCGAAATTCGGTTGAAAAAGTGAGAGGAGAAAGTGAAAGTAGTTCTCCGAGAAATCAAGAAGAAGTGAAAGAAGGTATTCCCACCACAATAGACGTATAGACTCCAATAATTATAAAAAAGGTCGTTAGAACTAAGGTCGAACACGAAGGAGGTCGGGTCGTAAAGAGTACTACATGAGACGTATCTTCAATTTATTCGTCCCACTGTTATTTATCGGAACTGTATGAGGAAAAGGATAAACCTTGGTCAGACAACAAGGTGTAGGGCAAGATTGACAACGAAGGACCGGACGTATGTCTAAAGAGTTCTCCATCCAATCCACGAGACCATAAGGGTAGAGAAAGTCTTAAAAGGTGTCAAATAACACTAGGTGTGTCAGTTTGTGAAACCGTATCAGTTATTTCATCTTTATCTACAAAAAGACCTTGAGAGAGTGAAAAAACTACTAGGTCACCTACAACCGTCAAACTAGAGACCAAGAAAACGGAAAAGATTTTGGTTGAACTTATAGACCTTCAAGTGTCAAGTGTATAACGACTTCGGACCGATCCATAACTAATATACCCCTCTTCCCTAATATCTCCTCCACCTGTAGTTCTTACTATAGTTTACGGGATCAAACCCTTCAACTTAGTTACTAAAATTCGCTCGTTCCCTACATCTCTTGTCTGAGTATCCGTGTCTCCCCCTTCTTCTCCTACTCTGTTTAACTCTCTCATCGTAACTACAGTCAGTACAGGTTGAGAAACACTGGGGTACCTGACATTGGACGGTCCGAGGAGACAGGTATCCCTAAGAAGTCCATTCTTATGACCTCACCTGACGGTATAGGAGGACGTCCCCTAGAAGGGTTGGGTCCCTAGTTTGGGTCCACAGGGTTTAACGTCCATCTAAGAAATGATAGAGTCAGTGGTCCCTTCGGGACTATAAAATGGTGGTATATATATTATCTATCGATCACCCTTCGACGACATATTATGTCCCTCGAGTTAAGTCACGAGACACTACTACCTTCCCCACCCTCCCTTCAGGTTCTCCCTCCCCTATATACATATGAATGTCAACTAAGTGTCACTGTGTGTCGTTTTTGATTATGTTGTAACATTCCGTTAATAGGAGGTTAATTTTCTTAAAAAATTTTTATTCTCTCGTTTCTTCCATCTTTTGTTAATCTTCTCTACAAGATAAAGTCTCCACGGGTGAAAGTCTACGGACATTAATTTCCACTACATATTTTACACATATTTTGGTACAGGTCTTATATCCTTTTCTGTGAAAGGAAAGGGAAGGGAAAAAGGAAACCTTTCGATTACCCTGTTAAAGTCTCCTACTTATAGGGACTCCTACCACTGGGAGACCGGTGTCGACGTGATACCTACGGATTCACAGAGATAATAACCAAGGTTCATCAAGTCCCGGTCATTAAACCTAGGTGGTATAGGACGGGTAGGATACTCAAAATTTTTCCTCCCTTACGAGAGACTAGTATAACGGAGTTGGTTATAACGGTCTTCCATACAGAATTCTCATCTTTAAGTTTGTTTGTTTGTTTGTGTGTCATCTTTGGTCTCTTTCTAATCTTATTGAACATTGGAACTTAAGATTTTTGTGTCGGTGAATGAAAATATGAGAATAACAGTATCAGACCCTTAAAATTTACGAAATTAAGGTCACACCAACTCATGAGAAAGGTTCATGACTTAATCATGACTTGATAAAAACAAGAGTCGTTAACCTGATTATTTGAGACGATAATTTTAACACAAAATCGTAAAAGAAAGTGGGAAATTGTAGATGAACTTGACGATCGGGTATTGAAAGAAATAGGCTCAATTAAGAGTGTTGTCATAACCATAGATCGTCAAATAGAAAGACACGAAAGAGACGAATTAATAGATGAACACCTTATGATCTATTTTAGATTCCATCGAAGATCGAAATTACAGTAATTAGGTGTTGTCCGTTTCGACATCTTCCTTTATGAAGTACCTTTTCTGATTAATATTTAAAAAAAAAAAATTAATTCCCTTCACAGGTACAAACACCAAACACTCTACCTTTTACACTTTCAATGAGGAGTTTGAACCCTTCTCTTAATAGTACCCCGAAGTAAAGACCTTCAGAAGGGACAACCTTCATTCTAAAATCTTTTGGAAACTTTTACTCCTCTCCTCCATCCGTTTCATTTTCAAATAAGGTTCTTATTGTTTAGTGTACTCACTTTGATATTCTCTCTTTTCGTAGTATCCCCTGTCCCATCCTCCACTTTCACTTCTCCCTCGTCACCCCAAGAACCGAGCAGGTGTGGAAGACGCACTATTAGATTTTTCGTATTTCCGCCCCCCCTACCCTTCCCATACACCCGTTGAGGTATTCGGTAGATCCCTTGGGGAACTTAACCTAGGAATCCCAGACTCGTTTCTTCGTGTTTGCAATTCCAGAAGTGATTCTATTCCCTTATCCATTCAAAAGTTCCGGCTGGTACAGGGGTTCTAAACCAGTCAATAGGTCCTCCTTCCTCGATAACGTCCTTTATATACTTTAGAATCGTAATCCTGTGTGAGTCTCTAACTGCATCTCATTTGTACTTCATCTGAAGAGGGGAAGTATCGTGACCCCACAGTATCCTATGACCCCCTTCCTTAAGTCGACATCCTTTCCTTGTAAGAAAAATGTTATTACCCTATTTTGACCCGATTTTCATTCATCCGATCCCTGAAGGGACCTCCAGGTCACCAATTCTGAGACGGAAGGTTAGGTCCCCCACTCACAACCTAGGGACCATCCTCTTGGTTCTTGGGTGCACGGTGTCCCACACCGGTTTTTTTCACCCCCCCTTTTTTCATTCGATATACATCGTCGAAGCGTGGTTTGTTAAAACCAGTTCAGGAAATTAAAGATTTCGGTTTAGAGGATTTGGACCCTCTAACAATCTTTACGTTTTGGACTCCGGAGTGAGGTCTGAATGCCCAGATTTATAGACAAAACTCTTTATGTCACGAGTTAAGAGAATAAAAGTCAAAATAGTAGACACTTTACCCCCTTACCAACAAAATATTCCTACAACAGTTCTAATTTATTTTATTGTAAAGGTTGTACAAATCATGTATGTGATTGTGAACTGTCCCACGTACATTTATTAACCTTCATTTACACAATGATAATCATTATAGTTCTATATATTAATAAAAATTTTCTTGTTCCTAGAGTCGAACCACGAGACACCATGGATCTACCCACCGTAACTCCACTCCTCCCTCCAGGTTCTCCCTCCCCTATATACATATGTATATAATTATCGACCAAGTGAGAGTCTCCTGTGATTACGTTGTAATACCTCGTTAATATACGGTTATTTTTCTGATTTTCTGTATACAACTTTTCTTATCGATTTGGAGTGTAATCTGAACCATTAAAACTAAAGATTAGGTAATGTTTTTGTTTTTGTTTGGAACTAGAACGTTCGATGACTGACAGACGTTAATCTGGATGAAAGTCATCTCTTACTGGTCCACTTACCTAAATAAAACTCACTGCGGATTTAACCGACTTAAAATGACTCTCTAATAATAATGTACTCCAAAGACTTAGTAAAAGTCATAGTCACTGATACTTTTCCTTAACACTCGTTTCTTTGGTTGACAGTCTAATTGTGTCAAGATTATACGTTACGTTTATAATACGGTGACTTTATTTTCACGTTTGGACGGGAATTAATGAGTTTGGTAGAGAGGGACCCTGTATTTTCCCAAACAAAACAGCGAATCGAAATTAAATAAGGTTGATAGGAACTAGTCCAAACGTTTACCCAAGTTTTCTGGAAATCCGGACTGTTACAAAATTAGTTGGGGGTTTAATAGAAATGAGAAGGTCGATCCAAAATCTCTAAACGACGTGAGAGACAGGGATCAGGTGACGATATAGACGAAATTTATCTCTTTTTTGTTAATAAATTTGTAGTGTTGGAGATATTATCTGGTATAGAGGTTTCTGTCGGAACTAAGACTACAGGAGTGTGTCCTTTCATCCCGATTGTATTACTAGTATTACTACTACTAGTGATGTCATTATTATTGGAGTTGTTGATACCTTACAAAGTAAGATAGAAGACCAAACTTTACGGTAGAAAAAACTATGTAGGGATTAAAATGGAAAGACCGAAGGAGTCACCAAGTCTCCCATTTCTTAGACAGACGTTACGTCTTCTGTGTCCTCTGAGGTCAAACTAGGGACCCATCCCTTCTAGGATCTCCTCCTTTACCGTTGGGTGAGATCATAAGAACGTACTTTTTAGGGTACCTGTCTCCTCAGACCTTCCGACATTAGGTACCCCAGTGATCTCGGCCTGTGTTGACTCATTTATTCGTACATTAAAATGGAAATTACCCTTTGGTGGGTAACTTGAATTTTCTATACATAGTTTGACAGGTGAGATGTACGTATTGAACCTACCGATACCCCATAGAGTTTGGATTGGTCAGGTTTCTCGACCAAAGGACACTTTATGACGGGAGGATGTCAGATAGAAGTATTTACCGTGGATGTAAAAGTCGTGGTAATCCTACGAGGGGGTGGGATGGGGTGTAGAGTAGAAAAATAGTCGTTTAGGACGACAACGGTAGTCATACCTTAATCGTTAGTAGAGGAAGGGGTGATACGTTAAGACAAAAAGTCCTCCTTAAAAATGATTGTAGAAAGTACGGTAACTCTATCGATTATTCAGAATATTAAAACTTTACATACTTCGGGAGACTTCTTGACATCATAGATGATCAGTGTTAAGTATTTTATTTTTTTAAATTATATCTTACATGTCAGTCGTTGATTACTATCCTGTTTCTCCACTATTAAATCCGAAATTTTTAACTGAAATTTTCGGGTTTACTATAGACGTACATACAAGTACACATTGTCATCCTTTTTTCGTATCTTCATATACCCTTAAGTTGTTGTCGAAGGCTACTGTTCGTAAATAATTTATGAATTACGACCTCCTACAGACCCCGACACGTAATTCTCTTGTCATTATGTTTCTACTTATTCTTTTTCACATGTAGGAGTTCCTTGAGAATAAGATCCTTCTCTCAGTCCCTTTATTAAAGTTGTTAGTATCCGAGTCAACAGGTTTGAATGACATTATTAAATCTTGTGACAAGTGGACCACCCTCGTCGGGTTTATCTATTCCTTTGTTTACTTGAAATATACCATTAAATCGTTTTGGTTTGAGGTAATCATTTCAGTTCATAGTGTCCCGAATACTAAATAGTTTAGGGTATCGATAGGAACCCAAAGGGACCACTAAATTTATCGTTTCTTAGTCGAATGTCACGACCTCTGGACCCAAGCTAGGGACCCAATTCTTCTATAGGACCTCTTCCTTTACCTTTAGGTGAGGTCATAAGAACGGACCCTTTAGGGTACCTGTCTCCTTGGACCGTCAGATAGCAGGTACTACAGTGTCTCAGTCTGTACTGAAACGTTGATTTGGTATCAATAAGTATAAAAAATTTTTTTATTGTTTCTTGTCTCAGAACATTTACCGTTTCCTTAGTGAAAAAAAGTTTAGAGGTATATAGACTATATTAATAAGACACTATCTTTTACGGAGGAGTACCACTCAAAGGTCTTGACTCCAATTTCAGAGATAATCCAAATAAAGGGTTCTCTCAGACACATAAACCCACTAGGTAGGAAATTTGTGTACTCGTGACGTAACCCAATAAGGTCATTTAGTTCACTCGATGACTCACTATGTCACGACCCTCGTGATTTGAGGAACACTCGAAATTAAGTTCTTACTGTATCTTTTCTACCTCGTGGTCTTGTGTTCGGTTCGAAACCTTCGAAAAGAGTACATGAGCAACACAAATTTTATGTAAATAATAGTGACTGTTCTTTTACTAAGACGATTTTACGTTAGTAACACCTTTGATTTGTGTCGGGATTTGGGTTTCGGTGGCAAATGTAATCTCATGACAAATAGGTAGTTTACGAAGACTCCTGGATGATACGGAATCTGTGAGAATGTCTTTCTTTTTATGTTAATTTTTTTTTTTTTTTTGGAACCACGTTCAGAGGTTTTTACTTATCTAATCACCGTTTGTGAGAATTTGTTAGTTAATTGTGTATTTTATGAATGAAGCTACCTACATCCATGTTTCATAATATCTACTCTCAGACAGAGTTTCTATGTCACTTCGACTCAAACTTTTCACCTTTTGTCCGATCTCTGTTCACTATCTCACCCACTAAATATTTTTCTCGTCTTGAAAATTTCCGTATCCATAACCTTTTAAACGACTCTCCCGTGAAAGAGACAAAACATTGTAGACCGTAAGGAAAAATTGACAACGAATTTGTACTGTAAATCGTCTTGAAAGTCGGTGATCTGTTAGTCTTACTAAACAGCACCATTTGTCTTACCTTACCAAAGAATCAGGGATACAATCTATTCTAATGTCAGATTCGTCATGGTTAAATAAAAAAGATAACATCCATAATTTTCTCCGTTAGAAAGAATTTTTGTACTAAAAGTAATAAAAACACCCAACAACTGATATTTACTGTATTTTCTTTTTAAGTATACGTTTATTGTGAACAATTATTTAATATATGTAACATAATTGACTAAAAAGTAAATAAATAATTCTGGTGTCTATGGTCTATGGGTGGTGACTTGATCGTAGATCTCTATTGTCTTTGTCTATTGTATATCGGAATTCGGAAGTTCAGAGTTTTAGATGACCCTATAAGTCTATATAAATTTATCTATAAATATTTTGTCACACTAGTTACATTGTTTTCGTCGTTTAGCCATTGTCATCGTGTTTTTTCTCACTAGATTGTTCTCACCTATTTATACCCCTTTTGATCATTTTACACTGGGTTACTCATTACTCTTTCACAGAGATCCAATACTTTATCGTGTTTATTACTTTTTCTACCATATTTTATTGTACCTAATCATCCCTTCAAGGTATCTTTTAAACGACACGTCCTTCGGACGAGAGTGGGTTCTACGTCCATTACTGAATATTACATAAATGTGAAAGTTACAAAACACAAGAAAAAACAGAATGAGAGTAGGTTCGTGGTACTAATGTAACATCGAACGAAATATACCGAGTCCCGAGAAATTGTACGTTATTTTCTTCGTTACGAAAAACTATGTCAACTTGTCGACGACAATTCTTGTCCTAATTGTTTACTCAGTTTTGCACGACGACTCCCAATCAATTACGTAATATAGTCACAATTAATTTCATAATAATTTTCCGACTGACAACGGAGAGTATAACGACCTTAAATATGTGTGTGAAGTAATTAGAAACGGGAGGGACACCCCATTCAGTGACGTGGACAAGTAGAAGTATTCGTCTTCATAACGGACGGTCTATCGACCACACGTCGAGCTCTGTAAGTTCCTACTGTACACCGTCTAGTTTCTCTTTATGGGGACACAAACTATCTCTAAAATGAAAGTAGAGTAAAACCACTGGTGTGGGACTGGAAGAGAACAACGAATAGACTCGTTATTCTATAACGAATAGACTTAAATCACTCTCTCTGTCATTTAAAGAAGATAGTTTACTGTAGATGTAGTTAAAGTTCGTGCGCACAACGCAGTGTCCGTATAAGAGGTTCTAAGTCTTCAATTTTATATACTGTCTTCACGTTCATAACCCCCTTGAGAGAACCACCTTTATACCGACTCGTCTCTACTATTACTTCTCTACATTTTATAACTATCCCATGTTTTCGTGTCCGAGTACACGTTTCCCAATAAACCTCTGTACTCTTTGTCTTAGAGAGATCTCTACGAACTTTCATTCTAAAACCTCGACATTTCCCGTTTTCATTATTTTCATCGTTATTATCATCGATGGTGAATACCTTTTGGATGAGGTAATCCACGATACAAAACTTGAAGCCTATAAAATAAAGTGAATTGGAAATGACCGTAAGTGACCTCCAGTTTTAATAAGGGTCGAAGTCCACCACCTTTTTTGGGTGGACGGTTTAGTTCTCTGTATTCTCTGCGTCCAAGTTAGGGACCCAGCTCTTCTAGGGGACTCCTCCTTTACCGTTAGGTGAAGTCATAAGAACGGACCTTTTTAGGTTACTTGTCTCCTCAAACCGTCCGATGTCAGGTGTTCCAGCGTTTCTTAACCTGTACTGACTTCACCGAATCGTATCGTGTATATGAGCTTCTACGGGTCCGAGGACACTACTTCACTGAACGGGTGACATGGTGTCGATCTTTCTCCGTCTCAACCTAAGATTACATCTACCTATCTGGAGATAGGTGACGTGACGATCAGTAATAGAACTTGACAAATATGTAAACCATCATTCGTCGATGGGTATTATAGGGTGGATTCTAAGATCAGTTCTGTTGGATGACCCGAAAGTATTTAACATTCGTGGTTAGGATATCTATAATACGAAGAGAATACTGACCAAACACAGTTTCCGTATAAGAGGTCTAAGTGAGTCGAAGGGTCCACCGCGATCACCATTTCTTGGACGGACAGTTACGTCCTCTTTATTCTCTACGACCAAGTTAGGGACCTAGCCCTTCTGGGGACCTCCTCCTCACCGTTGGACGAGGTCGTAAGAACGGACTTTTTGGGGTACCTGTCTCTTCGAACCGCCAGATGTCAGGTGTCCCAGCGTTTCTCAGCCCGTACTGATTTGACTGCATCGTGTCCTACTGACCAAACAATCTTTCAATAACGATCTTCTTATCTAAAGTTCCAGTTACCCACCTCCCACCGATTCCCTACTAACTAACAATTAGTCTTCTCAAATATCCTTTTTGTAAATTCAAGGGGTTTGTGATCTGAGACTAGAAATTGAAACATCCTGATATAGGAGTCGAGACGGTATAGACAAGTTTTCACTACAGAAGACTTTAGTTTGCCGTGACACTTTAATATGGTCATTCTCCGATATAGGTAAATTATTACAGATTATAATTTATATTGACATTTAGTATAGTCTTACCGGGTAAAGTCGGTTCGTTGTACAAGAATAGGAAATCCTGTGATCCGTCCTTCTGTTTATTACTAGTCTTCTGACGAATCACTTGTACCGTAGTCTCGTTTCCGTCAACTTACTTATGTAGATAGAGGACATATATCTTTATCCTCTTCCCTTACCGTTGGATGAGGTCATAAGAACGGACCTCAAAAGGTATTTGTCTTCTCGGACCGTCCGATGTCAGGTACCCCAGGGTTTCTCAACCTGTACTGACTCGCTGACAGTGAGTATCTCTATATGGAAGGTTAATCTGATCTAATGTTTACTGATCCCATATTCCGGAGAGAATCTAATTACTCTTCGTGTGACTGTTTTTAAAACAAAAATCGGAGAAGAAGGAGACCCGAGATATAACTAGTGAATTAGGAATACACCGAATGTCTTTATGTTAGTCTAAGGTCACTATATAAAGACTTCAATGTATGATCAAAACACACGATTGAGCACGCACGCACGTACAATTCAGTAAAGTTAGTACAGGTTGGGAAACACTTTGATACCTGACTTCGGACGATCAGAGGAGACAGGTACCCTGAGAGGTCCGTTCTTATGACGTCACCGAACGATACGGAAGGAGGTTCTCTAGAAAGATTGGGTCCCTAGTTTGAACACAGAGTGCAGAAGACGTAACCGTCTACCGAAGAGATGGTGATTACGGTGGACGTTTCAGGGACAAATGTTGAGTCCATGAAGGTTCTTTTTACCGGTAAGATACACGGTCTTAACGTACTTCACTACACTTATGTGTCACTCAGGAAGTTATCCGAGGACTAACTAAACGTGTCCAGGACAGAACCATAAGACCACAACAAAAGATGTACTCTCGGTCTCACTAAAAAGGTTTTATCATTAACTATGTGTAGTTAATAGACGACATAAAAGACTTTATGTACCCAAGGGTAATACGAAAAATATCAGATTTTTAGGAATTACACTCGATCTCCAGAACATAGTCAGTGAACTTACATGGTTACATAAACGGTGGTCTTTCAGAGAAATGTACTTCAAATGGATTGGATTCTAAGAGGAAGGAGAGAGAATAAGTAAGTCAAAGATGAATAGAAAATATGAATCTCTTGTAAAGTAAGGAATTTCTTTCTGAATTAGACTCAAGTACCAGATCGAGTTCAACGGGATGATACATGAGATTATAATGATTCTTTGAAAGGAAGTATATGGACGAGATTTGAAATTAAAAACAAGTAAGTATGTCAATAAACTAGTTATAGACAAAGAGGGTGTTGTGAGGTTTGACGTGTTCCCGAGACAAACTTTTCGTTATAGACTGTTCGTATCAATGACTGTGTATCGGTCACAAGGGTTTGTAAATAACTCATCTAATTACGTTCGGTACCATTGAAAGTCCTAGAGTAACTCTAAACAATAAGAAAAACTTTAACTTTTACAATTTGATAAAATATAATGATATTTTAATGAAATATGAGTAACGTTTTTAAAGTGGTTTGTCTTTATTTATGTCATCTCTTATTTCTAGACTGTTTTGAAGACGTAACGATGGTTCTTTACTGTGACTAAAAGTGAATCTCCTTGTGGAAAGATCAGTAAAAGAGATACCGTATAAACTTACACACACCAAAAATGTACTTTTTCTGGTACAATAAACCCGTGAGAGAAAATGGTAAATTATACTACATCAAGTCAACCATTTCTTAGGAGGACGTTATGTCCTCTGGACCCAAGTCAGGGACCCAACCCTTCTAGGGGACCTCTTCCCTTTCCCATGGATGAGATCATAAAACCGGACCTCTTAAGGTACCTGATACATCAGATGCTCCAGTGTTTCTCAACCTGTACTGACTCACTGAAAGTGAGTTAGTCTCTAGAAAATTATCGTTATGTATATTTAGTTAAATATAAAAACTGTGAGGAGACCCTAGGGTAACCTCCCTACATAGTTTTAAACAAAATGAACAAGGATTGTCTACAGGTAAATTGAATTAATGTTACTATATATTGCGGATAATAACATACGGGTACCTCATATAAAAAAGTCCTTAAACATAAATATATGTAAGTATTGTTACTGTAACGACTTGTTTCTCTACGGACAGAATTTACAAATACATAAAAAAGTTTAAAGAAGGTTTGTTTAAAATAAACATATGTGATTATCATTTTCTAATAGAGGTATAACTTCTGCAAGTATTTAACCTTCCAAAGTAATTGGACACTTTAATCAGAGATATCAGGGGATTTTAACTTACGAAAATCATTACTCTATTGAATGTATTTATTTTTTATTATCAATATACACTCTTCTATGATCGTATATAGGAAAATTAATGAACCATCTAAAGAATTTCGTATTAACAAACCTCAGTGACTCCATCGTTAATTTTTTTTTTTGTTTTTGTGACCATTCCGGGACTAAAACTTTTGTCTTATGAATTTTATAATTTCACAAAATTCGGTACCTGAAATCAAAGTAGTATTTATACAACATATTGTCACTTCCCATCTGATTTTACAACTTCTATTTCCTCTGCTAATTGACACTGACACACCTAGTGTTATTTAACACCTTTTAAGAATTGCTCTACCCTTATGGTCTTGTGAATTGGACGAAGATCTCTTTGAACATGTGTCCAGTTCTTCGTTGTCAATCTTGGTCTGTAGTTGTTATCTGACCAAGGTTTAACCCTTTCCTCATACAGTTCCGACATATAACAGTGGGACGAATAATTTGAATATACGTTTCATGTAGTACGTGTTATGACCTGACCTACTTAGTGTTCGACCTTAGTTCTAACGGCCCTCTTTATAGTTACTGGAGTCTATAGGTCTATTATGGTGGGATTACCGTCTTTCGTTTCTTAGAGACCTACTCCTACTTCGACCGAACTTTAAGTTGTAAGTTTTTTATTTTTGAAGAACCGTTTATCTACCCCTTTGTTACCTTTGTCACTGTCCGAAATAAAAGAACCCGAGGTTTTAACGGCACCTACCACTAACGTCGGTACTTTAATTTTCTACGAACGAGGGACCTTCTTTTCGATGCTGTTTAGATCTGTCGTATAATTTTTTCGTCTCTGTGGTGAAACGGTCGTTTCCAAGAATATCAGTTTAGATACTAAAAAGGTCATCTCTCAACCTGATATTTCTTCCGACTCTTAACTTATTAACTACGAAAACTTTACACCACGACCTCTTCTGAGAACTCTCAGGGAACCTGTCGTTCCTCTAGTTTAGTCAGTTAGGGTTGCCTTTAGTTGGACTTATAAGTGACCTTCCTGACCACGACTTCGACTTCGAGATTATGAAACCGGTGGACTACCCTTTTGGACTGAGTGACCTTTTCTGGAACTAAGACTCTTTCTAACTCCCGTCCTTCTCTTCCCCCACTGTCTCCTACTTTACCAACAGACCGTAGTGACTAAGTTACCTGTACTCAAACGTGTTTGAAGTCCTCTATCATTACCTGTTTCTTCGGACCACACGACGATTGGTACCCCAGTGTTTCTCAGTCTGTACTGACTCGCTAACTTGTTATTGTTGTACTTTTATTACCTTTGAAAGGTGGACCTACCAAAATCGAGTCAAAAGATTCTTTTTTATACATAGATTATCACAAAAGATGGACAACGGAGAGTGATATTAATAATATTAATAGTTTTGAATTTAGTAATGTCTTTCAAAGTCTTTATAAACGGTACGTGGTTTGTAAAATATAGAAAAGAGGAACACAAATCTTCGAAAGACATCTAACGGTACCTATGGGTTCGACACTGTCGTTCCGTCTCCAACTCCTGTATACGACCCTCCTTCAGTTAGTTCTTAATAAAGTCTTCCGTTCTTTTCTTTTTTTTTTCAGATAAGTAACTATTAAAACAAAATGACGTTTGACTGTGAAACGACCTTTCACTTTCACAATTTCTACCATCCCATTTGTCCGTTAATATCGATCGTTTTCAACTAACTGAGGTTCGGTGCCAGAGAGTGGTTGATTAAAAAGACAAGTATCGGTTGACTTCTATACCTTTCTGTTCTACTGGTAGGTATACTTTGTAATGTTTCTTTTATCAAAGGGATTAGATAGAATTTTAAGGTTACGGTGTGACTTTTGTGACATGAAACAATGATTCTCCTTCGATAAGGGGGTAAGTTTGCTCCGAAGAACATGGAGTCTGGATAAAAGTGAACTAGTTAGGACTTACCTTTCTTTCGTTCCGACCAGTGTAGAGAGGAGTTATCGGTACTGTTGGGGAGTCTGAAACTTTCGGAGACCGACAAAGATGTACTGTAGTTCTTTTTGTAAAGTTTTCACTCATAAACTTTGTGAACTCCCTTCACCACTAAAATAGTCCGGTCCCAAGTTATCGTCACGATACCTTTGACACTAGGTCTATTAATAAACGGTCCCGTCGACAAGACACGTAAGATCCTACAAACCGTCACCAGGGCTATGATCATGATGGAGAGGTCGAATACCATTGACTTTTACGAAGGTCTGTAACAAGGGATCTGTTACTCTTGGATGATATATCGTGTCTTTTGATGAGTCACACGACACCACTGGATTTGTCCTTCCTTTATATATATATATATATATATATATATATATATATATATATATATACGTGTTGACTAAGTGAAACGACATATCATCTTTGATTGTGTTATAACGTTTCGTTAATATAGGGTTATTTTTAATTAAAATTTTCTGTATAGAGAAGTTTTTTACAGGGATCTTCTGGTTTTAGTACGTAGGATATAACTCTTCGTTCGATAACGTCAAAACCTCTTATAAGTCAAGTCAAGTCAGGTCAACGAGTCAGCATAGGTTGATAAACGTTGGGGTACTTGACGTCGTGTGGTCCGGAGGGACAGGTAGTGGTCGAGGGCCTCAAATGAGTGTGAGTACACGTAACTCAGTCACTACGGTAGGTTGGTAGAGTAGGAGACAGTAGGGGACGAGGAAGACGGAAGTCATAAAGGTTCCTAGTCCCAGAAAAGTCTACTCAGTCAAGAAGTGTAGTCCACCGGTTTCACAACCTCAAAGTCGAAGTCTTAGTTAGGAAGGTTACTTATAAGTCCTGACTAAAGGAAATCCTACCTGACCAACTGAGAGGAACGACAGGTTCCCTGAGAGTTCTTAGAAAAGGTTGTGGTGTCAAGTTTTCGTAGTTAAGAAACCGTGAGTCGAAAGAAATATCAGGTTAAGAGTGTAGGTGTGTACTGATGACCTTTTTGGTATCGAAACTGATCTATCTGGAAACGACCGTTTCATTACAGAAATGAAAAATTATACGACAGATCCAACCAGTATTGAAAAGAAGATTCCTCGTTCGCAGAAAATTAAAGTACCGACGTTAGTGGTAGACGTCACTAAACCCTCGGGTCTTTTGATTTCATAGAGTGACAAAGGTGACAAAGGGATAGATAAAGGGTACTTCACTACCTAGTCTACGGTACTAGAATCAAAAGACTTACAACTCAAAATTCGGTCGAAAAAGTGAGAGAAGAAAGTGAAAGTAGTTCTCCGAGAAATTAAGAAGAAACGAAAGACGGTATTTCTACCACAGTAGACGTATAGACTCCAATAACTATAAGGAGGACCGTTAGAACTAAGGTCGAACACGAAGTAGGTCAGGTCGTAAAGAGTACTACATGAGACGTATATTCAATTTATTCCTCCCACTGGTATATGTCGAAACTGCATGAGGAAAGGACTAAACCTCTTATAATGAGTCAATGTTAACTATTCCCAGTACAAATGTATGGTGTCTCAGAACTATAGAAGTTAAATAGTCAATCTACTTGGCTCAGACCCTAAGATCAAGAGTCATCTATCCTTTGACGAAGTACCGATTATAATCCGATATAGGTTCGACTTTTTTTATATAATAAACGTGACTTTTCAAGTAGTCTTGTGACAGAAGGTTGTAAAGAGTTATATATTTAGTACTAAGTGAACAAATGAAACACGGTTCATCTTAAGTATTTTTTTATTAGAACTAAAAGTTCGTTGACTTGAGTCAGTTACAAATCTTAGTATGTACACAGGAGACTCTGTGTACAGAGTTGTCGACGGGACCGTTTATTAATAGACCTAGTGTCAAAGGTATCGTGACGATAACTGGGGACCGGACTATTTTAGTGGTAAAGGGAGTTCACATACTTTATGAGTTAAAACTTTACAAAAAGAACTACAATTCTAGATCTTCTGGTGGATCTCTCTCTTGTTCATCCAAGTTTGTGTACGAATGTAGAAGTATAGTCTCTACCTTAAAAATTTAGTTAAACAGTCGAAGAAACCAGTTAAAAAACAATCGTGATTTTGTATTTTCGGAATTATGAGGTATAATCGTCTCTTTAATTGTCTCTGATTGTATAGAACCCCAAGATGATAAAGTATACGGAATTTATATAATTGAATAAATTAGAAATATAGTCACGATAACTCAAGGATAATGAGATTAAAGTAGTTTTCTACCTCTTTAACTCTGAATCGGTAAAATTCACTTAACTGGTTCTTCTCTAACATCCTTTATCGATTCAATACTTAGATAACATTCGGATTGAGGTTTCGGTTGAAATAGAAAGGTGTTATAATACCCAGATAAAAGAAGTTTTACAATCTTTTAATTTGGGTCTTTAGAAAGAATTTATCAGGTAAACACTTCTTTTTATAATGTATTCTATTTTAGTTTTAGTGAAAACGAAAATTTTTTATCAAGAATATCATATTTTCTTGTAAATGTCCAGACTTACTATACTATTACTTGTTTGTAAAGTTCTTAACTTTAAATCTTGGTAAATTTTATCTTTTACTTAAGAATCGGTTTTATACACGAGGACCTTTTATTTTTTTCCTTGTATTGGTTTTCCGTAACTTTGATTTAGTGAAGGACTCGGTATTACTCGAATCCAAAAATTAGTCTGATTACTCTTTTCTAGACATTAAGCCGTGCCGAGTACTCAGTATGGTGTTTCAAAGAGGGATGTCAAAGTACCGTCGGGAACTACATAGTAAGTAATCTATGACCTTTTCATTGTAAAAGTTCTTGTGTTACTTGACGTCTGTCTGTCCTTTTTGTTACTCCCTCGTTTGGGAGTAAGAGGGAAGATTTGACGGGAAATAAAAAAGTCAGTCACACGAGAGTAAGGGAGTAGAGGTTTGACTAGTGATGGAAATCAGATATAATTAGACCACTTAGTAACCACCCGAACCTGAACACAAGGAATACTAAATATATTATCTTCACACCCCACCATCCTTTTGAGGACGACACACCCCACCCTACTTGTGTGTTAGTTGGGAATTAGTCCGTGAGACGAGGGTCTGAGATCCTATTGTTCTTGTGTCTAAGAAAAAATAAAAGGGGGAACCGGTGTAGTAAGTCGTGTACCCTAGAATTGAGGGTCTAGTTCCTCCCTTGGGTGCGAAGAACGTAGTCAACGTCTCAGAATTGGTGACCTGACGGTCCCTTCAGGGTTCTTGTGTTTAAGAACTTTAAGTAACTATAGGGAGACATATCAGACACGACGTACCCAGAGTTTATAAGATTCATACGTAAAAGATATTCACCCTTTTGTACCCACAACCATCCAACCTATGCTTTTGTAGTGTGTAATCATTAACGGAATACTGAATTTCTGATTCTTCTCCGTTGAACCGAGTCTTCAGTTTTCCCCAGATCTTCTAGATCTTCTGGTGGATCTCTCTCTTGTTCATCCAAGTTTCTATAATTATCAAACCTTTACTGTCTATCCAGGTTGACCCTATATTCTCCCTTTCCTGTCTCAGACCTTGGTCTTCTATACTTCATAATGTACCTAGACTGTGTGACTCACTGATCCTTGTTCAGATTTAACGGGGTTTAAAGTTAAAGGGGTGGACATTTTACCCCTATTACTCTTAAGACAAAATGTCCAAACAAATCTATTATGTTACCTTATTACGTACTTTCAATTAAAATATTAACAAAATATCAATATCGAAAATAAAACATTCAATATGACTTATTATTAGAATATTCTATTTATGGGTTACGAGTAATAAATTGACTGAGAACCGAGAAGATGGTTGAAAGTACACAAGAAATTCAGGTCCTCTCCTCCCCAGTAAAGCAGATATCAACAAACTAAGGTCCTCCCTAGGACTAGGGAACAAAGAGTTATCTTACGTGAAGGGATTAAAGATCCGTCTTAAAAAAGATCCGTCCGAACCTGGTTTTTGTCGACTAGCTATGGACGTAGAGTCGTATACTGGACGAGTGTTCGAAAGAGAGAATAAATAGTAAGGGATATGGGAACGGAAGGAGAGAAGGAAGAAGGTAGGGAAAGAGGGAGACAAGGAAAGAAACAAGGAAGAAGAGTTCGTTATGAAATAGAGGAACGTCACAACTGATTATAAAGATACAAGACAGTCTGAGGACGGAGGAAAGGAACCTTTGAAGACGGTCCGATATCGGAATTTACGTTAATATCGACACTTGTAATCCCTCGTCGTCTTACGTTTCCTCATGGTGACGAAGGACATTTTTCGAGTCATCGACTCAGGTCCATTCTGTCCTCAGACCAGGTGGGACGGAGGTTTCAGTCCTCAGAACTGAGGTTTTGGTAGACTATAGGGTCTTCTGCCACACCTTGTCGTCGTCAGTAACTTCAGTCTTTTTGAACCCAAAACTTAGTGAAAGGTTAACACACTAGAAGTCAAGTCAAGTCAAGTCAGTGAGTCAGCACATACTGAGAAACGCTGGGGTACTTAGTGTCGTGTGGTCCGGAGGGACAGGTAGTGGTTGAGGGTCTCAAATGGGTTTGAGTACAGGTAGCTCAACCACTACGGTAGGTCGGTAGAGTAGGAGACAACAGGGGAAGAGGAGGACGGGGGTTAGGGAGGGTCGTAGTTCCAGAAAAGGTTACTCAGTTGAGAAAAGTACTCCACCGGTTTCATAACCTCAAAGTCGAAGTCGTAGTCAGGAAGGTTACTTGTGGGTCCTGACTAGAGGAAATCCTACCTGAACAACCTAGAGGAACGTCCTCAATGAATTATAGAGACCCGGACTTAAGATGATAAGTAATTTATTCCTAGTTCTACAGAAGGTTTATTTTAGTATATATATATATACTAAATATATATATAAAAACCAAGTTTTTGTTGTTTGTACCACGGACCCAGTACTTCAATTAGTTATATATAATAAAAGGAAGGTATTAAAAAGGGATAGTGGGAACACACTTGATAAGGTTAGAAGTGAAGTCAGGTTGATCAGTAGTCAGACTACTACTGAAGTGAGGGAAGAGGACGGAGATATCTGACACTCTATTGAGATGTCTATTGAACTGAAATGACACGGGATGTTACTCTTTTCACTCTTTTTGTTTAGTCGAAATATTATTGAGACCTAGTCTATATGTTACTTATCCTTTTTATGGTCACACCATTTTTTCTGAGATTATACCGGGAGTCACTAAGGACGGAGAACAATGAGTCCCAGAACACATTACGGAAGGGGAACTCATTGAACAAAGATTGGTTATCTTATGTCGTTATACCTCCTTCACAGTGATGACCTGAATTTAATGTTGTCTAGTACTGGAAACACAGCGATCGTCTAAGAATAATCGGAATTACTCTGTTCTCCGTACAGTCTCTACCGACCTACCCGTCTTTGACTCCCATTGAGAAACGGTTGTTAGATATTCCTTGACTCTGAGTTAGGTTGTCGGAAAACCCTGATTTAGGAGGGTTGTCGGTCCAGTCACTCGAACCTTCATCTAAAAAGGAAGTAACCTGGAAATTTATTGTAGGGTTGTGACCGAAAACTCTCCAGAGTTTCGTCTCGTGGGTCGATCCGATTCAAGTTTATAAGAATAGAGGATCTTTGACATCTATTATTTACACACAACAAAATTCGACGAGCTCCCATTGAATAACGTGTGGTTATCTATTGATTATGTTTCATACTTTATGCATTGATCTAGTCTCTGATACATCCTCGGTGTAACACAACACGGACGATCTAGTATCGTTTCTTCAACTAAGAATAAGATTTAACTAAAAATAAGTCACCCTTTGGTGATCCCTAAAAAGTCGTACCTTTTCTGTACAGGACTTAATATAAAATCTTTATAATGTGACCGACGATACTCTACCTGAAATACCCCGACGAAATCAACATAAAATGTACAGAAGATTGGTTTTAATTTTACTAAATAAGAAAGGAGTCTCCTTCGTCTTCATAAGTAAGAACTAGTAGAGAAACCATTGTGAGTTATATCCTGTGGAGTAAGGGATACCTTAGTAGTCGAAGTCATATTCTTTAAGGTCGAAGTCTTCAAAAGAAGAAATTAAGAAAAATTAAAGAAAAAACTCCATTCAGATCTAATTGTACGACAAAATTCTTTGTAATGTTTCTCTAGGATATGTGAGAAGTAGTTAACGGAAGTTGTCATTGTAGTACTCATTGATATTGTGTTATAGTTTTGGTCCTTTACCGATGATGGACGATTTCCATGAGTCTAAAACGACTTAGACGTACATAACTAAACTCACACACAAACACACACACACATAAATCAAGAAACCTTGAAAAAGTGTACACTTGAAATAGTAGTAGTGGTGTCAGTTCTATTTCTTCTCAAAGTAGTGTCGTTCCTAGGTCTCACAATGGGAAAATGTCAGTGCGGTGAATAAAAGAGAAACGGAGTGGACATGAGGGACCTTGGTTATTAGATAAGAGGAGATGTTGAAATCGTAAAGTACTTATAATATATGATATTTATCTTAGCATACCATATATTAGTAAACGTTAATCGAAAAAAGGTGAGTAAAGTATAAGGATGGCCGTTACATACTTGGTCAAAAGGACATAGAAGTAGTCCTAAACCATAATAGTGATAGGAAATTAAAAATGATAAAAAGTGTACAAATATCACTATAGAGTGCCATCAAATCAAATGTTAAAAGATGATCGAGTACTACAACATGAGGGTCCACCGTGTCACATTTCTTAGACGGACGGTTACGTCATCTGTGGTTTTTGAGTCCAAACTAGGGACTCAGTCCTTCTAAGGGATCTCCTCCTTTACCGATAGGTGAGGTCATAAGAACGGACCTTTTAAAATACCTGTCTTCTCGGACCGTCCGATACCAGGTACCCCAACGTTCCTCAGTTTGTGGTGTCTGGTATTTGTGTGTACTATAATTTGGAGAAAAGTACACCAATAAACTAGACATATAGGAGAAGTGACTTTACAGAATTACGTAAAATGGGAAATAGCTTAACCTAACAAAAGAAAAATGATAACTCAAAACTCACAATAAATGACTCTAAATGATTCGTACTGGGTCGGGTAATCTCATTCTGGGTCTAAGGGAGTGTTGGTCAGGGAGGGTACTCCTTCGAAGGTGTTCGGAGAATAGGAATAGATAGTCTCCCGTCTGTCTTACTTTCGGTGTTAATATATTTTTATTCGTTTGACTACTGAACCTAGTGTCAGAACAAATTGAGTTACTTTGATACTCGGTACGCTACATCCCGGTGGGTTCTCCCTGTCCAGTACCACCTTTTAAGACTGTTTTGTACCAGGTGACCTCTTCCCTTACCGTTTGGTGAAGTCATAAGAACAGAACTCTTGGGGTACTTGCCATATTTTTCCGTTTTTCTGTCCTGTAACTTTCTACTTAAGGAGTTTAACCATCCGTGGGTTATACGATGACCTCTTCTCACCTTTTTATCGAGGTCTTTCTTATTTCTCCGACTTGCTTTCACTTTTGTTGTGGGTGAACACCTACACTGACCATTACTTTCATTTTAGGCTACGATATTTCTTGTTGTGACGTATCTTTGAACTTATAATTCAGGTACTTAGTTCCATTTAACCTTCACCAGTTTGTCCTCTGCCGTTCTCACTTGTAGTTGTAAAATCCTTAGTTTACCTGCTTTACCCGTTTAAATTAAGTCTACTGGTAAAGTAGATGATAATATCCGTTCTTAGAGAATCTTCTTTACCTCCTCGATACTCACGACCTCAGACTTTACATCATAAACCCACGCTAGAGTTTTTGCTGTCTTACTGTAGACAAGTAACGGTTCCGTTTGGTAAGTTATATTGTCTTTAAGTTCAGATGCGGGGTTGGTGATTACGGCTTCTTCAACTTCGGTTTGTCAAGATACTTCTGGATGTTTTGGAAGATCGACGACGACGACGACGATTCAGTGAAGTCAGCACAGGCTGAGACACGTTGGGGTGTCTGCCGTCGGGTGGTCCGAGGGGAGAGGGACCCTAAGAGGTCCGTTCTCATGACCTCACCCAACGGTAAAGGAAGAGGTTACGTACTTTCACTTTTCACTTTTTTCAGTTCAACGAGTCAACACAGGCTGAGAAGCGCTGGGGTACCTGACGTCGGATGGTCCGAGGAGGTGGGTACCCTAAAAGGTCCGTTCTCATGACCTCACCCAACGACGACGGAAAAGACTCTGGAAGATCTTGATTGTGGTTTTTTTGATTTCTACCGGAAAAGTAGTATCCCCTGACCTTACGTTTTCATCTTTCAGTTCTCTATGGACCTCATTGTCCGTTCAAACCGGAACTCTTGTTTTACTTCGTCCCGTTTCGGATTATCTCAGAACGGTTCTCTCGTGAAAAACAGTGTCGTTTGTGGGAGAAGGTTGTTGTGTTCGCTATACCCTTCCCTCAGAATTTTTCTCTCTTCAAAGGTTTGTGGTCCTTTGTGAGAGTGACGGCACAGACACCACTCGGAACCTTCGTGTCTCCCGTTGTATTGTCCCTCCTTTTTATTTATTTATTAATTTTCGTTGTCTAATGCTCGGGTCACCATTGAGGGGGTCGTCTCTTCGTCTCGTCTGCTGACGTAGGCGGTGATCGTTCGCCCCCGACCCGTCCCTCCGCACCCGACGTCACGAAAAATTCTTAGCCCGGTCTTACGGGGTTCGCATCGGTCTCGTTTGATTGAACCCGATCGTTTGGTCTGACACCCTATCGATGGTGCACTTTTCGAGATTGTATTCTGTGGTGGTCCTGACACGTGTCTTGTTTCCTACCTTGTCTTAATCGACCGACGTCTGGTAGGGGGAGACCACTGTCCGTCGGTCTCGGCCTTCCCGGCCTTCCCCCGTTAGCGTCGGGGTCTCTTTGTAATTGAAGGTTTGACGTTCGTTCGAAGAAACGATTGATTCTAAAGAACCCCAAGACCTGTCAGTGGTAGACGGATTCCTCCCCGTGGTCAACATGTGGGTCTTTTGACTCGTCGTCCCTACCCTTTCCGTTATCAGCGTCACTGGCGTGAACTGTTTGTGGTCTCGACGAGCCTGGACCCTTCCCGTGTTTTGTGTCCGGGTTGGTTCAGACGCGGAGACTCCTGATGGACTCACGGACTCGGACTCACCGAATCTGGCCCCTCTACGTACGTCGGGTCCCGGTCGGAGTCTGCCAAGGGTCGCCTCGTTGGATCTCGGACTCGCCACACACGACGCTCACCCCTGTCCTGGTCACACCGACTCTGTGATGCTAGTGTGTGGTCACAATAAACAAACGTAATAGGGAGTGAGGGGTGTCGTGCTGACTTGTTCACTCGGATTTTTTTTCACGGGTGGTGGCAGGGGGAACACAGTCCCGTCTTTTGTCTGTGACTTCTCTGGTCGTTTATCTTCTTCGATTTTGTCTCCCTTGGCGGAACCTTCATATCTAGAATTCTTTATATTCGGTCTGGTTCCTTGATAGGCTTTTACTTGACTGGGGTGTGACGGGTGTTGTGGTATCTTTCAGGGTCTATATGGAAATGATAAAAATGCTAGTAAGAAAAAACAAACAAAACAAAAAAAGGAGAAAAGAAAAAGAAGAAAAAAAAAGATTAAAATTGTAAAAAATTAAAAATTCAAGAATTTCGTTTGCGGTATATATATATATATATATATGTGTATATATATATATATATATATNTTGTCTCCCTTGGCGGAACCTTCATATCTAGAATTCTTTATATTCGGTCTGGTTCCTTGATAGGCTTTTACTTGACTGGGGTGTGACGGGTGTTGTGGTATCTTTCAGGGTCTATATGGAAATGATAAAAATGCTAGTAAGAAAAAACAAACAAAACAAAAAAAGGAGAAAAGAAAAAGAAGAAAAAAAAAGATTAAAATTGTAAAAAATTAAAAATTCAAGAATTTCGTTTGCGGTATATATATATATATATATATATATATATATATGTATATATATATATCACCAACAACCAAAAAAAAAAATTATTAAGAACACTGAAAAAAAAGAAAGAAGCAGAAGAAAAGAAATTATAACATAAAAACTTTTAGGTTAGAGATGAGATCTAAAAATTAGAAATGAAAAACCATAAACGATAGTTAAAACATGGAAATTTTTGGGTTAGAAGTCATGGGTAAAAAATGAACTCTCGCTCTAATGACTGCTGGCGAGAGAGGAGGAAACCTGAGAGGAAAAAGAGGTGGTCCAACGGAGTAAGAAGAGGGAGGGGGAAGAGAAGAGATGGGTTGAGACACTTAGAGACACACAAGGTCTGCCACCTCTTGTGAATCCCTTGCCAAATTACCGACCTAGACAGAGAGGAAAAGTAAAGGAAGAAAATGGAAGGACCGGTGGAGACAAAGGAAGGAGGGAGAGGAAAAGAGACATATTGAGGTACTTGTAGAGACTCGTCAGGTCTGTCACCTCGCGTGTATTCCTTCACTAATGACCGATCGAACGAGAGAGGAGAAAACTAGGGTGGAGTAGAGTAAGGTCGGTGGAGATTGAGGGGGGAGGGAGAAGAGAAGAGGTACATTGAGTCACTTGGAGAGACCCACAGAGAGTTACACCTCTTTGAAAAGTAGAGATTGGATCTACTAAATAGTAGTCACGATATATCTACCTCTTCAGAACTCCGATGACATTTTTATTTTGACTTTTGGTCTTCGTCCTCCGAATTCAGGTTTAGGACTCTTGTAGTCTCTTGAGGACTGAGGTCCCTTATAATTAGGTATCCTCGAGTAGTTTGCGGAGGTATGGATGTGACTTTGGTTCGTGGTGGGTTCCCGGTTATTCAAGGTCTCGTTCTGTATGGTACTTTTAAGAGATCGTTGTGTCCTTGTGTGGGGACTCGAAGTTATATGTCCGACGAGTTCAAATAGGTTTTGGTGACTGTAGAGTATTGAGTAATGACCTGTGAAGTAACGTGAGGTCTCTCTTCTTTAGGTCGAGGTCGGTGGTCTTGAGGTTGTGTTCAGAGGGATTGGTTCTTTGGAACTGTTCGGTGACTATGTTGGGATAGGTGTCGTTCCTTTGAGGTATTATTTGTCTTGAGGTGTTTGACGGTCTTATGTCTTTCCGGTAGGGTTTGTGTCATTAGATCCCTATGGGTCGTCCATTTCCTTGTCCTATTTACGAGTGGTTCGGTTTGTTTTCTCCTTCTCTATCCCTTAGATGGACTATTTCTTAAGACTTATTACTATCACTTTTACTATGTTTTAGAACTTTAGTTTTACCTTAGTGTCTATTTATCAGACCTCTGTTCCTAACTCTTCTACGTTCTTTCCAAATTGTTCCTGGATCTTCTTTATTTTTTCTCAATTATATATTACTTATTACGTTATTTACTCTAGTCTTTGTGAGACCTCCGTTGTTTATCATCTTATAACCTCATCTTATATCCCAATCACTTTATGTTCTATCTTACCATCTTTATTTACTTAGTCTCTCCTTTTTTCTTTTTGCCTAATTTTCTTTACTCCTGTTAGAGTCTCTGGAGGTCCTGTTATACTTTACGAGGTTGTGAGCTTAATATCCTCAGGGTCTTCTTCTTCTGTTTTTCTTTCTGGTACTCTTTTATGAACTCCTCTATTATCAACTTTTAAAGGGATTTTACCCCTTTCTTTATTAGTGGATTCAGGTTCTTTGTGTCTCTCAGGGTTTGTCCTATTTGGGTTCCGTTTTGTGGGGTTCTGTGTATAATTAGTTTAATTGTTTCTAGTTTGTGTTTCTTGTTTATTATCTTTGTCGTTCCCTTTTTGTTGTTTATTGTGTGTTCCCCTAAGGGTATTCCTATTGTCGACTAGAAAGTTATCTTTGAGAAGTCCGGTCCTCCCTTACCGTTCTGTATGAATTTCACTACTTTCTTTTATTGGACACCGGGTCTAATGACATGGGTCGTTCCTAGAGTAAGTTTATACTTCCTCTTTAGTTTTCGAAATGTCTGTTCGTTTTCGACTCTCTTAAGTCGTGGTGGTTTGGTCGAGAGGTTGTTTACGATTTCGTATAAGAGATCTACCCTTTGTGTTTTTCCCATATATTTGGGTTTGGGTTTTGTTATTTCATTTACCGTTACCATAGTATGAATAGTTATTAATGGAATTTGTATTTACCCAACTTGCGGTGTTGGTTTTCTGTTTCTGACCGACTTACCTATGTTTTTGTTCTGGGGATATATACAACAGATGTTCTCTGGGTGGAGTTTTGTTCCCTGTGTATGCCTGACTTTCACTTCCCGACCTTTTTCTATAAGGTACGTTTATCTTTGGTTTTCTTTCGTCCTCATCGATATGATTATAGTCTATTTTATCTGAAATTTTGTTTTCGACACTTTTCTCTGTTTCCTCCGGTGATGTATTACTAGTTTCCTAGTTAGGTTCTTCTTCTATATTGTTAATATTTATATATACATGGGTTGTATCCTCGTGGCGTTATACATTCTGTTTACGATTGTTCATACTTTCCCCTTTAATTGTTATTGTGTTATTATCACCCTCTGAAATTATGAGGTGAGTGTGGATACCTGTCTAATTGATTTGTCTTTTAATTGTTTCTTTCTATTTGAAATTTACTATGTTATCTGGTCAACCTGGATTAACTATAGATATTCTGAAAAGTGGGATTTTGTTACTTAAAGTGGAAAAAGAGTTCCCGAGTGCCTTGGAAGAGGTCCTATCTAGTGTAGGACCCGGTATTTAGATCGGAACTATTTAAGTTTTTTTAACTTTAGTAAGGTTCGTAGAAAANTTTTTTAGCTTTAGTAAGGTTCGTAGAAAAGACTGGTATTACGTAATTCTAATCTAGAGTTAATGTCCTCTTTTTGATAATTTTTAAGGTTGTATACCTCCGACTTGTTGTACGAAGACTTATTGGTTGTTTAGTGTCTTCTTTAGTTTTTTCTTTAGTTTTATACGTATCTTTACTTACTTTTACCTTTGTATTGTTGGGTTTTGGACACCCTGTGATATTTTCGTCACGATTCCCCTTTCAAGTATCGTTATGTCCGTATGGAGTTCTTTGTTCTTTTTTCAGTTTATTTATTGGATTGAGACGTTGATTTCGTTGATCTTTTCCTTCTCAACCTCTTGGGGTCTCAATCATCTTCCTTTCTTTAGAATTTTTAATCCCGTCTTTATTTACGTTTTCTTTGTTTTCTCTGGTATCGTTTTTAGTTGTTTCGGTTTTCGACCAAGAAACTTTCCTATTTATTTTAACTGTTTGGTAATCGGTCTGAGTAGTTCTTCGTTTCTCTCTTTTTAGTTTAGTTATTTTAATCTTAACTTTTATCTCTCTAGTGTTGTCTATTGTGTCTTTATGTTTCCTGGTATTCTCTGATGATAGTCGTCAACATACGGTTATTTTACCTGTTGCACCTTCTTTACCTGTTTAAGAATCTTTTCATGCTGAAAGATTTTGTCTTAGTCCTTCTTTATCTTTTAGAATTGTCTGGGTAGTGTTCGTGTCTTTAACTTTAACATTAGTCTTTAGAAGGTCGTTTGTTTTCGGGTCCAGGTCTGCCGAAGTGTCGACTTAAGATGGTTTTTAAAGCTCTTCTCGATTGTGGATAGGAGGAGTTTGAGAAGGTCTTTTAACGTCTCCTTCCATTTGAAGGTTTGAGTAAGATACTCCGGTGGTAGTGGGATTATGGTTTTGGACTGTTTCTACAGTGTTTTTTTCTTTTGATGTCCGGTTATAGTGACTACTTGTATCTACGTTTTTAGGAGTTGTTTTAAGATCGTTAGTCTTAGGTTGTTGTGTAATTTTTCTAGTATGTGGTACTGGTTCACCCGAAATAGGGTCCCTACGTTCCTAAGAAGTTATAGGCGTTTAGTTAGTTACATTAAGTGGTGTAATTGTTTAACTTTTTATTTTTGGTATACTAATAGAGTTATCTACGTCTCTTCCGGAAACTGTTTTAAGTTGTAGGTAAATACTATTTTTGAGAGGTCTTTCGTCCTTATCTTCCTTGTATGGAGTTGTATTATTTTCGATATATACTGTTTGGGTGTCGTTTGAAATAGGAGTTACCACTTTTTAACTTTCGTAAAGGGGATTTCAGTCCTTGTTCTGTTCCCACGGGTGAAAGTGGCGATGATAAGTTGTATCAAGACCTTCAAAACCGGTGTCGTTAGTCTCGTCTTTTTCTTTATTTTCCTTAGGTTTAACCTTTTCTTCTTCATTTTGAGAGTGACAAACGTCTACTGTACTAGGAGATGTATCTTTTGGGATTTCTAAGGTGGTCCTTTAATAATCTCGATTAGTTACTTATATCATTTCAACACCCTATATTTTAGTTGTGCGTCTTTAGGGAACGTAAGGATATGTGATTATTACTCTTTCGTCTTTTTCTTTAATTCCTTTGTTAAGGTAAGTGGTAACGTTACTTTTCTTATTTTATGAACCCTTATATAGATGGATTTCTTTGATTTCTGGATAAATATGTTTTGATATTTTGTGACTACTTTCTTTAGTTTCTCCTGTAATTATCTACCTCTTTATATGATACAAGTACCTAACCTTCTTAGTTATATCACTTTTACTCGTATGATGGGTTTCGTTAGATATCTAAGTTACGTTAGGGATAGTTCGATGGTCGTTATAAAAAGTGTCTCGATCTTGTTTATTAAAGTGTTAAACATACCTTTATGTTTCAGGAGTTTATCGGTTTCGTTAGAACTCTTTCTTTTACCTTGTCCTCTTTAGTTAGACGGACTGAAGTCCGAGATGATGTTTCGGTGTCAGTAGTTCCGTCATACCATGACCGTGTTTCTGTCTTTATATCTAGTCACCTTGTTTTATCTTTCGGGTCTCTATTTAGGTGTGTGGATACCTGTGGAATAGAAGCTGTTTCCTCCATTCTTATATGTTACCTCATTTCTGTTAGAGAAATTGTTCACCACGACCCTTTTGACCAGTTGACGAACATTTTCCTACTTTGATCTAGTGAAAGATTGTGGTATGTGTTTTTATTTGAGTTTTACCTAATTTCTAGATTTACATTCTGGTCTTTGATATTTTGAGGATCTCCTCTTGTATCCGTTTTGTGAGAGACTGTATTTAGTGTCGTCCTAGGAGATACTGGGTGGAGGGTCTTAAGACCTTTATTTTCGTTTTTATTTGTATACCCTGGATTCATTTTAATTTTCGAAGATGTGTTGTTTCCTTTGATGTTCGGTCCACTTTTCTGTCGGAATTCTTACCCTCTTTTATTATCGTTTACTTCGTTGACTGTTTGTTGATTAGAGTTTTTATATGTTCGTTGAGGACGTCGAGTTAAGGTCTTTTTATTTGTTGGGTTAGTTTTTTACCCGGTTTCTTGATTTATCTGTAAAGAGGTTTCTTCTGTATGCCTACCGATTGTTTGTGTACTTTTCTACGAGTTGTAGTGAGTATAAGTCTCTGTACGTTTAGTTCTGGTGTTACTCCATGGTAAAGTGTGATCAGTCTTACCGACGTTAGGTTTTCAGATGTTCGTTATTTACGACCTCTCCCACACCTCTTTTCCCTTGGGAGAGTCTGACAACCACCCTTACGTTTGATCATGTCGGTGATACCTCTTGTCACACCTCTAAGGAAATTTTTGACCTTTATCTTGACGGAATACTGGGTCGTTAGGGTGACGACCCGTATGTGTGGCTCCTTTGGTCTTAACTTTCTCTGTGCACATGGGGTTACAAGTAACGTCGTGACAAATATTATCGGTCCTGTACCTTCGTTGGATCTACAGGTAGTAGTCTGTTTACCAATTCTTTCGGCACCATGTATACGTGTTACCTCATAATGAGTCTGTAATTTTTCTTATGTAAACTTAGTCAAGATTACTTCACCTACTTTGACCTCGGCTAATATGTCTCACTTCATTCGGTCTTTCTTTTTGTGATTATGTCATATGATTGTGTATATATACCTTAAATCTTTCTACCATTACTATTGGGACATACGTTATGTTGCTTTCTCTGTGTCTACATTTCTTGTCAGAAAACCTGAGACACCCTCTCCCTTCCCACCCTACTAAACCCTCTTACCGTAACTTTGTACATATGATAGTACATTCTTTACTTAGCGATCAGATCCAAGGAATGTCCTATGTCCTACGAACCCCGACCACGTACCCCTACTGGGTCTCTCTACTATACCCCTCCCTCCACCTTCACCCCAAGTCCCAACCCTTGAGTACATACGGACACCACCTAAGTACAGTTATATAACGTTTTGGTTATGTCATGACATTTCACTTTTTTAAAATTTTTTTAATATATCAATTTTTTAACTTTGTGTGTGTGTGTGTTCCCTGCTGAGATGTGTACCTTTAGTGGTTTACCAGTTATGGTTTTAGTCTGACTGATATAAGAAACGTCAGTTTGTACCTCTTCGAGATGTGTCAATCATTCTTTTTCTAGTCCTCGACTGACTGAGTCTAGTACTTGAGGAATTAACCTTTTATTCCCAATTTAACTTCTTTCATACCTTTTGGAGATCTGGTAAGTCCATACTGAATTTAGTTTAGGGAATACCAATATGTCACCTTCAGTGTTTATCTAAGTTCCCTAATCTAGACTGTCTATCTCACGGTATAAAGTCTCCAAACGTTGTAACACGTCCTTCGTCACTAGTTTTGATAGGGGTTCTTCTTCTTTACGTTTTTCCGTTTTACCAACAGACTCCTCCGAATGTTTATCGACTCTTTTCCTTTTCCTTTTTTCCTTTGTATATAGGATACTTACGGCTCAAAATTTTTTATGGTTTCTCTCTATTCTTTCGGAAACATTCACTATTTGCGTTTCTTTATCTCCTTTTGCTATCTTGTCTTTTCTGTTCTCTAGAGAACTTCTTTTAATCTCTATGGTTCCCTTGTAAAGTACGTTTCTACTCGTTTTACTTCCTGTCTTTGACATACCTGGATTTTCTTCGTTTTCTATACTTCTTCTCCACCGTTCTGATGTGTCTTCATGATATGTTTTTTCTAGAAGTACTGGGTCTATTGGTGCTACCACACTAGTGAATGGATCTTGGTCTGTAGGACCTCACACTTCAGTTCACCCGGAATCCTTCGTAGCGATGTTTGTTTCGATCACCTCCACTACCTTAAGGTCAACTCGATAAAGTTTAGGATTTTCTACTACGACACCTTCACAACGTGAGTTATACGGTCGTATGAACCTTTTGAGTCGTCACCGGTGTCCTGACCTTTTCCAGTCAAAAGTAAGTTTAGGGTTTCTTTCCATTACGGTTTCTTACAGGTCAATGATGACGTTTTAACGTGAGTAGAGTGTACGTTCATTTTATTACGAGTTTTAAGAGGTTCGATCCGAAATTTTCATGTACTTGACTCTTGAAGGTCTACAAGTTCGACCTAAATCCTTTCCGTCTCCTTGGTCTCTAGTTTAACGCTTCTAGGAAACCTAGTGTCTTTTTCTTTCTCTTAAGGTCTTTTATAGATGAAGACGAAGTAACTGATGCGACTTCGGAAACTGACGTCCCTAGTGTTGTTTGACACCTTTTAAGAATTTACCCTTATGGTCTGGTGGAATACACGGAGGACTTTTTAGACATACGTCCACTTTTTAGTTGTCAATCTTACCCTGTACCTTGTTACCTGACCAATGTTTAATCCTTTCCTCATACAATTCCGACATATAACAGGGGAACGAACAAATTGAATCTACGTGTCATGTAGTACGTTTCACGGTCGAACCTACTTTGTGTTCGATCTTAGTTCTCTCGTCCCTCTTTATAGTTATTGGAGTCTATACGTCTAGTGGTGGGAATACCGTCTTTCGCTTCTCCTTGATTTCCCGGAAAACTCCTTTCACTTTCTCCCCTCTATGTTTTGAGCGAATTCTCAGTTGTAAGTTTTCTGATTCTAGTACCGTAGACCAGGGTAGTGAAGTACGTTTATCGACACCTTTGTTACCTATGTCACTGTCTGAAATAAAAGAACCCGAGGTTTTAGTGGCGTCTATCACTGACGTTGGTACTTTAATTTTCTTGAACGAAGAACCTTCTTTTCGGTACTGGTTGGATCTGGTGTATAAATTTTCGTCTCTGTAATGAAACGACTGTTTCCAGGTAGATCAGTTTTAATACCAAAACGGTTCAGTACATACCTACACTCTCAACCTGGTATTTCTTTCGGTTCGGGACTTCTTCACTACGAAAACTTGACACCACAACCTCTTCTGAGAACTCACAAGGAACCTGACGTTCCACTAGTTTAGTCAGTTAGGATTTCCTTTAGTCAGGACTTATAAGTAACCTTCCTGACTACGACTTCGACTTCGAGTTATGAAACTGGTGGAATACGCTTTTTGACTGAATAACCTTTTCTAGGACTACGACCCTTTCTAACTTCGTTCTCCTCTTCCCCTACCGTCTCCTACTGTACCAACCTACTGTAGTGACAACACTCCAAGTACTCAAACTCGTTCGAAGCCCTCAACCACTACCTGTTCCTTCGGACCGTACGACGTAAGGTTCCCCGACGTTTCTCAGCCTGTACTGACTCACCGACTTGACTTGACTTGAAACTCACAATAAATATAAAAGAATCCGTGTGAACGAAAGTCTATACACCAAACGTTTAATAAAATATGAAGGTTTATAAAATATGATGTTTACATCGAAAGTAAGAGAATTGTTCAAGAATCTGATTTGTCAAATTTAAAACCATTCTAGATTAAATAGGTAAAAAAGAAAAATAACTAGTATAAAAAGACAGTTCAGATCCTTGAGATATATAGAATTCTAGGGTTTCTAAGGATAAAAAAAGATTTTCAAAAATTTTTCTTAAAAGACGTGATAACATTAAAATGTAAATCATATATTAAGGTACTAGAGAACCCTCAATTTAAAATGTACCTTACATTTCAAATCCAATGTCAAGTTAAAAACGAACACCTGTAGGTTAACAAAGTCGGTCTAAATCATAGTACACACCTTTTCAGATAGGAAGGAGTTGATTTAACGAAATCGTGGAAACGCTTTGTTTTACTTTTCCACCACTTACAGATGTACATTCTGATTTCCTTTTTTTTAATTCTTTGGTCTGAGGACAGGGACATCCTCTATAAAATTTATACATTTTTTGATTAAGTCTTATGTAGTATTTGGATTTAGACTGAATTTTTATATTTTAGATTCTTCTTTGGTACCCTTATTCAGAAATATTAGAAACTACTCGTAAATACGTGTTACTTTCGTATTTACTGTCTCATTTTCCATCTATTTAACCGGAAATGGTTGTAATTTTAGAGATGAAGTTTCAAAGTGAGAAAGTAGTTTCTCACTTTTCTGTTGGGTATCTTATCTTTCACACGAACTCTTAGTATATAGACTATTCCCTAAACATACATCTGATATATTTATTGTGATTGTTGATATATGTTATATCATGGAGTTGATCCGTAATCAATTAGTCAGAACAGACTGAGAAACGTTGGGGTACCTACATCGGGTGGTCCGAGGAGACAGGTACCTCCAGAGGTCCGTTCTCATGACCTCACCTAAGGGTAAAGGAAAAGGTCTAGAGGGTTGGGTTTCAAGCTTGGGACCACATATAATTGATATGGAGTTATTTTTATTTTAAATTTCTATTGTACTCTTTCTTAAAATGATTGAGTTGTTATTCTATTTATTGGGTCAAAAAATTTACTCGTTTCCTAAACTTTTGTCTACAGGAGTCACTGTCATATGTGTACTGTTTATTCGTGTGGTTTTTTTAACTAGTTTTTGTACAGTAACCTTGTTACGTTTAGTTTTAATGTCACTCTACAATGAAGTGTGTATGATTTTACCGATTTTGAAAAATTTTCTGTCTATTATTGTTTACGATTATTAGTCCACCTCTTTAACTTTGGAAGTAATTAACAACTATCCTAATATTTTACTACGTCGGGGAAACCTTTTCTCAAACCGTCAAAGAGTTTTATAATTTATATATCAATAGTACGACGACGACGACGACGATTCAGCGAAGTTAACACAGGCTGAGACACGTTGGGGTATCTGCCGTCGGGTACTCCGAGACGGTAGGGACCCTAAGAGGTCCGTTCTTGTGACCTCACCCCACGGTAAAGGGAGAGGTTACGTACTTTCACTTTTCACTTTCACTTCAGCGAGTCAGCACAGGCTGAGAATCGCTGGAGAACCTGATGTCGGATGGTCAGAGGAGGCAGGTACCCTAAAAGGTCCGTTCTCATGACCTCACCCAACGGTAACGGAAGAGGACTGTTAAGATGAGTATCAATAAATGGGTTCTCTTCACTTTGTGTATATAAGTGTATTTTTGAACGTGTGTTTTATAAGTCTCATCGTAACAGGTATATCGACATTTTTTAATTTATTTATTTATTTCGATCTCGTTCTCATGATCTTATCGTTCTTCACCTTCGTCAGGGTTTATTACTTACCTATTTATTTAATACCATATATACGATATAATAAACCGTCATTTCAAAAATATATACGATATTCTGCCTATTTGGAAATTTTGTAATACGATTAACTTTTTTCGATCAGTGTCTTATTGTCTGACTAAAGAAAATATACTTTACAAGTCTTATTCGTGTAAATATCTCTGTCTTTTATCAACTCCCAAAAGTCCCCAACTTCTTTTCTCCTTTATTTCTCGATAACGGTCACCTATAACTCAAAGAAAGCCCCCACTACTTTAACAAGTTTTTATCACTACCACCAATATGTTAATACACCTATAAGATTTTTGTCGAAAAAAAAAGGTAAATATTTTACCACTTAAAATCCATATGTTTAATATAGAGTTATTTAGATGATAAATTCTTTTTTCGTTTTGTTCGTTTGTTTTTCTTAATCCACTCGTATAAACGTACATAGAGTAAGATCGGGACATGGGACAAGGGAACCAAGTACACAGACAAGAAGACGGTCATGGTAAAACACAACTGGTGATATCGATATTGGATCTTTCTAAGGAGGATCAAATAAAAAGATAAAGTTTTAACAAAATTGATAAGATCCAGGATACCGAAAGGTATATTTAAAATCTTGTTAGAACAGATGTAGATGTATTTTGGACGGACACTAAAACTGTCCTTAATGGAATTTCGACATACACATTGTTGTCGATATAATATGACACGAAAGGTTACTTAAACCAGGACTTGGGGGAAAAATCGTCTTATTGATTGTAATACGTCATGGACAAAATACTTTAGCAGTAAATTCATTTAAACGGGTACTGTTTTTAGTATTCGTATTTCCCTCAGATTTCTACAGACCATAGAAATTACAGACTTCTGACAGTGTTTATGTTTAAAAGAATGTCGATTGTCTACTCTACTAAATAAATTTTAATAGTAACAACTGAGACATATGTAAGATGTTACAAAATTTTTATGGGTTGGAAAATTCTTTAAATGGTCTGATATGAAATACTTGACTGTTCTCGTCCGTCTCCACGATCCATAGCAACAGACGATTGATCTCCTGATTCTATTTTTAATACTAAATATACTCCTTCAGTCGTAAGAATTCAAACTAGTCGTTTCACGTTAAACCTCTGTTATATAGAGATTTAAAGTATTGATTGCTTGTAGTCGAGTCTCGTTACTTTACTCTTTAGACCGTCTCCTTATTAACTTTCAAGGAACCCGGTCCTTAGTTCTCTGTCACATAAATAAACAGAAGAAGGACAATGATTGATCGACACGTTTAAATCCAGTCCAAGAATTAAAGATCTTCACCGTCGTAGAAGAATATATGTTACTTTGTCAGTACAAATCATCAGTAATACTGGTACTAAATCTTTAATCTTCTAAATCCTCACTTAGTTCCGAGACGATGAAGGAATGAAATACTGAACCGTTCAATGAACTAGAGGAATTCGATCACAGGAGTTATTCCAAGAACATTCCTAATTTATTCTATTAAGTATCTTTCATGAATTGCACGTGTTTCTGACCATCGATATTGGTAGACCTGTGACTTAAGTAATCACTAGTCTTATGCACCAGATCTTAGTCTGACGGAACTAAAATGAGGGTATAAGTAGTAAATAGTCTGTGACTTGAACCTTTTTATTTTATGAGAGT
This sequence comes from Capra ibex, assembly GCA_006410555.1. NCBI lineage: Eukaryota > Metazoa > Chordata > Mammalia > Artiodactyla > Bovidae > Capra > Capra ibex. The sequence continues at coordinate 12,945,767 of SJYO01033645.1, forward strand.
CGGAGTCAATAAATTAGACATTTTACCTCTAATAATTATTTCAAAGACAGAGAAGTTCAACAACATTTCTAATTTTATTACGTACTTCCATCTCTAAATCGAACCTTTGCGTGAGTTCACACTATGATTTTTTTACAATCTACATTAGTAATAATTGATATTCGTTTTGATCCTTCAAGGGTGTCTGGTCGTCTTAATCTGGAAGATGGAACAATAACCCTCCAGTGTCGATATTTAGAATTATGTGAAACCAGTACAGTATACATTTCTCTCTCTACGGGTTTAATCCCCAGTTATCGAAAGTCGTAGGATAATGCATGTGTTACGCCGTTGTCTGTGAACATATCTGGGTATTTCCTGTCCGTGAAAAACATTTTCTTGACCTTAACAGTGGGTTCAACGGGGAACTGGAATTAGAAAGGTGATCTGATGTAAAGACTAGTTAAATATGGGGTCAAAAATTACAGAGTGCAAGTCCTAAAAGACACAGCTAACTTTTCGTACCTATCTGTACCGTGAAGGTTTTAAGTGGTAGCAGACGTGAAGACGACCCTCATCACCAGAAGACTAATCAAGATCATCGAAAGTGTCTATTATTGTGACGTGTACGGTACACCTTAGGGACTCCGTCTTATGACGGGAAAAGTCCTTAACCCTAAAAAGAGGTTTACATTTTTATTATGAAAGCGTAGTACATACGTACGTACGATTCAGTGAAGTCGACACAGACTGAGAAACCTTGGGATATCTGGTATCGGGTGGTCCGAGGAGACAGGTACCCTAAGAGGTCCGTTCTTATGACCAAACACAACGGTACGGGAGGAGGTCCCCTAGAAGGTTTTGGTCCCTAACTTGGACGTAGAGAATGTAGAGGACGTAACCGTTCGTCTAAGAAATCGTGATCGTGGTGGACCCTTCGAGAAACATAGTACTGTAACTTAGTAAAAAATGTTATACTTGGATCTCTTTTTCAGAGTACCTCTACGTAATATATAGAGAAAAAGTCTAACGGAGTAATAACAATAATAGAATTTTTTACAAAAAAATAAAATGAAATGTTATGACATAACCAAAACGGTATGTAGTCGTACTTAGACGGTGCCCACATGTGCACAAGGGTTAGAACTTGGGGGGAGGGTAGAGGGAGGGGTATGGTAGAGAGACCCAGTAGGGTCACGTGGTCGAGGTTCGTAGGACATAGGACGTAGCTTGGATCTGACCGGTAAGTAAAGAATATACTATAATATGTACAAAGGTACGGTAAGAGGGTTTAGTAGGGTGGGAGAGGAAGAGGGCGTCTCAGGTTTTCTGACAAGATATGTAGACACAGAGAATAGAAAAAATAAATAGAAATTAACCTACTATTAACGAAATATTACAAGAAAACCAAAGATGGGATGTTGGACTTAGTCGGTATTCATATATATATATATGAATGTATATACATGTGAACTTGGAGACAGAGAAGGATGGGGTAGGGTGGGAAGATCCGACAATGTCTCGTGGTCCAACTCGAGGGACCCGATGTGGGTGTTGAATGGGTGTTGTCATCGATGGGTAAAATGTATACCATTACATATACAAAGTTACGATGAGACAGCTAAGTAGGGTGGGAGAAGAAGGGGGTGGACAATTATAACAATAAATTATATTAACAATCATAGTAATAAATTAACTCGATCCCTGGTTAGGAACAATCTTTTTATGTGTGAAGGTTTATATGAAGGAAACAACGTGATAGATAACTCTCAAAGGTCTATTTTGTGTCCTAGTGTCTTTTTAGACTTAAGGGTTATTTATCGTTAAGACTTTGATATCCTACAGTATATATAATGTTTCTTATATGAATATAATTTTTATAAAAATAGACTTTGACTTGAAATAAAGGACATAAAAATAAGTCATTTAGACCGTTAGGATCCCAGGTCTTCTGATTAAACAGTTTATATACAAAGAAAGGGATAGAGATTCGAGACTTTCCCACCTCTTATACTGAGAATACGTAGTAAACAAAGGATCCCAGGTAGTATCTTGGACTGTATATTATCTGTAAACTATATGTGGATACCTAATTTGACTCCAACTACCTTCAAGGAAGGGATTAGTTTCTGTGTATACAGTAAACCGAGACTTACGAAGTCTTTCCTGTTGTAAAATTTTAATCTTTAAATTTATGTGAGTTTACTAGTATACCGAAATCCTACTTAGGGTCCTTTTCCTTTCCTTCTTTACTTACAGAGAGAATAGTCACTCTAATCTCTTTTTTTTTTAGAGGAAACCGTTAGTCACCCCATTACATATGCTTTCGGTGACCTGGACATTGTAAGAACAATCAAATATTTTATTACTGTGATTGAAAACTTTGTGTAAAAGTAGTAGGTAAGTTCATAGTGACTGAGTGGTCGTGAAGAAAAAAGAAATGAACGGACAATCGTTTTAGGTACAAACAAAAGACTTTTTCGAAGACTGAAGATAATAGAAATGTTTATATTCTACTCTTTTATTAAAAACAGTTATAAAAATAATTAAAAAAATATTTTATTTTTCTTTGAGGATGTTAACTAATTCCTTCCACCAATACCGACCCCCCAAACACCCCATAAAACAAAACAAAAAACGGAAAGGAAAATTGAAATTCGAAATTCAACTTTGTAAGAGTTTATAAACACCCGTTTTGTAGGAGAATTTTACCCAGGACCACGGACAGAAGACCCCTCCACCAGGACTCGTCCACTTGACTCTCTCACGAGGGTAGAGAAGGGGGAGTTTAAAACGGAGAAGTCAAGAATACGGTGAAAGGAGGAATGAAACAATGTAAAGATATCAATTCAACCAAAATGAACTTACTAAGCACAAATCCCCTTTTTTTTAGTTTTATGGGAATTTTAAACAAAGTTGAGGAGGACGTTTATTTTTTAATTTATTTACTTCACCGTCTACAAATTTTTTTTTTAGGTACCACGACTAGGTACTCACCGACAGAGTTAAGTTCACTTTTAAAGGTCACAATAAAAGGTCCTACGAAAACTTTCATATAAATTTCCTTCAGAAACCGACCGATACCACAACCGGAATTAGGTCTTTTTTTTATTTTTTCTTTACGCAACGTAGGGACCCAGTCCTTCTAGGTGACCTCTTCCCTTACCGTTGGGTAAGGTCATAAGAACAGACCTCTTTCAGGGTACCTGTCTCCCCGGACCACCCGATGTCTGGTACCCTGGTGTTTCTCAACCTGTACTGACTTACTAACTCGTGTATCTTGTTAGTTTTTTTTTTTTTTTCTTCTTCTTCTTCGTTTAAAGATGGAATTTTATAATAAGAATAGAATTTACCCACTTCTGTTTTGAACCTCACCTACTAATCTTCTCTACCTAGAAGGTAACATCCTCACGTCTTCGATACTCATACCCATTATGGTCTGATTTGTGTGGCATAGACAGACTCTGTCCCCTGACTGAGGATCCCCTTTTCCTGAATCTTTTACTATACTCTTTACTAAATGTTTCCTATACTCGTCATACTCTACGTATGTAAACGAAAGGAAAGCCATTAGTACTGTTTCACACATTATTCTTTCCCAATGCAATAAAAACAGTCTACTCTTGTCTATTCTAAGAAATTGTCTATTCTACGGGAAATGAAGACTTTCCTTATAGGACTACAAGAATTCCTTTGTTGTGGAGGAGGTAACGTATAATGAATCGTATCGACAGTAAGTTCCACAGGACAAGAGGTACCGGTTTTACGCTCGTGAAATTGCTCTATTCGGTTAGTGGAAGAGAGGTGGACTTTAAACCTAGAACTAAACACATTGTGTTTCTGACTTTACATAAATATTTATGATATTTAACTGAGTAAAGGGTAATCACGAGACTTCTCTGAGATAGGTCTAGGTTCATTACGGGGTCAAGGACCCAAAAGGTACAGGAAGATTGTGTAAAGAGAAACGGACTCAATCGTTCTCATCAAAAGACACGAACCTAGACACTCAGGATTTAATCTGTTTGAATAATCAGATCTCCCCTATCTGTTACTCTTAACTCACCTACCCGTAATAGAGTTCGTGTCGACTTATCATAATCGTGATAGATCATAATCGTGTGGACTTTAAGGTACCCTCGAAAATCATTCTTCATTGTGATCACGGTCCTTTGTCAAGGTCATCGTCCTTGTAAACCCTTCGGAGACAAAGGATAAAAGTTAAAGTTTACAAACCCTTTCTCGATCTTATTCTTTCCTTCTCTACACCTACAGTATGTCATCGAGTATTTTATGCAATGGACAAATAAATATGTTAAAAGATCCCCTTGTGAAACTCACCTCTCTCTCGACCTACGAGGTACATTCCCAGATTCTCAATAATTCGATATTATAAATTCAAGGTTTGGTGGTAGGAAATATCCTAAGAACCACTTCGTATGCACAGGTCTAACAAGGGATGATCCAAGACGAATATTTACCACAATCTCCCTCTACTATTTCTACCATGAATAAGAAAAGAGACAACTAAAGGTCAAGAAAGACGTAAAGGTATGTTCACAAGGAAGTATGATCGTCCTGAATAGTGAGGTTCTCAATGGTTAGTCCGAAGAACCGGAGGGATTAGTTATCTTTAACTATTCACCGGTCATTCTTTAAGTCTGTGTCCAAATGACCCCGGGGACAACGTCGTCCCCCTTCACTGTCGTTCTTGGTCCAGGGGAACGAGCGAACGTGGGACTCTCCCCTTCTCGACGAAGGAGTGTACCCCACTCCCATCCCCATACAGGTCCCGAATCTGAACTCCCCACCGAATCCACCAAACAGTGGGGAAACCGCCACAAGCACCCGTTCCCCGTACGTGTTATAGGACGAAAACGAGGGTCGAAAAGTCTTCATCGTCACCCCAAAAACCAGAAAAAACATAGAACAGGTATTAAATGGGGTCGACGTGTACATACGTCAATAAAAATATAGAATATCAAAGAAACATAAAACAACGAACTCTTCTACAAACTTGTCCACGTTCGTGACGTCGTTTCCCAGGATACAGGGTTCAGGGTCGGACAGAGTGTTCAAAGGTGGAAAAGGAAAAATAAAGGTAATTTTCAAAGTTAGTTAACTACGAAAGTTTAACACCACGACCTTTTACGAGAACTCTCAGGGAACCTGATGTTCCTCTAGTTTGGTCAGTTGGTATTTCCTTTAGTTGTGACTTATAAATAACCTTCATGACTACGACTCCGACTTCGAGGTCATGAAACCGGTGGACTACTACGTTTCTCGACTGAGTAACCTTTTCTGGGACTACGACCGTTTCTGACTCTCATCCTCTACTGTTAACTCTTCCGTCGTTAACTTTCTGTTATTAACTCAGGGTCGACTCCTCCCCTGTTGTCGCCTACTCTACCAATCTACCGTAGTGACTGAGTTACTTGTACTCAAACTCGTTTGAGGTCCTTTACCATTTCCTGTCCTTTCGGACTACACGACCCCAGATACTCCAGTGTTCCCAGTCTGTGCTGACTCACTGACTTGTTGTTTTTATTATTAATACGGACCTACCATCCATAAGAAGGTTCCTCGTTCACAGAAAATTAAAGTAGTGACGTCAGTAGTAGACGTCACTAAAACCTTGGGGTTTTCAGAGAGTGACAAAGGTAACGAAGGAGTAGATAAACGGTACTTCACTATCCTGACCTATAGTAGTAGAATCCGAAAACTTACAACTTAAAATTGGGTCCAAAAAGTGAGACGAGAAAGTGAAAGTAGTTCTCCGAGAAATCAAGGAGAACCGAAAGACGGTAATCCCACCATAGTAGACGTATAGACTTCAATAACTATAAAGAGGACTGTTAGAACTAAGGTCGAACTCGAAGTGGGTCTGACCGTAAAACGTAGTGTATGAGATGTATATTCAATTTGTTCTTCCTACTGTTATATGTCGGAACTACATGTGGAAAGGACTAAATCTTGGTCAGACAACCACGTACAGGTCAAGATTGACAAAGAAGAACTGGACGTATGTCTAAAGAGTCCTCCATCCATTCAACAGACCATAAGGGTAGAGAAATTCTTAAAAGGTCTCAAACAACACTAGGTGTGTCAGTTTCCGAAAATACTTCAGTCACTTCCTGTCCATCTACAAAAAGGAATTAAGAGAAGAAAGACATACTAGGTCACCTATAGCCGTTAAACAGAAAACCAAGAAGACGGAAAAGATTTAGGTCTAATAGTTAGACCTTCAAGGACCAAGTACATGACGACTTCGGACCGAACTTACTAAAACTCGTATTGGAATGATATTTATAATTTAAATATGAATATATTTACCGTCGGATGAGGTCATAAGAACGGACCTCTTAGGGTACCTACCTCGTCGGACCATCCGATGACAGGTGACTCAGCACTTCTCGACCTGTACTAACTCGCTGAAGTGAAATGAAGTATCAATTTAAAGTTAAATATATTTACATTAATATCAACTAGACATTATAATATAATCAAAGTTCACATGTCGAAGTCTAAAAAAGGGTAGTACCCAATAAGATTCTATAACTTATATCAAGAAACACGACATGTCATTTAGGAACAAGAATATACATCACCATACATCTTAAGATATAAGTCCTTTTTAATCGAGAGATTTCACGGTTTCTTTATTTGTAAAAAGGTCCGTTTGTTTTGTTGTATAAGACGTTCTTTACAATTCCCTCAAGAAAGTCCTCTCCTTATCATATATCCCCGTGTTGAATCTAGGTGTATTTCTTTCCTTCTAGTAATTTATTCCTTATTATATTACATTTTGGTTTATAAAATAAAAATAATTAACTATGTTTATCATTCACGAATTTCATTATTATCATTACTATACAACTCACTAATATCGTATCCCTATTCATTTTAATTATTGACACTACGATATTCCCTCGTAAACCTTTATGATATTGTACTATAACATTCTATATATATGATATCTTCTCCTGTCACATTGTCATCACAGTAACTTCCACATATATTAGACCATTTTTACATATAAGTTTTAAGATTTCGTTCTAAATTTTGTAAATTTTTCTTCATGTTAATTGTACGATTCTCCCCTCTATTTGAGTTTAGTAAATTTTACGATTTAATATGGGTCTCTTCTCTTTTTACCTCTTTTTTCTTTTTTTACAATGTTTGTCTTTTATCAATGTTTACACCGTCTAACATTAGGTTGATATGGTTATTTGTGAAATTTACACAGACCGGATTTATGTGTATAATTTTCCATCTCTGACAGTCTAACTTAAATTTTTTTTCCTTTTGGGTTTTTTGTTTTTTCTTCTGGAAATTGATATATAACAAATGTTCTCTGTGTAAAATTTATATTTATTAGTTTATCCAACGTATATTTCTGTGTCTTCTTTCTATGGTATAATTGTCATTTACTTTCTAGAATTCTCATGTCTCATCGATATAATTAAGGTTTCTTTCGTGTCGTCTTGTTTCTATTAAGATCCCAAAGTCTCCTCTTAATGTGACATTATTTTCCCTTTTTACCTCCCGAAAGATCCATCACGTCACCATTCCTTAGATGGACGGTTACGTCCTCCAAGTCCCTACACCCAAGTTAGGGATCCAACCCTTCTAGGAGACCGTATCATTTACCGTTGGGTGAGGTCAAAAGAACGGACCTTCTAAGGTACATTTTAGGTACCCCAGTGTTTCTCATCCTGTGTTGACTCGTTAATTTACGTGTCTATATTGTTAGGAATTACACATACGGGATTTGTTGTCTCATCGTATTATATACTCGGGTTTTAACCATCTTGACTTTTCTTCCTCTACTTTAGGTGATAATATCAAACTCAGAAGTCATGAGGAGAAATTCGTTTATCTAGTTCGACAGTCTTTTAGTCATTTCTATATCGACTGGACTTGTCATGATAATTAGTTGAACTGGATTGACTGTAAATGTCTTATAAGGAAAGTTGTGGTCGTCTTATGTGTAAGTTCGAGGATACATTATAAGTGGTTAGATCTAGAGTAAGACCCGTTTTTTTTTTTTTTTT